>JAVRXN010000011.1:47303953-47626453 GCA_033556935.1 Timema podura | reverse complement strand
GTGTTTCGTATTTTGTTTATTATTCCTTAGTATAATCGTGCATGATCACGTCTTCTGTTCCATTTCCATTCCTCTATGCGCAGTTGAACATGAGCATTCTACGGGCTCCCGTTATGTATTATTTTATTGAGAAATTTACTTCAATTTAATTTTTAATGCTTATAAAAGTTGATACTCATACTTTAAAATTAAAATTAATATTTCTAGCAAACAATATGAAATAGTGTGGTTTTAAAAAAATATAAATGGGGTAAGTTTGGTAAAATATGTATTGCAATAAATAAGATCAACATTGATTTTAAACAGGTTAACCAACATAATTCTATAACTAAATAGTAACTAAAATAGAGCTAGTTTTGTAGCTAAACATATTAATTAATATGAGTTTTAAATATCTTATGTTTGAAAACATTTAATATAATTTATTTTTGATATTGCATTTTTAATTTAACATACATTATTATTTTAGAAAGGGACCAGGTAAAAATAGTCAAAAGAATCATTCACTTATTTAGTAATCTTCTTAGCTATTTTTATTTTCATTGCTTTGTCATGGCAATACAAGAAAACAACTTCACTTATGTATAATTCAAAATGGACAACAATATTGAATAAATTTACCGGTTGAAAGTGATTTTAAAGCTCTATTATGTTATTAATGTGAAAATTGAAATTAATTTTTAACAATTTGTTAAATAACCAAATGATTTATAAGTGTAAATGCTGATATTATCTCATCTAAATAGACGATGCTTTTGCGTTTTAAAAATTGATTATCAAGTACATCAAGTGGAAGCTCGAAAATGACGAGTCTACAAAACTTTTGATCTTGATCTCGAGCTTAAGCGACAAGCTCGGCTCGAAACTCGGAATACGAGTACTCACAGAGCCTTAGCTTTTACTTTTATTTGTGCTTTATTTTTCAACAATTATCGCGTATATATATTTAATACATATTACACCTAATTTAAGTTACATTTGATGCTCCAATCTAGCCATGTATTTGTATAGCTAGAGTATTTGTCGTTTCACTTCAAGCAACATTTACTATTCATTTGGATTCATTCTTAATCAAAATTAGGTGGGACATGAGTATTTAAGATAACACCTTTATTTACTTTTGTTATTCAGGTCTGCTAGCTCTGTGCAGTCATTGAATTCCAAGAAAGGAAACTGGATGGACGGCTGCTACTGATATCCTTTTGTAGATACATCACCATACAGTGCCTGCTTTTATTAAAAACATTCAACAAAGAAAATTAACCAAGTATTAAATATTAAATATAGAGGATTTTACTACCCAGTTATTGTACAGTTTTTTATTCTCATACCTTTTAAATGTAAATATAAATTGTCCAAACAAGATACGTAAATTGCGTAACATTGTGTGATATATTGGTTTCTATTGTGTTGCACTTATTTGTGTCATTGCAAGTTTTATAATTGTTTTTGTACTTTTAATCTTAACTATGAAGTAACACGGTGCTGCTTTAATGTGTGCGCTTTTTTACATAATTTATAAATATTGCAAACTAAGTAAAATTGGGAATTCTTGTTTGGATTATTAAAGTTTTTTAATTACATTAAACTTTCTTAGCTAAATTATTTTTTTAAATTATAATAATAGACTATATATTTAGTAAGACTGAAAAAATCTTTTGAGTAAATTTTTCATAATCAGTTTAGATGACTGGCTTTAGTTATCGTTTATATTTATTTTGGAACATAGTACCATGAGTTCCATTTTATCATAAAAGTGTTAACCAAGTCATATGAAGTAGCCTCCCTATGAAATGTAAATATAGGTTTACTCGTTTATTACATAATGGTAATTTTATTCTTTTCAGTCCCTCCTTCCCCTATTAACTTTGTGTATATGTAAATTGACTTTAACAAATGGTTAGTTTAAAATTATTAATACTGAACTAATTATACCCATCCTTTAAATAAACTATAGAGGTGTGCGAAACAGTAATTTTAATGCTGAATCAAGTTTAGTTAACAATATCAACCTTTGAGTTGAAATTGAATATTATTGGGCTATGTTTAAAATAATATTAAAGATGATTCATCAGAATAATAAACATACCAATGTTATTTTAAAGTTATTACAAAAGTTATATGAAAATTGAAACTATTTTTGTATCGGAAAAAAAAGTTTAAAAAAATGATAATTGAATCTTACTATTCTTAAAATAATATCACATACTTATTTAATTGAGTGAAAATTGTAGTTTTAGTTACTTTTACTAAGGAGAGGATGTAAGTGAACACTATTAAATTCAATATTCTTACAGCATTTATAACAAATATACTTTTAGGACAAAATAAATAAAATATTATTTCAGTAGTTACAGTTAGTTTAATTTTCTATATTTATTAATATCAACAAATCTTGACTATCATGAGCATAATAGCATTTGACTTTTTTTTTTAATTAATAGAAAAAGTCCTGGTTAAATTCCACAATGTCTGAAAAATTCTCAACAACTGTTAAAAATGTAGAAAATAAAACTAATCGTATCTACTGTAGCAATATTTTTTTATTCATCTTGGCCAAAAAAAAAGTTGTTTATTATAAAAATACAGACCTTAACTCTCATTCAATCCCACCCTACCTTAATACATTTAAGTTTGGTAACATAAGGTAAGGTAAGTAAGGTAAGGGATTTTCTCCCTTTTGTGTTTTTTGGTTACCTCTTTTGGAAGTTGTGTTGCGCGTTTCACACTCCTCCCTGATGAGTTCCGATAGAATGAAACCTAGGTCGGGGGATAGGGCGGTAACGATCAACTTTCTTCAAGAGGCAACCACTACCTCTTTTTTCCAATGGCAGCAATGTAAAGTGGAACAGTGTTCTTATTTTCATTGTAAAAGCCATATTGTGTTGTCTTCCTCCTTCCCCCCTTTTATATGTTTCTATCAACCTTTCCTGTATCTTCTTCCAAATATACAAATTACCTCAAAAGTGAAGAGATTTTACTTAGAGAACTAACAAGCTAAACATTCTGAAAATTGAAAAATGACCCTGGACACGAGAATCGAACCGCGGGAACTTGGCTTAGTACGCCAAAAGCTCTTACCACTGAGCTATCCTAGGAGAGCTGGTTCAGAGCATTGGCTACTAATGCAAGTCCCGTTCCCATTCCGTGTCCAGGTGTCATTTTTCAATTATCAGAATAGATATCAAGTGGAGTAATCCACTAATAAGCATAAAACCTATCTGGGTATTAATTCTTTCATATAACAAACTAAAAATACAATTTTAGGAAATTTAAAAATCATTATTTTGGATACTACTTAAGTTCTTCATGAAAAAAAATAAATTTTTATACTCATTTTGAACTTGAAGTTTTGCATATTTGTACACCCCTAAAAAATTATATTTTTCTGTGGATTTAATATAGCCCATACAATGTGGTTGCATCATGTTAGGACATTTTACTCATCTTACTTTTCACTCACACAATTTCACATAAATTTAATTTACTAAAAAAAATCTTAATCAAAAGTATAAATACACAATTTTATTTGAATCTGAATTCTTTCATTGTCTCAAAATTGATGGCACTTTAACAGCTGGTGGATAGATAGAAATTTTAAAATTTAAATAATTGGGAACAATTCATAAACTGAACCTCTAATATTTACAAACCAAGTAAACAAAAATATATTTATATAAAATATGTATATACTTGTTTAAAAATTAAAATAAGAGCCCTCCCTACCGTCTTTGCTGCTAGATGCTGTTGCCATAGTAAACAAAATAATTGTCTAGAGGTTCCAATTTTACCCACAAGATAGAATGTTTAATTCACTGTATGTTGAACTTTTATATAGATAATGAATTAAATAGCTAAGCTATTACACTTGTTAATTATGATTATAGCAACATCTAAATAATTTATTCTTTTAATTGAAAAATGACACCTGGACACAGGAATTCAAACCCAGGACCTTTGGCTTAGTATGCCAATTCTCTAACCACTGAGCTATCCATGAATCATCCCGTGCCCGGGGTCATTCTTCATCCATATTTTAAGGCAGAATCTTGATGGACGTGAGAAAATCATGGGCTACAAATGTATGATCAATTAAGATCACGAGCTATAGATAACACAGCCACCATCAACTTGGCAGTTGGCTGTTTACTGCCAATAGTACAATTACAATTTTATGATATGCGCATTCATACAATTGTAATTGTACTATTGGCAGCAAAAAGTGGAGACTGACCCTGGTCAAGTAACGATTCCTGGATAGCTCAGTGTTTAGAGCATTGGCGTACTAAGCCAAAGGTCCTGAGTTTGATTCCCATGTCAAGGTGTCATTTTTAAATTCAAAGAATATCTTATTTAGATGTAGCTATAACCATAGTTAACAATATAATAGCTTAGCTATTAAATCCATAATGATCTGCAATATCTGCAAATGTTAGCACTATCTTCGCCAACATGCAGTGGCCGCTCGTTTGGTATAACTCGTTTGTGGGCTGACGCCGTGGAGTTTATTTATAACACTTATTTTTAATTTTCTTTAGAAGGTTTTAAAGAAAGAAAGAAAGAAAGAAAGAAAGAAAGAAAGAAAGAAAGATGACACCATGATCATATTCTCAGGCCTACTTTTTTTTTACTATTTTCCTCATTCACTGGACTAGTTTTCTTTTCCAAGTTTAAGTTACATTAATAACTGTACTTTTTCTCAATCTTAATTATGTTAAGAGGTTTCATTACTCTTTAACTGAATCAGATGATATGCCTAATACAATATGGGTAGTAGTTTAAAATTAAATTATTTTGGATAAGTTCTCTTTAAAAAAAAAGCACAATTAATAGTTACTAGACTTATTTTACATTTTTGGGTTTTTGTTGGTTTTGTGAGACTTGAATATAAATGCAGGTTTTTATTTTTACTCCCAGTGTACCCAGTGAATACTGACATGCATGTTTCCTTGGAGTTTAGTCATACTTTTACTTATATTCTTATTTTTGTAAATATATCACGAAGAAGTGTTAATCTTAAGCTAGAACTATAACAAATTTTTGATCAACAATGTGTATAATTTTTGGGGGTGGGGGAAAGAATCAATGCACATGTGTGTGCATTTGGTTTTTCAGCACCACTCTTATGACAGAAAAGATTAATTGTTACCTGGCCGGCCAATCTGAATTCCGAAAAGGCTTGGCCACTGCTTGTTGAAAGAAAGATGATTGTTTAAATGTGTACAGTCCAATTTTCATAGGAAGAACCTTATCTTCTAAAAAAGCGACTAGATTTACTTTCATATATTTCTCTCAGGTCATATGATCTGCAGCTGTCACTTTTAAATTGATAGATAATATTAATACCTTTAAAATAGCACTAATAATATAGTAACATGTTATTACCGTTGAGGTTAAAAAAAAAAGTTTGTATTTTCTAACTGGCACTTCCTATCAAATTGGACTGGAAAATTACATCTTATTTAAATTGTCAGTGAGCGCTTGGTTCTGTTGAGTAGACCTTGCAAGCTGTTAAAAACGAGAGAGACTCAACATAAAAACAAGTGACCTTGAAATTAAAAGTAAAGTTTCTTGATTTATTAAAGTGTTTGTAATAGATATCTGAATTAACGAGTGTTGGGAATTAGGCGCTACTGTACATGAGAAAATGAAGAGTCATAAAACAGATTATATCTGTGTTGCGATTATCCACGTATTCAGGGAACTCTTTTAACAAGGCTGATAAAGAGTTTACTTTATATACAAAAATAATGATCTAGTATATATTTTACATCCTTTTGGTAGCCTAAGACAAATTTATTTTAAACTTTTGCCAAAGTAAAATAAGTACACACTACATAACATAAGTGTACTAAATATAAAGATTTAAAAGAGCATGATTTAAAAAAATATTGCTTAGGTGAAATTTTTTTCAACTGTTTAGTAAACAGTAGAATGTGATATTTTACTAAAAAAAATCTCTAAACAAATAAAAAAATATATAATCATACCATCAAACATACTTCCTCAAAAAGTATTATATATTCTGGAACATCATGTTCAAAATTTAATTTCCAGTAAACTACCCTTAAATAGGTTTTCCTAAGGAAAAAACAAACATTAATTTGTTAATCATATAAAACACAATTCAGATATAGATTTAAAATTAAATTGTTATAACCATGTTTTTAGAAAAATAAACAAATATAATTTATTATGTGGAACAATTTCTATATATCCATTTAGAACAGGTATTTTTTGAAAATCCTTTGTTAATTATAATCTGCTCTTAATTTTATAGCGAGAATTAAAATCACAATTTCACCTTGAGGTATAACATCTAAATATCACTCGCTTTGATGGTCCACATGGTCTAAGGTGCTACTTTTGAAGTAGGCTAGACTGCCGATCACTGGGAAATAAGGTTTGAATCTTGTTTGGGTGTATTGAGGGTGTTTTTTCTAAAATGGTTTTCCACCTTCCTTACACGCAAATTTAGGTACACTTTGTCTAGATATAACTGTCCTCATCCCTAAAACCATAGGGTAATTAATGCATAAGCATATAACTCGAACGTATAGTAAAATGCGGTGCAAACAAAAATATCTAAATATCAAGTTTGAGTTAAATCCATTAAATCATCTTGATTTTAGCACCATGTAAAGACATACATATATGTAGGTTGACACAATTATGAGATACTCTTATTTAAAACAAATTGAAACCACTTAAAACATGAATAATAATACTTAGTACTGCTTCTTACTACCTGTTCAGGCTATACACTTAAATACTAATTACACTAATGGGCTAGGAATTGGGAAAGTTTAATATAGAAGAAATGAACCTGCATTTTTATGGAGGGAGAGTGAAAAACCGCCTCAACTTCCCCTGACCGAGATTCAAACCTTGATCTTCCCGTCCTTGGCAGTCTAGCTCAACACGAAACCGGCACGTTAGCTAACTACGCCACCAAGGCGGGTCTTAAAACATCAAGCTCCATCATAATCTTAAGGTAAAAAATATTTATGATTAATATACTTTTTTTATATGAGAAAGTAAAAAATCCACTATCTTATTGCTGAAAGTCTCTCTCAACTCAGTATACAGGGATTCCTCCTATGACATGATTGTTGTGTTCCGGAAAAAAAAAATTGTGTTATAGAAAACATTAATTAAATGGAAAAATATAGAGAAGGTAGATTCTGAACAGACCTATGAAAAATCACTTTCCATCATATTTTGACAAATTTTATTATGATTTTTGGCATTTGTTTTCTACATCTTGTTTGTATAAAAATGTTAAAAAATTAAATACAAACTTTTTTTACAACCATTAATGTTTTCAGCCTGTGCCCTGGGTCAATTTGTTATTCAAGCCATATATTTTCCACTACCGGCCTATCGTAGCTTTATATGTCTTATAATCTAACTTAAGACTAGGACAGGCACAACATCCAGTCCCCGGCCGTTAATTTATCAATGTGAAAGGGTGAACCTCCATTTCACCAATGATAAAACCAAAATAATATCTTGATTGCATAGATCAAAATAAACTCAAAAGAGAAATAAAATTGTGTGGACCATTGATGATAGTGAATGAAAACATTAAAACTATAGTTAATTTATGTAAATCATGTTTTATTAATATCCTTTCACACTAAACACTACCTTAATCTTCATAAGACTAAAAACACGAAATTAACGACCATTGAAGAAGAAAAAAATGTTGATGAGAGTGATAAGTCTCCTCTTGAAGTTGATGGGCGCGGATATTCTTCCATGATTTCTTACATCCTGACAAAATACTTGTCCACAGCATGCTGTGTTTGAAGCCTTCCTTTTTCCTTCTAGGAGCTCGGTGTAGGGGACCAGTGGAGTCTTTTACTACTCTAATAATGTTGAGACTGCATACGATATTGAAGTTTTCTTCCAACTTCTGCAAAAACCCTTTCACTGTCCTGCAAATCAAATGACAAGATTGAAACCGTAAAGTTGCAAAGTGATGCTTCTCATGCATCATCACTTTGGTACTGCTTTTCAATTAAAGTTGTGCTTCTAAAGTAAACTGCTTCTGTTAACTCTTCCTTATTAGACTCCAACAACTCTTCAATGTCTCCTTCATCCGCATCTTCAAAACTTTCTTTGATTGCAAATGCAACACACAGTCAATGAATATTGGTGTAGTCGGACATCGGAAATCGTGTAATAGCTCTAAATTGTATTATTGAAATACTATCCCTATTTTGTTGATTGCACTATATTCAAATTGCGGAATAAAATAACATGTTATAGGAGAACTCGCTTATACATGGTCATTTAGACACCCACCAGGACACCTATAGTTTTGGGTTTTGATACTCGTTTAGCTTACAATTTTGATTGATGGTGTGGGAGGGGAAGGGGTAATTTCAAACCAATTTTAACTAAAAATGGTAAGTACACAATTCTCTCTCAGCACTTTGTTTTGTATATCCTAATTTTTCTTGTGATCAATATTTTTCCTGTTGTAGGGCTGTTAACATTTTAAGAAATTGTTTTCTCATGTTTGGTGCTCAAAGCTACTCTTATTAAAGTTTGCACTCTTCACTTAGATGTGTCACACTAGAAAAATAAATAGTTAAAATTGTAATATGACCTTCAAAAAATGTGTATGAGGTTGACTTAAAAACTGTTGTCTTATCTTAACTAACATTAGCTACAGTCGGATCACCATCATTAAAACATTTTTGAGTAATTTTATTTTATATTTATTTAAAAAAACTCTTAGTCGTGGGACAAATTTAAAGGTGTGACAGGGAATAAACTTAAATGGCAAAGCTTTGTTTCGGCCATATGCTCCACATAAGGAGTAAAATCATTTATTTTTTTATTTGTACATTTAAGGGCCTATTCCTATTACAATTTGATTATTACTTTATTCAAATTAATATAATTCATTATAACCTGAGGGCTCATAAAAATTAAATAATCTGATTATATAAAACATCACACTAGGAAAAAACTTTCACAAATCAACACAACTACTTATTACTATGAGAAAGTAATTAGCTACAATCCCTAAACTAGTATGTTGATTATGTGTCATATAAAAAGACTAATATATTGGTTTTTTATAAGTGAAACTTTTGAACTAATATATAAATTATTGTACATATGTGCACAAACACATATGCATGAAAGTTTTTTTAGTATATATAACAAATACAACCATATTACATTTAAAAATTATAACTGTATAAAACCTTTTTAAGTCATTTTATTTTTAAAAAAACCTTATATGTATCCTTTATTTCAGTTAAAGGTGCTAACAATGATATGACTGTAAAACATGGTTAATCAAATAATATATTTGAAACGCAAATTTTAAAATATGTTCATACATTTAAACAAAAGAAAGCACTAAAGTGTTAACTTGTTCTGACATATTTTGTTCTTAAATGTGTTTTACAAAGTTTATTGAATAGTAAAGACTATTTGAAGAATGGTACTGTCACAAGATTATTAGAAACACTTTATTTATTATTTATTATTATTTATTTGTTATGAAATTAATGTCTGGCTCAAATTTCTTATCATGTATTTATGGAAATACTTACTTCTTAAGAGCAAACATCAACCCAATAGATAACTGGTTGACCTAGATAAGTAATTAACCTCAAACCAGGCATCATTCTGCAGTGCATTGTTTTTCATTCTTCATTTTAAAAAAAGTCTGAGTTGAGATGACTGAAAAATAATTGTATAAATAAGACAAATAACAAAAATAAGTTTAAAAATGAAATATATTTATCAATTTTAGAGTTTAGTCTAGTTAGGAATATTGAAAACTTCACTTCATTGTTATGTCTTGCCAAAGCTTCTAGTTGCTTATCTAAGTCAACTGGTTAGTTGCTCAAATAATGGTCCTGAAAAAAATAGCTATTCCTTTGGTTTATCAAAGTTAAGATATTTTAAAATAAATTTAATTTCGTAGTGTAGATGTAATGTGCTAATATACAATAGTGTGTTTGTGTTTTTATTTTCACAGTTGAAAAAGTCTTGCATGGTGGCTTTGTGAATTCAACTTTCAAACATTAAGTTCAAAATGTATCATTATTTCTGAAACTATTTATGTTAATTACTATTACTTTTAAGTACATTCATTAATTTATTGTGTGTTTTTATTATTGAACCCTTTTCCCTGTGGTCTATTCTTTAAATTGATAAATGACACCTGGACACAAGAATCGAACCCAGGATCTTTGGCTTAGTACACCAATGATCTAACCACTGAGATATCCAGGAACCGTCCTGTGCCCAGGGTCATTCTTCACTCATATTATAAGGCCCATCCCAGTGTATATGCCACATATACTTTTAACTAATGAATCAATTTCGCCCAAACTTGGCACACATATAGGCTTCACTTAGGTTGAAGTAACACTGGGTAAAATAAAACTGTTTTAAATTTCTCCAAACTATTTGTGATGGTTTTATACTGTTTACGACATAACAAACATACAGTCATTAACCTTTGTACTCCACATTGAGGGCAAGACAAGTTGCCTGCCTCCTTTTATTTCAATCATTTTGTTATAGGCACGCCTGCAGAACGAAATTAGATGCCAAGAAATTGTTGGTATTTGTTGGGTCTGGAAGACTTAATACCATACAATGAAAGAAGACTATTAAAAACTTAACTAATAATCTTTGATGAGAAATTATAAATGGAAAGTTTTATCAGTAGTCAGTGTAAACTTGATTTTTACTACAATAAAACTCTTTAAAGTAATCTAGCCACTAGTTGTATCAAATTTAAAATTTAATCCTTTTATAGAGATAGGCCCCACAACCCAACCAAAAATAATAGTTTAACTAGCTCTCTACTCAAACTTAGAAAGGATTTAGTGTCCAAACAATCTTTGTAATGCATCTTATGCTTAGAAAAGTATGTGGGATCTTCAAACTTATTCCAGAATAAGGTAATCATAGACTGCCAAATATCAACACCATAATAAGTATTTTATCTTTCTGATTAATCATGTTCCTAATCCTTTACAGGTTCAATTTTTTAAACTTTAAATACACCATGAATATTATCTGAATAATGATAGGGCCTATTATGTTTGGAAGTATTTCTATAAATAAAAAGTGTTTGGTCACACTAATAGCAAATATAAATCGAGTTCAGTGTGAAATTAAAATTAAAGATAAAAATACATATTAAGCCAAATAATTAAATAACACCATCATCACCATAGAGGAAAAAAGACGGAGGTGATACAAGTGTGTGCCCCACCATTGGGGTGCCCAGCAGAAGAAAAGGAGAAGTTTGAGGAAGATCTAGAAAGGCATATGGGAAATGAGTGGCAGGTAGTAATGGGGTTATCTCAAAGCAAAAGTAGGAAAAGAGAGGATGGTGTGAGGAGATGTTAGGGAAATAAGGTTGGGGAGAGAGGAACAAGGAGGGTAGAAGGCTTTAGGAGTTATGTGCCAGAAATAAAATGAAAGTAGCAAACAGCTGGTATAAGAGGGAAAGAGAAAACCATAAATCACTAGATTCAGTTGAATAAGGAGCAAAAGTCGGTGATAGATTACTTTGTGTTGAGTGAAGAAATGAAAAGGCAGTCCATAAAAATCAAGATAATACTAAGTGTGTCCTTAGATAGTAACCACAGGATGTTGGTGTCAGACATAAAGGGATGGGTAATGTAGGAGAAAGGAAGTAAGACAAGAAAGAAGAATAAGGGTGTGGAGGCTAAAAAATTAGGGGAAAGAAAGCTGTACCTAAGAAAGGAGAGAAGAATGCCCAAGGATAAGAAACAAAGTGTAGGGGTGGAATGGGAAAGATTTAAGAACAGTTTAGTGGGAGCTACAGAGGAGATAAATGTGAGGACAAGTAATAAGAGGAAGTGGAAGAAGACACCTTGGTGGGATGACAGGGTGAAGGAAGGAGTGGAAGAGAAGAATACACCTTTCAGAAGGAGTTTTAGGAATAGGAATGAAATAATAATTTGAGAAGATGTTCAACCCAGAAGAGGAAAAGATGAGAGTGAACAGAGGAGCAGGAAGAAATGGAGGAATTAAGTTCCACATGGAAAGAGGTGGAGGACGCATTGAAGAGGATGAAATAAGAAAGAGCATTGGGTGTGGATGAACTGACTGTGGAAATGATAATAGCTGCAGGTGAAGCAGGGTATGGTTAAACATGGTGCTGAGAGTGATTTGGAAGGGGAATGGTACCAGAATGCTGGAAAAAGGGAGTTATAATACCTAATTTCAAGAAAGGAGATCGGAAGAAGTGTACAAATTATAGGGGGGGAATGCTGATATGCCACTGTACAAAAATATATGAGATGATATTGAAAAAGGAAATAGGAAATAAAGTGAAAGGAAGCTGGAAAGAGTAACAACATGGATTTAGGGAACAAAGGTCTACAATAGACATGATCTTTGCCATAAAATAGCTGGTGGAAATAAGATATGAATTTTGGAAAGATTTGGTAATAGTATTTATGTATGTGGAGAAGGCATATGATAATATAGATGGAAATAAAGTTTGGAAAGCGATGGAGGAGACCGAAGTGGAAAGAGGAGTCCTCATGAGAGTAAAAAGCATGTATGAGACTAACAGGATTTTGTGTTAAGACAAAGAGTGGGAGGTTGGAGTGGTTCCAAATGAAAAATGAAGTGAAGCAAGGAACCCCTTTCACTGTTGCTATTTGTAATGTTAATGGAAATGGTCATGAACAAAGTGGTGGGAAAACACGGGGAGGAAAGAATAAAAGCCATAATGTTTGCCAATGACTTGATGGTATGGGGGGAGAAGGTAAAAGAAGTACAGGAAAAGATACAGAAATGGAATGAGGAAGTGATAGAGTGTGGAATGAAATTTATCATGGCAAAGTGTGAAGTGATAGTAATGACAAGGATGAGGGTAAGGCCTAATAAAGCTTTAAGGTTGGGTGTAGTACAGCTGAGAAAAGTACAGAACATAACGTATCTTGGAAGTGTGATTGAGGTTAAAGATGGGAGTAGAGAGGATCTAATTAGAGGGCAGCAGGGAGAGTTGTTCTATAGGTGTGTAAGAAACCTGCTCTGGAGAAGAAGTGTCGTTGAAATGTAAGGAAGTGTTGTACAGGGCATACTTTGTACCCATTATCACATATGCAGCAGAATCATGGACATTGAATTTAAGAGAAACGAGGAAAGTGGAGGCCATGGAAATTAAGTTTTTTGAGGAGCATGTGTAACGTTAACTTACAGTTAGTTACAATTGGATCCATCCCGTTATAATGTTGATACGTAACTATCAAGAATTCATACCACCCGCTCAATAATTCCGACCCAAATAGAATCCCTACAATGGTACATTTCTCTGTTGTAGTCCCTGTAGGCTAATACGGAAAGATAATACGACACAGTATATTTCATACAGTACAATCTTCTGTAATAGTACACTCATATTTGTTCAGGAACTTACCTTTGAAATCTTCTATCACTAGCCGCCACCAAAGCTGAACGACACCGTGCAGCTAATGTGAAGAATGGGGCCGAGCTAACGAGAGTCTACAATCAACGCGTGGTCATTCTCCGTCTAGTCAGATTGAAACTAAGGAATGACAACATGGAGCACGCTAGAAGACAACAATCCACCCGCCCTCTGACGGATGTCAGATGAACTTCCCCAAACAACACAAACATCCAATGATCGCCGACTTGTTCTAATTTTCCGATGGAACAACCCTACAAAGTGACTACGTGACCGATGACAGCTAGCAACTGCGTGCTAGTAATTACCTCCCCTCTTTCCGTGCAACGAAAATCACTATAAAACATGCTGACATTGTCTAAAAACTTTGACTATCTAAAATCTACGAACGAGGACGGATCATTGTCGTCTACCTGGACAATGATCGGATAAACATTCATACATCATAAATTGGAACGTAACTATGGAAGTTACTTATAAAGAACTCTATTCATTTTCAACTTATAATATTTTCGTGTTAAAATCTTTATTTTGTGTTTTGCTTAATATTTAACTTTTTGCTTTATTATCTCAGTCGCTTAAATGTAACTTGTATGCCGCCACTTAGGCGCGGTTGGTTAGTTGGTTAGTTTATTAGTTTAGTTTGAAATCCACCATTGGTAATTTTGTATTGAGTGAAATTAAATGTAAATTGTTAAAATGTGTGGACTTTTGTATTTTGCTATTTCACGCGACTGTAGAATTAAAATTAAGCTTGTTATTTTTTTTTTATATAATTTAATTTTATTCTAAATTTCATTCTTTAGTTTTTCTAAGATATAGTTAGTCCCGGGAGATTTTGACTAGCGTCTGGAAGTCAAACTCTCGCGTTATGTTTTATGTAATTGTAAATTTTCGTATTGTAACTTGTAATTGTTTGAGGAGCCCATCAGGCAAGAATATTTAATGTTTGTTTCATTTTTGTGGATATCTTACTCCACTTCACTTTTGGTAGTTTAACTTCGCTTTTGATGTTATTATCTACGTAATTTTGTGTCTCTTAAAGACGACCTGTAATAAATGTAAACATGGTATGTTTACATTCTGCGCTTCACGTTATTATTTTCAGCATTATTCAGAATGATATAATGAGACCACTGTACTTTGCTTTATCTACGTTTATACTGAATAAACTATATTATTGTTATATTTTTAATTCTGCTTATATTTTCCCTTATGTAGATTATACCTTCTCCCTTTTATTTAATTGTGGTCGTTAAGTAGAAGGCACGGAGACGGTGTAACACTGCGCCACTCTGCTGTCCTTTTAATTAACTGATCTTCCTGTTTAATTAGTTAATTAATAACCTATATCATTGCTGAAAAATGTTGGAAAATTATACGGTATATTTTTGTTGTTGTTTTGAAATCATAGCCTGAGTTTAACCTTGTATCTCTTTCTGTTTCATAATGGAACACAATTTGACTACGGACGCTTCGACTGAGGAAGTAGTGACTGGCGAGCCGAGCGTGTTGTCTAAATCTGATGTTTACCGCCTCAATAAAGAAAGCCTTATCTCCGAGCTTGCTAAGCGTGGACTGCAAGGTTCAACAGAAACCACCGTAGCAAGACTTCGTGCAGTTCTCGTGGGAATCCTTTCGGAGAGCGATACGTCTCGAGACCAGGCAACAGTGGGAGTGGAGAATCATCATTCAGTACCGGTGAGGGTTGGAGATCCAATTGAAATGTCACGCGCTTTGGTAAGTGATAAAATTCAAAGTAAAATTCTCGTTGATTTTGTAAATCGAATACCACTGTGTGATGGTCAGGACAGCTCATCTCTTTTTTTATTTTTACTTGAGGTTCAAAGGATTTGTCATTTAAATATCGGTTCTGAGTCCGAGTTTATTGCATTGTGTTTGGGTAAAACTTATGGATATTTAACTCGTTTATTTTCTGAAGGGTTAGTTAATAGGTTAAGTTGGAAACTTATTAGTCGTAAGATATTAGACTGTCTTGTCCCTACTAGAGCTAGAGATAATTTGTGTAAGCAGTATGTACATCGCTTTCAACGTCCTGATGAGTCGTTAAGGAGTTTCATCATGGCCATTTCTGAGGCCGTTGAAGTTTTAGGGTTAGATCTTTCTGAATGTCAGATAGTAGATATTATTTTGGAGAATGTGTCGCCCTTGTCTCGACGTCATTTTGTATTTACTTCTAAACCTAGTACGATAGTTGAGTTACATGAGCTAGCTTCCCTAATAGATGGTACTTTGTTGTCTGAAAGTGAGTTTCTGGAAAATCATGTGCCTTTTATTGTTGACAATCCAGGCGTGGGTTCGAATCCTAGTTATTGTGGTAGGTCTAGGAATAATACTGCGATTTCTCAGTTGGGTGTGCAACCTGTGAAGAAGAACCATATTGGCCCGCGAGCGTTGGATAGTAAGTTTTTGTCAGGAATTCGCTGTTGTAATTGTAAACAGTTAGGACATGTACTGAGCAAGTGTAGTTCAGGAAACTAGTTGTGCGCCGTAAGAATCATGGGTCTTACGAGTCAAGCGCATTTCCATGCCCCCCTTCCCCCGTTGTAGTTCTTGTGCTTGTTTCTTTATGTTGTCTAGCGTTAAATAAATATCTGCCAGGCTCTCTCCCAGATGGGATAGACCCTGGTCAGTTGAATCTTTCTTATCACCCGTGTCGATCAGGTTGATGTGCCAGACAGACCCGACCGATACGCGAAGAGCTCATGTGAGCCATCTTAAACTAATACCGACGCTTTAGAATGTCGTAGTTTAATGGATAATGTTCGTAAGTTATTGTACTTACAGATTTAATTACTCCATTTTGGATTTACTTAGGTAAATGTAGGATGCCAAGAAATTTTTTTATAAGTTTATGGGGACTTGTATTTGATCTTTTTGGTATTCCTGTTTTTGTGTAAGACTTGGTGTCTTGATATTATTTGACGATTGTTGAGTCATTTAATGAACGGTCAATTAACGTAATCTCATTTTGTTAATTATAATATTGACCGGGTTTATTCATACTCTTAATAATAATGTGGAATCATGCCTAATTTTTATAGGTATATGGGGACCTATAATTAATCTTTTGGCGTCCCTTATTAATTTGAGTTTTGTTTGATGGCATTGTGCCATGGCTGTGAGCCAAATCGTGTTTAAAATTTAAAATTTGTTTACCATTAATGATATGTTTTATATCAGTGGTTTGTAGATATAGTGTTTTGTTATATATATATTGTTGGCCATGTGTATAGTAATTTACAGGTATTGAACCGTAATTGAACTTGTGGATATTATGTGTTTATAAAATAAGTGAATAGTTTATAGATTATAATGATGTTCCACTTCATGGAATTTGGATCACGAAATCAAATGTTGTTTTGATTTAATTAGGACGTAACTTTCTCTATTCTATGTGTTGAGACACTCTATTCTAGATTGAGTGCTGAGAATGGACTTATATAGAATATAGTGAGATTATGGTGATCTAACATTTGAAACTCTCAAACCTTTGAATAGGAACCTTCAAAAGTGTTGAGGGGGGGGACGCTCCTCCGATACATCTATGTAGGATTTCTATAGGATTTTAGGATTTCATGAGGATAAACTTTTATGACTTTTTAGTCTAGTGAACTTTATTGTGAGAACTTGAGTTTGAACGTAGAAGAAAGAAGAGATTCTTCATGTGTTCATACAGACAATTAGACATGTGGTTGCGTGTGACTTAACGCCACTTACATCTCGACAACAGACTTGTTGTATATGATTTTTCGTTGCGCATCCTGTTTTCCTTTCTCTCCTGGTTTCTGGTAAAGTCTACGTAGTGGTACCGACTGCTTCTCTAGATGATGGAATCTAGAGCTGAAAAAGAGGATCATCTCATGCTGTTTGGGAAGATGATGTACAAGAAGGCAACCTTGAGCCCTTTGATGTTCCGCCTTGCTGAGGACGGATGCTGCATCTTCTTATTCTCCTGGTCAAGGGGGGGAGATTTGTAACGTTAACTTACAGTTAGTTACAATTGGATCCATCCCGTTATAATGTTGATACGTAACTATCAAGAATTCATACCACCCGCTCAATAATTCCGACCCAAATAGAATCCCTACAATGGTACATTTCTCTGTTGTAGTCCCTGTAGGCTAATACGGAAAGATAATACGACACAGTATATTTCATACAGTACAATCTTCTGTAATAGTACACTCATATTTGTTCAGGAACTTACCTTTGAAATCTTCTATCACTAGCCGCCACCAAAGCTGAACGACACCGTGCAGCTAATGTGAAGAATGGGGCCGAGCTAACGAGAGTCTACAATCAACGCGTGGTCATTCTCCGTCTAGTCAGATTGAAACTAAGGAATGACAACATGGAGCACGCTAGAAGACAACAATCCACCCGCCCTCTGACGGATGTCAGATGAACTTCCCCAAACAACACAAACATCCAATGATCGCCGACTTGTTCTAATTTTCCGATGGAACAACCCTACAAAGTGACTACGTGACCGATGACAGCTAGCAACTGCGTGCTAGTAATTACCTCCCCTCTTTCCGTGCAACGAAAATCACTATAAAACATGCTGACATTGTCTAAAAACTTTGACTATCTAAAATCTACGAACGAGGACGGATCATTGTCGTCTACCTGGACAATGATCGGATAAAACATTCATACATCATAAATTGGAACGTAACTATGGAAGTTACTTATAAAGAACTCTATTCATTTTCAACTTATAATATTTTCGTGTTAAAATCTTTATTTTGTGTTTTGCTTAATATTTAACTTTTTGCTTTATTATCTCAGTCGCTTAAATGTAACTTGTATGCCGCCACTTAGGCGCGGTTGGTTAGTTGGTTAGTTTATTAGTTTAGTTTGAAATCCACCATTGGTAATTTTGTATTGAGTGAAATTAAATGTAAATTGTTAAAATGTGTGGACTTTTGTATTTTGCTATTTCACGCGACTGTAGAATTAAAATTAAGCTTGTTATTTTTTTTTTATATAATTTAATTTTATTCTAAATTTCATTCTTTAGTTTTTCTAAGATATAGTTAGTCCCGGGAGATTTTGACTAGCGTCTGGAAGTCAAACTCTCGCGTTATGTTTTATGTAATTGTAAATTTTCGTATTGTAACTTGTAATTGTTTGAGGAGCCCATCAGGCAAGAATATTTAATGTTTGTTTCATTTTTGTGGATATCTTACTCCACTTCACTTTTGGTAGTTTAACTTCGCTTTTGATGTTATTATCTACGTAATTTTGTGTCTCTTAAAGACGACCTGTAATAAATGTAAACATGGTATGTTTACATTCTGCGCTTCACGTTATTATTTTCAGCATTATTCAGAATGATATAATGAGACCACTGTACTTTGCTTTATCTACGTTTATACTGAATAAACTATATTATTGTTATATTTTTAATTCTGCTTATATTTTCCCTTATGTAGATTATACCTTCTCCCTTTTATTTAATTGTGGTCGTTAAGTAGAAGGCACGGAGACGGTGTAACACATGTTAGCTGTCACGAGGAGAAACAAAATTAGGAATTAAGTTATCCGGGAAAGAGTGGGGGTACGGGGAGTATGTGAGATAGAGGAAGCAAGACAAATGGTATGGGATGTAATGAGGATGCAAAATAAAGAGGATCCCAAAGAAAATAATGAAAATGTGTGTAGGAAAAAGACCACAAGGGAGGCCAAGAAAGAGATGAGAAGATCAGATAACAGAAAGTGTGCAATTAAAGGAGGAAGAAGGCTGAAAGGATAGAGGAAGATGGAGGCATTTTTACCAAACTGACCTGGCCACAGGCCGAAAACCATTGATGATTATGATATGGTGATCATAAACTATTTCAGCCTGTGACCAGATCACTTTACAACTTTGATTCTAATAATTTTTTTGGCTCCTTAAAAAAAATCATGATTTTTTGCGTTTTTTTTAAATGCATAACTGTGTGCTCCATAAACTGAAAAATCAATTTTAAAAGCTAATAAAGATGAGTTTGGTATTGTTTGCATAGCTGCCAACTCTCCCGAATCTTTTAGAATATTAAGGAAATATAACTCTTTATATTATTTTACAGACTACTGTATTTTATTAATGTTTGCGGTAGTATTCAATACTATGTAATGTATTTGCATCATCCATTGAAATGTTATCATAATTTTTTTCTATTTATGTTTGAATGTTAAAAAAAGATTCTTTAAAGTGGTTTGACATATTTTCATACCTTAGCAAGTAAAAATAGAGCAGAGTTAAGTCGGTAAGTGTGAATTTGACAGCTTAACAGCTTTTTTTTTATTATAGCTTTTGTGGCTATATTTACTATTATTTCCTTCAAGTGCTGAAAGTTATGCAACTGAAACAAATGTCAATTATAAACTATTCATTTTTTTTAGCATTCATTAGGTCTGTAAATTGAAAATAAATAGGATTACAAAATATGTATTTAATATCACTTATTTAATTTACTGTTATAGGTTATAATTCCCATATCCTGACAAGTAAGCCCATTTTAAAGACATTAGGGCACCGTTCTCCCTGTCAAAAGCCTCCCAGGTTGGACGAATTCGACACCTAATTTAATAAGACAAGAAAAAGGAGGAAAAATTCAGCAACAATATATTTTTTTAATGGAAAATAGAAATAACGCCCTCAGTGCATTGGATCAAGATCGAACTCTGGGTCTGAGGTAGACACATCACTACTCCCAACCCTTCTAGTTTATTTCTTAATAACAAACATTCAAGTAGGCCTAATACTTTAATTAAAAGTCTTTGACAAGTACATACCCAGTCGATTTGTGCAAGGGTGAAGTGGCTCGCATTCTTTCACAAGTCTTCCTTAATATGTTTAAGGATATATTCTAAAACAAGATCTAAAATATTGTAACTCTATTAAAATCTCATATTTATTATAAACCCTAGCCCCCACCTTCCTTTGTGCAGCCTATCTTGGGTTGAGAAAATAGATTAATTCAAACTAAACTGTTTTACTAATTATTAACGAAGGAAATGGTTTCATTTAGTTTTATGGCACACTGAGCTATAACATTCAGGTAACATTTTATATTATTTACAAGATGGGCAAGACGTTACCATACCCCTAGTAAAATACATACAGTGCATTCCTTTGTAACATCACGCCTGAAATGAGGATTCTCTTTAGTCCAAAAATAAACACTTCTGGCACGTGAACTGTGATAGATTGCACATTCATCAGAAAACATCATCTTTTTGTTGGACAATGCATTTGGAAATTGTGCTAACATAGAATGAAAGGCTGCACCGTACAGTTCCATGTCTTCATCTGATAATTCATTGATGAACATCGGGTAAAATGGCCTAACATAAAGTCTTATTTTATTATGATATTACTTTGTTGACCGTGTCACATGAATAACATATTAAAATTATATATTAAATTATTTCCTTAATGACTCTAAAATCCTTTTTGTTATATCAGTTGTTTAATTTGTATTATAAATTATACAAAATTTTTGTGTTTGTTTTATTATCATCGTGTTTTACTACTTTTTCATCAGATATGCGTGTATTATCATTACTCTAATGGGGTAGGGATGAGGAAGAAAGTATTTTAGAGGTTGTCTACCTTGGAAATCATTTAGGGAAAACCACCCTCACTAGACTCGAACAAGATTCAAACCCTGATCTCCCTGTCTTCAGCAGACCAATCTAAACAAGAGTAACACCTTAGACCATTTGGCCATTGAAGAAGGCTACAAAATGTTTACTGACAGTTTGTTACAGCTCAGTGTGTAACAAACTACTTGAAATAATGACCTTAATCAATAATATACACACTCCTTAGTACATATTTTTATAAGGTTTTATAAAATGTTAATTTTACTCATGTCATCCTTATTTTATTGTGTGCTCTTCTTGGTTGCTTCCATAGTCAATATTACTTTGACACTAGCCTTTTTAAGTTGTTTTAAAAAATATTAAAATATATATATAGATCCTAAAATAGTCATTTATTGTGCAAGTTACTTGTTTCTAAAAAAAATACCTTAATGTGGTTGCCATACTTAAATTTCTACATTTCATTATAATAATACTTGCGGTGACCTGGTGGTCTAGAGGTAAGGTGTCAGACTTCTGTGCTGAGGGTCCGGGTTCAATCCTCGTCCCGGCACAGATTTATATGATTACCAAACCCTTCCTTCACCTCTGGCAAGATGTGTATTAATCACAACTTGTGAATGTGAGGAATGCCAGGCCTCTACCGTGGTTCGGATTCCACGTTAAACTGTAGTCCTCCATTTCATCTCACAATCACCCTACCATTGCACATTAGCGTAAGTGCGTATAACCCGAACGGGTAGTAAGACGCGGTGCTAATAATAATAATAATAATACTTGTTTTGATTATGGAAATGTATTCGATTTGACTATACAAGAAAGCACAATTGTGTTTTATTGCATTCAATAGAAAAATTGTGTAGTATGTTTTGTATGTTGACAAGTCATAGAAAATTGATGAGTATTGATTTGTGTTAGTAACCAGGGTACGGTGAATTGTAGGTCAGTCTATTGTACTGCCTTTCAAGAAATCAATACTTCCTTAATTTACACTATTACATATAGGTGGCAGGTGGTACTATTCACCTGTTTTATTTCTTCATGATTCTCCAGGTGGCAGTGACTTTGTAAACAAACAAATTGGTAATGAGTTTTTATTTTGTTTTCTAGGTCACATTTTATAATCTATGCTTATATTACTGTTTATTTAAATGTTCTGTCTAGTATTTATCCATGTGTGCTGGATAGCTTCTACATTTTTCACACCAACAATAAGTGTAATTTATATATAATTTTCAATTATTATGTGAAAGTGTTTTATTGTTAAGTTCATTTCCTTAACTACATACAATTGTAATGAGTACTTATAAATGGTTAGTAAAACCATCTAATGTACAAGCAGACAACAGAGTGTATTTTACATTTTGTATAGATACTTTTCTAAAGGCCATGTGTTGATCCAGCGATGAATTATGATAACATTTTCTATGATCATTGGTTTGTTTTATAGCTAATTTGTTTAATACAGTTAATATAAAATATGAGTGCATTCACATACTCAAGTGCAATCAGCAGCTCAGAAATAGAACCAGATGAAGGAATACATGGTGACATTGATTATGACTTTTTTGATCCAGAACATGATTTCAGTCAAAATGGACCGAATATCACTAAAAGTACTTTGAAGCTAACAGAAGAAAAGACAAGTTACGATTTTCATGGTGAATATAAGTCTAATATAAACAATGAGTCAAACAAGGTAGAAACACAAGAGCTAGAACATTTTTGCTCAAAAAATAAGTTAGTCGATATTTTAACTGACCAAAGCAACACTAATGAAGTACATTTAACTCAAATTTCCAACAGTACCACTGAAATTAAACATAATATCGAAATTAAGAAAGAAGTGTGTAGAAATGAGTTGAAAAAGGTTCAAGAAATTGAAAAATATAAAGTTAGAGAAAAGAAAACAATGTGTTTAGAATTAAATTTACAAAATATTGTCGAAAACAGAGACAGTAAATCACATGCGGAAGGTAAACCTTTGAACAAAGTAATACAAGCAGATCAAAAAGCTAACACAAAACCCAATGAGGATAAAAACACTATGTGTGAAGTGAGTAATAATGAAAAATATAAAGAACTTATGAATTGCATTGCTTTTCAAACAGAGGAAGATTCATTAAAAGACAGACAACTTAGGGCATCCTTCAATTTTGATGGATCTGTTAGTTCCGACACAACCTCAGAAATCACTGATGTGACGCCTCGCCCATCATCTAGTGGCTGTTCCTCTATGACTAAATTTGAGACCGATGAAAATGCAAATCACGAGAAAAAACTAAAATCACAACCCACCAAGAATAATAAACAATCTCTTCCTACTGCACCATCCATGAAATTACTCACAGATGCAATTGAGAGTATTGACAAAAATAAAAGAGGCTCAATACATTCCAGTACATTTACAATTTCAAGTAGGAAAAATATTAATAGGAGGAACCTCACCTTTACCAATGACGAGTTGAAGAGAATTGAGCGTGATAATGAAGTGCTATTGAGAAAAATTCAAAGCCATCGAAAGCCACGCTTAAAGTTGTCTTCTGTATCGCCCAACCCTCCTCGTTTGTCAAGTTCAGCCATCAATAGAAGAAGATTGCAACAAAAAATTGAGTATGATAACATGGTAAGTTTTCAATATTTTTTTAAAGTCTTGTTTTATGTGACTAAAGCTATAATAAAGGAATTCATCATATTAGCTTGATTGTGTGCCTGAATCTTTTAATATTTTGGTTGAACTTTTTAAGTTTTTATATCGGGCTAATGACCTAATCTTTATCTTTATTTGTTAAGAGAGGATCAATGTACAGGAAACTATAAATTTAAAAAAACTTTTCATCTGGTTTGGTCACATTTTTTTTTTTTTCAATCATCATAGCACTTAATGCAAATACAGTAAAATTTCAGTAGGCCCCCTCTCATATGGTGGGCTAGGCTCCAGAGCCTTCCTGTTAAGCAGAACATAGCCTTTTTTAACTTTCAAATTCATATAGATTCCTAATAACATGTTTACACTATCATATATGAAGTGTGCAAATAAAAATAATCAGAGGAAAACTTTCAAATTATTATTCGATAGTTAAAATCACTCATTGGTGCCCATTACTACTGTAAACAGAATTAATTACTGACATAAAATGACAGCCAAAGCCATTCACTGCATGCATCATCCTGAAAAACTCAGGAAGAATGAGACAAGTGTCTAACATAGTGAACATGTATATAATTAAAAACCATTGTATTAGCGGAATACCTTAAACCGAGGAACTACGGTATTAGTGCTTGTAACTGCAATTATTTTGAACATCGAATAACTCCTACCTAACCTTCTTTTCCGCAAATCTGAGAAATTTTTACCCAACCAGTATTCAAACCAATCTCCAAAAGGTGATTGATGTGTGTTTAAAGCTTAAACCTATTCATTCAATTATTTGGTAGTAACATTTTTATTCCTTCAAAAACCAAACATATATTATTTTGGGTTATATTATTATTTTATTATAAGTTTATTTTCGACACAAATTATTATTATTATTAGCACCGCGTCTTACTACCCGTTCGGGTTATACGCACTTAGCTAATGTGCAATGGTAGGGTGATTGTGAGATGAAATGGAGGACCTACAGTTTAACGTGGAATCCGAACCACGGTGGAGGCCTGGCATTCCTCACATTCACAAGTTGTGATTAATACACATCTTGTCAGAGGTGAAGGAAGGGTTTGGTATTCAGATAAATCTGTGCCGGGACCGAGGATTGAACCCCGGAACCTCAGCACAGAAGTCTGACACCTTACCCCTAGACCACCAGGTCACCTCGACACAAATTGAGTGTCATCTGCAATGGTGATTGCATGCTCTAACATGTTACTCTTGTGTTAGACTAGTTTGACGGTGACGAGATCGAGATTCGAATCCTGGCTGGGTGTCCTGAGCAGAGGGTGGTTCCCTCTAAATTCTTGGTTCACAGTGCCCTTAGGCCAAAAGAAATACCTAAGTTTGTTACCTACTTTTTGGCCTCATGGTCTAAGGCCTCACTCTTGCAATAAACTAAACTGCCTATAATGGGGAGATTGTGGTTTGAATCCGGGTTGGGTGTACTGAGGATAATTTTTTGTTAAATGGCTTTCTACTCTTACTCCACCCAAATGCAGGTACATTTGCTCTAAATTAAACCTTCCTCAACCCTAGCACATTAATGTAGTTACTAATTAATACATAGATGGATAGCACAAATGGTAGCAGGTGACCTGGCGGTCTAGGGGTAAGGTGTCGGACTTCTGTGCTGGGGGTCCGGGGTTCAATTCTTGGTCCTGGCATGGATTTATCTGATTGCCAAACCCTTCCCTCCCCTCTGACAAGACGTGTATTAATCACAACTTGTGATTGTGTGGAATGCCAGGCCTCTACAGTGGTTCAGATCCCACGTTAAACTGTAGGTCCTCCATTTCATCTGCAATCACCCTACCATTTACACATTAGCGTAAGTGCGTATAACTCGAACGGTTACTAAGACGCGGTGCTAATAATAATAGTAATAATAATAATAATAATAATAATAATAATAATGCAGATGATGATAATGATAATAATAATAGAAATGGGTAGTAAAACGCTGTGCTTAGAAAAAAACAGTTCTGTCTAGTTAGAAAAATTCAAATAATTTAATAAGCATAATTTATATCCTAACATATTAGTATACATCTAAAAAAATAATAGCCTACACATAAATTGAAAGAAAAAATCTTTTTATTTAATTCTTAAATAACCACAATTACTTATTGTTAGACACTGCACAACTTCTCAAATCTTGAAATCAGATTAAAAACTGCCACCCTCATTTCCAATTAATCTTTTATTGGTACGGTACACTGTACTTGCTTAAGACTTAAAATATTCTGCCGTGCACATTTTAGAAACCGCTGCCCCAAATGGTTACTTCTCACCTATATGCAAATGGAGGTACATTTCCTCTAAAATTCTACCTTCCTCAACCCAATTCCATTAGCGTTATTAATGTTTCCATACAACCCAAATGATACTAAGATACTATGAAGACAAAAAAAGTATTAATATCTGGCTTTAAAAGCATTGTGTCCTAGTTGGTGAACAATCATTCTAGAAGTATTGAATTGAGTTTCAGAAGTACACAGAAAGTTTTGTAGCCCCATGGCTTCTTTGGTGCTGACTGACAGCTCATAGCTGACCGTCGACGGCTTTGAAAAGCTACCAGATCAAATTATGTATCCCTACGTCGAACCATATGATCTGCAAAAAACATGTGTTTAGCAGCTGTCACTTCTGACAGTCAAAATTTAGGTATATACCTAGCCTAAATGTTGACTGTCAGAAGTCAGCTGTGAACTGTCAGTCAGCACCAAAGAAGCCATGGGGCTACTTTATCAATAGTGAGAGCTACAGATACTATGACGACATGGGAATATGCGAAACTAGTAGTAATTTTTCTTTTATTCAAATTGAATTAGTTTGTGTTTAGATATCGTACAATTTTTTTGACTTAAGATTTTATTTTAATTACATGTAGAATATGTGTCTTTTTAATCAATACGATTCTTTTTATGTTTTGTTTCAGATACTGATGAAGAAAATTGTAAATGCAAAAGGAACGACTAACACATTACCAAAATATATTAAAAGATAATGTTACTATGAGAAATCTTGGCTGCAATACCTCTGTATTATGTTGTTTGTTCAATTTCACAATATTTATTACATTATTTTTTTTTGTGCATCGAATGTACTGTCCTATAAGATGTTAAATAGAACACTACGTACTGGTAATCTCTTTTACTTCAATAATATAACTAATGGCAGGGTACGGGTTATTTGTTGCTTTAACTAGTAATAACTAGGTATATTATATTGGAGATAAGGAAAAGAATTCATTCGGGAAATGTATGCTACTACTCAGTCAGCAAGCTATTTACATCTCGCCTGCTGTCAAGGAATGTAAAAATCGGAATATACAAAACAATTGTTTTGGTTCTCTATCTATCTATTTGTAAATGTTGACACTATCATCGCTAACGACAACAGCCGTTCAGTCGGTATAGCTCACTTACAGGCTCAAACCATAAAGTTTTGGAGCTCTCTATGGGTGTGAAGCGTGGTCTCTTACCTTACATGATGAACAAAAATTTAGTGTTCAAAAACAAGGTGATTACGAAAAATATTTGGTCCAACGTTGGACGAGGGTACTGGGGAGTGGAGGAGGCTACATAATGATGAGTTACATACACTACTCATCTCAAAACATTATTAGGATAATATAGTCTGGTGTATTACAGTGGGCAGGACATGCAGTGCACATGGGAGAAACTAGAACCATGATAAGAGTATTGACTGGCAAACCCAATGGGAAGACCTAGATGCAGTTGGGAGGATAACATTAGAATGGACCTAAAAGAGATAGGGTGTAATGAGGTGAACTGGATAGAGGTAGCTCAAGATAGGGATAGGTGGCATACTTTTGTAAGTGCGGCACTGAACTTTCGAGTTCATTATACCATAGAGCAAGTAAAGCTCACACATTACTGATAGCCTACTGTACATATCCAACTCATACAGTAAGTCTACATGTTTCCAAATTAAAAAGTGTTCATAGTTCAAAAAACATGTTCCAAATTAAAAAGTGTTCATAGTTCAAAAAATATTTATGACCAATCTATAAGTGTTTTAAAATGATGTGACAATAAATAAATTTATTTCTTAGAATTTTATTTCTTTTCCTAATTTCAAATATTGGCATATTCAATCTAATGAGAAATTATTCCTAGTTCATAATCATCTAATATTTGTGTGTTTTTAGTAAACCTATTTTACTATACAAACATATTTTATAACAACTTTTGGACACTCAATCAGTTTTTTTTTTATTTCTGTTTATTGCACTTGTAAAAGTCACACCACACTTAGGATTATTTAATTTTCATTATTTATGAAGTAGGCCTATTATTGATATGAAGACTGATTAAAGGAGGAAGGCTATAGGCAGATGGAGGCATTTTACAGGGTTCCTACGGTCTGGAAAGTCAGGGGAAAAAATAACAGTCAGGGAAGCTTAAAAAATGTCAGGGAAAGTCAGGGAAATGGCAATTCATGTCACACTTCAGTTTCATCAGAAATTGTAAAGCCGCAGAAAGAAGGTGTTGCCAAAAGTGAAAGTAGTGTAGTGGCTCGAAGAAACCCAAACACTTTTGTTATGAAAGATAATATAAATAAGGCGGAAGTCATTTGGGCTTTGCAAGTTGTTGACAATAAAATGTATTTCAATTCGTGCAATAATTTAAGTACAATTTTTCAGTTGATGTTCATGACAATTTACTGGACTGCCTAAAATCATGTAACAACTTTGTAATTTGTTTTGATGAAGCAATGAATAAAGTTATTCAAAGAGGGCAAATGGACATTGTATTCAGATTCTGGGATAAGGAAAATCATAAAGTTGTCAGTCATTGCTTGGACAGTGGATTTTTTTTTTTAGATAGAAGCACCGCTGAAGAATTACTGAAGCATTTCTTGGATGGTATTTCTCCTCTTCCAGTCTCTAAGTTGATACAAGTGTCAATGGATGGCTCAAATGTCAATTTAAAGTTTATAACACTTCTTCAAGAACACATCAAATCTGTCACAGAGAATGAAGTATGTATTTTGATAAATCTGGGGACATGTAAGCTTCATATTGTTCATGGTTCCTTAAGAACAGGAGTGGAACCTGTCAATTGGGATATAAATTGCTTATTGTGTCACACATACTACCTGTTCACTGAGTCTACAGCTCGTCAAGCGTTGATTACGCAGTTGACAGGGTGTACAACTTTTCCTTTGAAGTTCTGTGGTGTGCAGTGGTTAGAGAATGCAACGTGCTTTCAAAGGGCATTACAAATTTGGGACCACGTTGTTAAGTTTCTCAAAGAAGAAAAGCTTCCTAAAACAAAACCTGTAGCAATACTTAAAAGAGCAGCTTGTGATCTATTCCTTAAGTGTATACTAGCTTTCTGCAAAACAATTGCAGAATGGATTTCAGCCTTTCCTTTTTGATAGTGTTTGATATATTTTGTTATTTTTCCATCATTTTCCTTGAACTGATTGGCAAGACGTCTGCTTTCTTATTCTTCCAGGAGAGATGAGGCGAGGTCGGCTGTAGGGGAGGAGGAGGCTGGAATAAATGTAATTATATTAATATTTCCAATGAATAGTACCATAAAATCGTAGTGGAAATTTTGTGAGAAGTTGGTCAGGGAACCTGGGAAAATAGTCAGGGAAAAGTCAGGGAGAATTTTTATACTAATACTGAAAGAGAGTTTTAAG
Source organism: Timema podura (assembly GCA_033556935.1). Classification (NCBI taxonomy): domain Eukaryota; kingdom Metazoa; phylum Arthropoda; class Insecta; order Phasmatodea; family Timematidae; genus Timema; species Timema podura. Next base: position 47,597,051 of record JAVRXN010000011.1, on the reverse strand, counting down.
AATAAAAGAGCATGTATGACCCAGTGTATGGATGTTTGTTGAAGCGAAGGGAGTATGCAAGGATAGGGAAGTGTGGATAAAGTTAGTGAGGATGGATTAAATACGGAGTTGTTTTTGAGCTATATGTACAGTTTCTTGCCTACCCCTTAAGAGAACAGAGTGATAGGTAGTGTATATGTATGTTTGTATGTAACTACTACATACAAATTGAGGCATTTGCATTAAATTTTATTGATGATGCGAATGTGGAAAATACCGGATTTTATTATAATGATGATCATGATGCATGCATTACTGCGCACTTATCACATGGATATGATGATTAGATTTTACGTGTTTCTCACTGTAGGATTACTGATTGGTTGAATTGTCGAAATTAGTATATATTTTCAGTTTTTGTTCATTTACGGATTGACTTGGAGAGCCAGATCTTTGCAATTCAAAATTATTTTTTTCTCTGTGGATTCATACGCACAAGTTGCTTATATATGACCTACCCCTTGCTTCTTGGACCCCTTGTCACCAGTGTTAAAACTAACTAATAGGAGAACTCCTGTCAACCTGATGCTGTGAAGACTAGCTTCCTATTGGGTAAAGGGAGCCAGCATGTCAACGTGATTTTTCAAATAAAACAGAGTTGGTCTTTTAAAGAAAAAAGTTTTAAAGCGCAATACATTTAATTACTTTGAAAACGTTTGATTCTCCATGGATGAATTATTAAAAGGAATCTTTACATACAGTTCTTTAATGAAAAATACACTTCATCCATGACTTTTAGAATATATGAGAGGTGTCCAAAACATCATCATTACAATCTGATGCCTTTTTTTAACAACTTATTTGTACGAGCAAGCCTTTTTGCTATTGAAAAAATGTTAAATGAAATCTTCTTAGTGTGAAATGAGATTTAAGGAGAAGGTCAATAAAATTGATACAGATTTCAATGATATTTTAAAGTCACTAAAGCAGTTCTATTCTTCACATAAATTATCAGTAATTATAATTATACAAATATAATACATAATGTATTTTCTTTTCATTTTTATTGTTATTCATTTTTACATTTATTTAAAAAAATATATTATGTTAAAGATATACAAATATAATAACTACATTTACTTAATTTTAATTTTTATTGTAATTATATTTACACTAAAAATATATTATGACTTAATTTATTACTATAACATTCTATAAATTTATGATTATAATTTTTTTAAATCATTTATCCTACATTAAGGGGTCCACGAATCAGCTTTTCCTTGGTTAAAGGGTCTGCGTGACTAAGAAGTTTGAGAACCACTGGTCTAAGGCATCATTCTCGGTTGGACTGGCTGCTGGAGACAGGGAGATTGGGGTTTGAATCCTGGTCTGGTCTACTTAGGGTGGTTTTTCCTAAAATGGTTTTCCACTCTCCTTCCACGCAAATGCGGGTAGATAACCTCTAAAATGCTTCCTTTACTCATCCTTACCCCATTATTGTAATAATTATATTAAAAAAAACTTTTTCGAGCCGTTACATAGATTTGTCCATTCGTAGGAAAATTGGGGTATATTATTTATTATAAGTGAACATTTTTTTCCTTGCAATGTTTGGGCACAGCCTCTAAAATTAATTATGAGAGACCGAGAAGATAATTGCCATTTAGATACACTTAACCCAGTATTTTTTTTAAATATTCATGTTAGTGATCAGTGTCATTAAATTAAGTTTGTGAAATCTAGCAATTTATTTTATGTGAGTGATAGTATAAAAAAAATATTTAAGTAGTGTTCGCTGGCTATGGTCATAATAGACAAGGGAGTAGTAGCTATGAGTATAGTATGCATTGCTAACATATTTTATAATATAAGGAACATAATTGGATGGTACAACTAATTAAATTGATAAGAACAACTTCTATGGTCAATTAATCAAGATAAAATCAGAACAATAACATGAGAATAATTTATTTGAGGAAAACTAATTTATCATGAATTAAGTCAAATAAAACAAGTAAAACAATATTTCTAAAAAATCATCATTGAGATTGTTAAAGTATAATGTTCTGAAATTAATTGGCAGAAAACAAAGAAAGAATATAATACCTTTGTATAACCTATAACTCTTATTTCAAGCATTCATAAAAACTTTTAGACTCTGTAACGGTGTAGAGTATTAATAACTCCTGTCTAGTCAATTGCCATTTCCCACTATTCTTTTGCTTATCAGCTAATCCTATAATCTATCACTACTTTAAATATTGCATCAACACAGATTTATATTCTTTCCTTGTTTTCTGCCGATTAATTTCAGAACATAAATACTTTAACAATCTCAATGATGATTTTTTAGAAATGTTATTGTACTAGTTTTATTTGACTTAATTCAAGATAAACCAGTTTTTCCTTGAATAAATTATCTTCATGTTATGGTTCTTATTTTATCTTGTTTAATTGACTACTAAAGAAGTTGTTCTAATAAATTTAAGTAGTTGTACCATCCAAGTACGTTCCTTATATTATAAATTTATATTTCTCCTTACTACAACTATAGTGAACATTAATGAAATAACATATTTTACTTTTACACTTTTTATTCATAATTGAAACTTAGAAAAATAATTCTAGCTTTAATAGTTTCTTTTAATGTAATTTTTTTTTTAAATATTATGTCTTTCAAATATTGTATTCTTTCATTAATTAAAATAATAACTATAAAACTTGGTTTATGATAGAAAAATTAAGAGCATAATTATTATAGACTCAAGATTTATTTTGCCAATTATAAATACTGTAACATACTACTGTACCCAATAGCTCAAATATTAAAATTTAAAATATTATTTTAATACTAAAACATTTAAATGTAAATTAATCAACTAATACTCATTATTATATTAACTGAAATAAATATACAATATTATAAAGACTCGAGTTCAAAAATAAAATTAATTACTACTGTATTCTGGTTGGTGTAAATATTCTCAATCATAGACCTACTTAAAATCCTGATCGTTTCGAATAATGGTTTAAGTAGGCTAATGTTAACCGGAAATAAATATTAGTTTCTTAGTAATACTATATTATTAATCTTAAGTGTTATCAAAGGATTCTAATAATACTTCTCTAAAGGTACACAGACACAGTTATACCTATAGGCGACACTTGTTTCTAGAGCAGAATGTTTGTCATCTACACATACCACAATTTTTTAACCTAAAGCAATATCCAACATTACTCTAGACTTCAGCTAGATTGGGAGTCCACTTGGCCATTGTCAGTTTGTGTGAATCAGTCAACATAGATGAAGGTATACTAGCCGTCGTGGTAATCGCTTGTTTAGTGATAACAAGAAAACATTGAAAATGAATAATAGAAGCGTGGATGAAGATATGGGTGAAAAAAAAAAGTGTGATTTTCAGTTGCTTCAACACTTAACTTTACGAACTAAGAGTTGGTGATGCAAATTCTTATAAAATTCATTTGTGCATGTCAGCTTTGGATTTGGATCATATGCTTGAAAATGTTACACCAATAATAAAGAAAAAAGATACTGTGATAAGAACTCTTATGTCACCTGGAGAAAGATTCATATTAACACTATGATTTCTGGCTACAGGTAAGACGCCTAGAAAAGGTTCATTTGGACCAATCTTGAGGGTGAACTAAAGTTTTGGTAAACATTGCATTGCTAGGCATCTAGCTCAGAGGTGTATTTAATTTTTAGTTAAAAATAGCTTATTATATTTAAAAAAATAAATTCCTCCACTATCAGCCTATTCTTCATAACAGTTGTTTCCTTTTTTTAAGAGACTTTCATTCTCTAGTGTATTTATTAAGGATTCCAATGTAGTCTATTTCCCAAATTATTCCAGGCTAGTGCTGTCAAGCTATATTTAAGGTTTTGAAGAATGAATACCTGAAGGTATGTAAAAAGATTTTATATTTTAAATCCAATTCATTTGAGTAATCTAATCTTTATTTTTTGCAATTTTTTGCAATATTTATATTTCTTAGGTTATGTTTCGAAATCCATTTGCACCCATCCTCAGGATTCATTAATAAAAATGTTGCTATCCATTTAAATTTTTACTTTCTCGCTATCTTACAGGTAGAGAAAGTATTGTGATTGTCATAAAAATCGGACTCGAGATTTTAATCAATGTCGATGTTTCATAACCCCCCAATCCAAAAAAGTTGTTTTGGAATTTTTGTCTGTCTGTCTATAACTCGGACTAGAGCCTAAACTATTTTACCGATCGGGCTAAAACTTGGTATATAGGGTTTACATGGGCTTGCCCTAAAATTAAGGGTAGTTTACTGAAGGGCAAAAAGAGAAAAAATCAATTTTCTAAAAATCGGCTCTAACGATTTTGATTAAATTTCATTTCAAAACATTTATAAATATTGCAAACAAAATGGATACTATCAATATTTCACCGAAATGACTTTAAGGGTTCAAGTCTGAAACGTAAATTCTAATTTTTTATCATATCTTCGAAACTATTTGAGATATGAAATTACTTATCGTTGCAAATATGTAGATCTATTTATAATTCAAATCTTTTATTTGAAACATATTTTTATAAAACAAATAATTTTCAAAACTATACGCATATATATATATATATATTTGAACACTAAAGGTAAAGTATTGCGAGTGTAAAAAAAATAAATCTAACCCAAAATGTTGAAGGATGTCGACGTCTCACAACCCTAAGAACCCTAAAAAGTGGTTTTTGCAATACCGTCTGTCAATGTGTCTATTTAACCTTAAAATTAAGAATAGTTTAATAAAAAGCAAAAAGAGAAAAAAATCGATTTTCTCAAAATTGGCTATAACGATTTTGATTAAAATTCGTATCTAGGCGTTGATTAAGATTATAAATAAACTGGCTATTTTCATTTTCCGTGAAAATAACTTTTAGGGTACTTTACAGAAGTGGAGATTTTCATATCTCCGCAACTATTTGAGATACTAAATAATGTATCATTGCAAAATTGTAGAACTATTAAAATTAAAAAATTTTATATGAAGTATATTCTTATAGTTTATGAGATATTGGCAAATATATTAATACAATTTTGTGAGCTTTAGTTGTGAAGAGATACTACTTAAGTTTAAACACAATAATTCTTTAATGCCATAGAGTAAGCAAATAAGTAAGTCTTTCAAGAAGTTGTTGTTTTTCCTTTAACCTCTTAGGGGAAATGTTAGTACAGCACAGGGGCGAATCCAGGATTTTCGTGAGGGGGGAGGGATGGCGGTGCTCCCATCGAGATAGGGTCAGGGAAGGGGATGAGGGTGGGGGTGGGGGGTCCACTCAAGAAATGTTGACACAATGTTGTGTAGCTCTAAACTTGAGACTAATACTCTAATGAAGGATATAACTCTAAATTTGCGATTAGCATTGAAATTTATTATAAGCAAATAATAAGAACATCAACAAATAATTATTATTAAGAGGGAAATAAGTTTAAACACTATAACAATTATTATATAAATAATTTTTTAGCTATTCAATCAATTAGATAAAATAGACAGAATTATGCAGATTTTGAACAGTTGAACTTTAACTCCACTCTATATTATAGCTAGTTATTTCTCAATCATAATAAAAATTTTACCACCAAGCCATACTAACACGTTATGTGAGTGGTATTATTCAAAGATTTTGTTTAAAGCACGTTATTTAAAAATAAATTATTTTAAAGATCTTTATTTATTATTAATTATTTAAATAGTAATAGTAAAAAGGATGTGCATCCCCTAATAAAATGCCGAAAATTTTAACCAGAAGTCAAAATTTTAATATGAAGTGTTGGCCCTTGGGGACCCAATATCAATATTTCTATTGGTCCAAATATACAAATGAATACGTTAATTCTTTAAAAATAAAACTATAAAATTTAAAACCGTGAGTCAAAAAATGTTTCATGTATGTATAGCGCAATTTTTTCTCTGGTTCCCTAGTGTATATTATATTAAAAATTTTTTAGTAAACATCTCCATTTTTAGAAAATAGAGCGAGAAAGTCTGTGCAGAGTTCCACACCATTTATTTGTTTAATTTTTAAGGCCTAAAGATGGGAGTGGATGGAACATAAAACATTGCCTGAAAAATATAAATAACCCTGGAAAAGCTGGTAGATAAAATCTGCACAGTGACGAGACTAGACTTTCACTAGAGCTGATACTACGGTTTGTGGCAGGCATTTGTAAAGGGGCAGTGGGTTACCACAGAATGGTGCCTCAAACAAGTGGGCCTAGTCATGTTAAGGGAAATAATACGGGTAACGGAATTAATTTTCGTTTGTAAGGAATGTTTCGACCAGTTTCATATTTTTCTCACAAAGGCGTTTTTCATTTTTTTTTTCAGGCTGAATGGAGGTACACTTCCTCAGAAACATTTGACTCCTATTATCTTGTTAAAGCTACAGTCCAGTGTTCAAAGGAATAACCCTATCTGACAGCTAGAAAAGCTACTATAACAACTTTCATGTTTTCATACGTCAAATCACGTGAGCCGCAGCCATCACTTTTTACAGATATTATCAAAACCTATAAATAACTTTGGTAATTAATTAAAATATCTTTAATTTTATAGCAAAAAGTTTGTATTTTTTAAAGATTCTTTATATCAAAATTGTACTATAACTCACAAAATATAAGCTTATCTTAAATGTATCAAAAGCACAATAAAAATATTTCAGGAACTCACTGTGATCTCTACAGTGACAACTAATTGGCAGTACCGATCTTCAGCTTGGGGCTGATCCACATGTGCCAACCTTGTGACTGTAATGAGACTGTGGATCCCAATAGGGTGGGCATCTGTAACAGAAGCACAGAAGTATGATCTTTAACATGGCTGGATTCTCTTGTAATCAGTGTGTACCAGGTAAAACTCACATTAGCATTAGCATGTTGGTGTTATTTCAATCTTGCAGTTGGTTTGTCAGCGAGTATTTCTTCAAATGAATTGATTGATTTTAATTTTATTCTAGTTATAAACAACACTATTTAAAACATGATTGTATTAGGTAATTTTTTTTATTTTATTTTGTACACTAAATTGATGGGTTTGCAAAGCTTTGAAAATTACGAAGCTTTGCGAATCAAAATATTGACAACTATCTACTAAATGTTTAGCTGAAATTTGTTTTCAAATATTTTATGCTAAAAGTTATAAACCAACCCAACCTAACTAAACTCAACCTTCAATTCTAAAACAATTAAATGTTTAGACCATACCTTTTATTCGCTTGTCCATTTCACAGACTGAGCAAAAACTCATTCAGTTCATTAATTGGGTTTTTCTTGGAGTTGCCTATTTCATGAAATAGCCAATCTGTGAACCAGGCAGTACAAGTATTATCCAATTCATGAACCGGATGAGTTTTGGCCCGGTTCTTGAAATTGACAAACAATTGACAGAATTGACAGAAAATGCTCCAATTCATGAAATGACCAATCTCACTTTTGGGATACTAGAAACATATTACAAATTAATATTATGAACAATGGGACAATAAAACATTATCTAAATATTTTGAGTGTATACATTTTTATAAATAAACACAATATAAAAAATTTAGTATAAACAACTAACATAAAATATTCAAACCTCAACTCTATTTTGAGTATATTTTACATATTCAATTTGGGTTCAATTTTAATTGAAAAAGTACACACCTTTACTAAACTGGCCATTGCCATGTTCACATAAAAAAAAGTCCTCCAACAGTAGATAGCGAGAATTTATTTTATAACATTAAACTCCTCTTGAACCAATTTAAAGTTTATTTAAATATAATTGGAGTTAAGATTACTAAAGGCTGTCACACTGTGCTACTTAACTAGCCGCTACTAAGAAGCAGCTGCTACATTTTTCAGCTACTTCTATGTCACATTGTGTTAAGGTAGCAGTGATTAGTAGCGATGAGTACAGCACACACTGATACAACCACGTGGTGATAAATAACATCCATTACTGCACTGCGATTCCACTGTCACATTGGGCGGCTAGGGTGCTACTTGCTAGCAGTGTTTTTCCACTCGCCATTGACCACTAATAGCATCAATTTTTATGTCACACTAGGCTACTGACTAGCTGATACTCAAGTAGCAGCTAGTAAAGTAGTCAAATGTGACACAGTCTTAACAATACTTTCCAGATGGGAAGCGGTTTGAATCATCAGAGAGACGGAACAAACCTATTTTCACTCTAAATTAGAAAATAGAAATTAATTCATGCTAAATAAATAACATATAATTATATGATGGTGGAATTAGTTATATAAGCCATATCTAAAAAGTTACCTTAATCATTTATTCATTGCTCCAAATGTGTATTTTTAATTTTCTGAATAATTCAATTCATGGTTTCTTTTACACTACCAAGTATATCCCATTTGAGCTGATAATTGGGGGAGTGGGGTTGTGTCCCCTCAAACCTCCTCTGTATCCCCCTTGAGACCATAATCTACACACACACACACACACCACACACACCCACCACACACACACCACACACACACACACACACACACACCACACACACACACACACACACACACACACACACACACACACACACAACACACACACCCACACACACACACACACACACACACACACACACACACACACACACACACACACACACACACACACACACACACACACACACACACACACACACACACACACACACACACACACACACACACACACACACACACACACACACACACACACACACACACCACACACACACACACACACACACACACACACACACACACACACACACACACACACACACACACACACACACACACACACACACACACACACACACACACACACACACACACACACACACACACACACACACACACACACACACACACACACACACACACACACACACACACACACACCACACACACACACACACACACACACACACACACACACACAACACACACACACACACACACACACACACACACACACACACACACACACACACACACACACACACACACCACACACACACACACACACACACACACACACACACACACACACACACAAAACACACACACACACACACACACACACACACACACACACACACACACACACACAACACACACACACACACACACACACCACACACACACACACACACACACACACACACACACACACACACACACACACACACACACACACACCACACACACACACACACACACACACACACACACACACACACACACACACACACACACACACACACACACACACACACACACACACACACACACACACACACACACACACACACAACTTTAAGCAGCAGGCAGCATGCCAGTGCGTCTGTGGTTGGGGCTATTCTATCACGGCTCATGCCCAATGTGGGAGGCCCCAAACAGAAAAGGAGAGCACTCCTGTCATCAGTCGTCACGTCAGTCCTCACGTATGGTATTTCCATATGGGCCGATGCACTGACGGTCCAGGAGTCCCATCGTAAAGTGGCACCAGTCTACCAGCTGAGCGCGTTACGAATAGCAAGTGCGTTCCGCACGGTGTCAGAAGATGCCCTCTGCGTTATCGCCGGAGTGCTGCCGATTGGGGTCTTGGCGGAAGAGCGGAAGACCCTGTATCGTCGCAAAGGTATAACATCGCTGAGTGCAGAGGAGTTGAAGAGGCAGGAGCGGCAAAGCAGTCTCAAACGCTGGCAGCGGCTGTGGGATGCCTCCACCAAGGGGAGATGGACGTACCGTTTGATTCCCGATGTGGATAGGTGGTACAACCGCAGCCACGGAGCTGCCAATTACTACCTGACAGAGATGATCTCGGGACACGGGTGCTTCCGGGCATACCTATACAAGTTTAAGTATGAGGATTCCCCGGAGTGCCCCACCTGTCGCGGAGTTGAGGAGAATGCCGAGCACGTGTTCTTCACGTGTCCTCGGTATGACACCCAGGGTGAAAACCTGGAGGTCATAGTATAGAAAAAGATTACGCCGGAAAACTTAGGGGATATGATGCTGTCGTCAGAGGCAGCGTGGGAGGCGACAAGCACATTCGTGAAGGAAATCCTCAAGGGTCTACGTCACGAAGAGCAGGAGAGGAGGAAAAAGAATAAGAAAGAAGGAGCCTAGGACATCCCTAATCCCGCCACCAATACCTAGGTGAGAACGGGGAAGTAGGAGAGGCCAAATCACAGAAGGAAGAGCAGAACAACAGCTAATGCCTCCCCCCGCGAAGTAATGCCTAGCGGCGGTTCCGTGGGGGAGTAATAGAGGCGAGAAGAAGAGGGTCAGGTTTTTTAGTCGGTATGGATTGGTCACACTAACATCTCGTGGCCAAACCGAGTCCGACACGCTGTGCGTAAATGCATTTCCCCCCCCTAAAAAAAAACAAAAAAAAACCCCACACACACACTACCCTGCCCCATATCCCCCTCCCTGGAAACAATGCAAATTGAACCCCCTCCCATAAATATTGACAGTGACATGATCAGATAAAAAAAACTTTATATACGTTAGTATCCATTGATATAACATAAAGTACTGTATTCTTCTTCTAGGTTTCTATGGGGATGCGCTGACCTCTTTAAAAGGTGACTTCAAGCAGTGCCAGTGTTACTGGTCGAGGATCTTAGAGTGTGGCTTTGGGCCCCAGATGTGCGACCAGATGTCTGGACAGTGTCAATGTAAACCTAACATCAAGGGCAATAACTGTGACCAGTGCAAGGATGACTCTTACAGTATTGTCATTGGAGAGGTAATGGCTATGGTTCGAAAATATTGTACATAAGCTATGGATTTGAGTACATAGTGACTCTTGCAAGGTGAATGTCGATATTACTCTTCTATTGAAGAGTAGATAAGCTATTGATATGACAAAATAGTGATTTTCTCACAAGGTAATATCTATATCTAATTATGGTTCAAGGGCGATTTTGAAATAGATATAAATCAGGGCTGCCAATATTGCAAATTGTTTGGACCTTAAAACACAACAAAAACAAAAAATCGTGAGCAGCATTCGGCGAGTCTTCTCACATTCTTATTTTGTTTGTTCGTGTGTGAGGAGTAGAGAAACGGCACAAAAGAAGGTTTAATTTTTTTCCAAAAGCAGTAATACACAATATTTTGGATTGGTAGGCAGTGTTATATAGAAATAAAAGTGAATGAGTGCCTAGTTTAAATTTGTTAACATAAGTTGCATGGTTATAGTCTGATCATGCTGAAAGTGAAATTTTTGACTGACTGGTGAGCCACCCTAGAATTTTTCAAGCTCTTTATTTAATTATATAATACAATATTACAATTGTAATGACTTGAACTTTGTAGATTTTAAATAATTATTGGATTAATAAATAAAACTTTTAATAAACATATAAGAACAACTTAGGGTTGACTTAATGCTGCCGCTCATACAATACATAATTTATTGTTAATATTGCCCTCATCCAATGAAGGTGTATCAACTGCTATGATTGTAGGTGGGTTTGTAAGTTTCTTGGCTACCGAATCAACTACTGGTATTTGTAAGGTAAGATGTAAACCATGGGGCCCCAGTGCTTGGAAAATATAGAGGGCGGTCAGTGTAAGTTTTGTAAGGAGAACAAGTGTGACGAAAGGAAGTTGCATTGTATTTTTCACACTGTTGTATGTTTCTGATGAGTTTTGATACAATTAAACCTAGGTCGAGGGATTGGGTGGTAACTATCGATTTTCTTCAAGAGGCAGCCACTACCTCTTTGTCCAGTAGCAGCAATTTAAAGTGTGAATAATGTGCTTTTTTCCCTTGTAAGAACCATATTGTGTTAATTCTCCTTATATGTGTTCTTTCCTTTACCTTCTTACATATATAACAAAATTAGAAAGGTATTGATGATAAATATCAAAAGTGACAACTACAGATCACATGACTTTAGGTATGAATATGTTAAAGTAGCTCTAGTAAGTCTTCTAGCTGTCAGATAAGGCTCTTCCTTTGAAAATTGGAATGTAGTATCAGGTGTGAATTCTAAATATTTTATTTTGTGTGTTTTACTCCCCAGAATTTGACAACCAAGTCCAGGAGAGCAAGGGGACAGCAAAGAATTCTATGCAGTGTGCATTGGACAATGCTCAGGAGGAGCAAGACACTGCTCAGGATGCACAGTAAAAATATGCAGAACAAGTGTCGCAGGTCAACAATTGCATTAAATGTAACATATTTATTTTGATATATAATTATTGACACAGGGTTTTGTGTGAGCCTTATTGACACAGGGTTTTGTGTGAGCCTTATTGAAACAGGGTTTTGTGTGAGTCTTATTAACACAGGGTTTTGTGTGAGCCTTACTACGGGGTTTTGTATGAGCCTTATTGACACAGGGTTTTGTGTGAGCCTTATTGACACAGGGTTTTGTAAGAGCCTTATTGACACAGGGTTTTGTGTGAGCCTTATTGACACAGGGTTTTGTGTGAGCCTTATTGACACAGGGTTTTGTAAGAGCCTTATTGACACAGAGTTTTGTATGAGCCTTATTGACACAAGGTTTTGTATGAGCCTTATTACGGGGTTTTGTATGAGCCTTATTGACACAGGATTTTGTATGAGCCTTATTGACACAGAGTTTTGTATGAGCCTTATTGACACAGAGTTTTGTATGAGCCTTATTGACACAAGGTTTTGTATGAGCCTTATTGACACAGAGTTTTGTATGAGCCTTATTGACACAAGGTTTTGTATTGTTGAGCCTTATTACGGGGTTTTGTATGAGCCTTATTGACACAGGATTTTGATGTGAGCCTTATTGACACAGGGTTTTGTATGAGCCTTATTGACACAAGGTTTTGTGTGAGCCTTATTGACACAGGGTTTTGTGTGAGCCTTATTGACACAGGTTTTGTGATGAGCCTTATTGACACAGGGTTTTGTGTGAGCCTTATTGACAGGGTTTTGTATGAGCCTTATTGACACAGGGTTTTGTGTGAGCCTTATTGACACAAGGTTTTGTGTGAGCCTTATTGACACAGGGTTTGTGTGAGCCTTATTGACACAGGGTTTTGTGTAGCTTATTAACACAGGTTTTGTGTGAGCCTTATTGACATAGGGTTTTGTGTGAGCCTTTTGACATAGGTTTTGTGTGAGCCTTAATGACACAGATTTTTGAATTTTCTTTTCAAGTTAACGCCACTCGATCAAATAGTGCGTGATATCTCGATTATTCTTAGCTCTCAAATCCCATCAAGTGAAAGTTCTGATATTCAAACAAAATGGCAATATTCAGAAATGGGTAATTTTCACTAACAAGCATTAAATAATTTTTTTTTATGTTTTAATTTAGTACAGGAAAATTGTAAATATTATCAATATAACCTTTTGTTTTCTTTCTAGTTAGCTTGTGTAAATCAAACATAGTGGGGTTTTTTAACAAAAATTTTTTAGTTTGTTATTTAATTATAGTACTGTATGATAATTTATTAATTAAGTAACATATTTATTTTAGGGTCGGATTTATGGAAAAAGATTGACGTTGTAAACATTGAGGAGTTGGAATCAAGAAATGAAAAATCAAGGTTAAAATTTAAAAACCAGAATAAAAAAAAACAGGATTTGTGACATATCTAGCTAATGGATTTGTTTAAAACTTTAAGCTGCTAAGAAAACTATCATTAAAAAAAAGCTTAATTTTTTGGATGTCATAACTTTCATTAAATTATCCTTTATTTACATGCTAAAGCTACATTGTGCCTAAACATGTCTAGATTCTTGAAAACATAATACATTCTCACAAAATGTGCTTTAGCTAATTTGGTGTTTAGTAAATAGCTATATAAAATATAAATATTTAGTTTGTGAGTCCTAATTCCAAATTAACATATTCTTTCCAACTATTATTGGATAAATAAAGATGATAAGTCATATGTTCTTTTGATACATACAATTCTTTTTATTTATTTGCTTAAATTACTTGTTTTCATATAATTATTACTTTATTTTCAGGTTGTGTTGATCTTTGGAGCCCAAAAGTGTTGAGGTCTGGAGTAGGTTCCTCTTTCTGGCTCAAGATACACAAAGACGAGACGCAGAAACTAATACAATACATCTGATAAAGACAGCTTTATTTTTCTGGCTGACAACAATGTGGCATTGATCAAAAGAAGTAATCATCAGATAAGTTAAAGTGAAAGTGAAATTTAAAGAAAAATTGATAGCAAGGACCATAGAACTGATAACAGTGAGCCTATTTCACAGATTTAAAACTGATTGTATTTCTTTGGTTTCTTACTGTAGTATAAATTACACATCATAGTGCTCAATTATTTTAGTGATTGATGGAGAAACAGAAAGACTGAGTAACTTCTCGTACAATCTAGCTAGCATATAGCAGGAGTTGAATGTCCCACTCAGTAATAATGTGAATAGCTTTAGGAGCTATTGCTTTTAAGATAAAAAAAAAGACCATTCTTGTTAAAGCAACAGACATAAACAGGTTCTCACAAACAATTGTAGGGACAGACAGTTTTTTAGAAGTTTGATATGTTTTCATTATAAATGTATATTATAGGACTACTAGTGTTTAATATTCTGACAAAAGTTGTCATAAAATAAATGTAGTACATTTATGAGTTCAAAATGGCTTAATTTTATAGTGATTTTATTTTGTAATTTTTGGTCAACTTTAACAATCACATTAAAGTGTTCATAAAGTTATCACAAGGCCTCACTTCTGACTAGCTAACATAACATACACATCATCCACATAAACCAACATCTCATCATCATCATCATTATCAACTCTTTTCAGCTTGTGGCTGGATCCATTTAGTACAATACCCCCATCTTCCTCTATTCTTCCATCATTCTTCTTCCTTTAATTGATTTCATTCTTATCCTCTCATTTGCACAATTTCTATTACCTACTCCTCCCATCTCTTTCTTGGCCTCTCTTGTGGTCTTCTTCCTACATACTTCATTTCCATAATTTTATTTCGCATCCTCTCCATCCTTATGACATGCCCATACCATCTCAGTCCTGCTTCCTCTACTATCTTAAGTACTCCTTGTACCCCCACTCTTTCCTAGATAACTTCATTCCAAATTCTGTTTCTCCTCGTGACAGCTAACATACTCCCCACAAACTTCATTCACATGGCCTACATTTTCCTATTCTCGCTTACATTCACTGTCCACGTATCTGCTGCATGTGTGACAATGGGTACAAAATACTCCATTTACAACACTTTCTTACACTTCAGGAACACTTCTCTTCTCATAGCAGGTCTCTTACACACCTAGAGAACAACTCTCCCTGATTTCCTCCTCTCATTAGATCCTCTCTACTTCTACCTTTCACCTCAATCATGCTTCCAAGGTATTTTACATTCTGTACTTTTCCCCAGCTCTACTCTATTCATCTTATAGCTTTACTAGGCCTTATTCTCTTCCTTGTCACTATCATTACTCACACTTTGCCATGCTAAATTTAATTTCATACCCTTTCACTTCCTCTTTCCACTCCTGTAGCAGTTCCTGTACTTCCTCTTCCTTCTCTCCTCGAGTTTTCCTACCCCTTTATTCATGACAATTTCCATTACCATTACAAATAGTAATGGTGAGAGGGCACTCCCCTGCTTCACTTCCCCTTTTTTATTTGGAACCACTCTGGCCTCCCATTCTCTGTCATAAATCAATTCACGTTATCCTCACATATGCTTTTCACTCTCATTACAACTCCTTTGAACCTGACTATTTACTCCGATATTTTGAACTGTGTAGGCTACAAGCCAGGTAGTGATGACTCATCAGTTTTAAGCTGGGTAGCAGAATGAACAAAAAATTGTGTACCTTCATAAGTATATGTCATTTTATATGCTACTTTTGTACTTTTGTAATATTCTTAAGAAAATAAACCAAATGATCAGCAAAAGGGCTGATTGGCCCAGCCCACAGACCAGTAAGAAACACTCTCTCAACTTTAAGGGGGTTTTGCTGCGCTACTTTTGCCAGCTTGAGTACTTCAACACTGGGCCTCCCTAGTGTCACTGCTGGGTGATGTTAGGAGTAACCGAAGCGATGCCCAGTGTTGAAGGACTCAAGCTGCCAAAAGGAGCGCAAATATTTTAACCTGGAGGTTAAGGTCTGGTATATTATTTATCTGTGGCCCAGCCTTATGGTTTTCAAAAATAGGTATATAATTAACTACCTTAGAAAAACAAATATATTTTTTAAATCACAATAACCATCATCATTTCCAGCCTGTAACCCAGTTTAGTAAAATGCTCCATCTTCACTACCTTCCACTGTTCTTCTCCTCTTCACTTGCTCACTTCTATTCTCCTCTCATCTTTTGTCTCACTTGCATATTTTCCTACATATCATTCCTCTTCTCTGGCATCCTCATTTCTGACCATGTATTATACTCTTACCTCCTGGCGTAGTTGGCTAACGCGCAGTCGTGTTGATCACCTGACGGAGATCGAGGTTCGAATCTCGTCGGGTACTGGGGTGTTTCCTAATGTTTTCCTCTCCCTCCACGCAAATGCGGGTTCACTTCTCTAATTCACCTTTCAATTCTATCATTAGGTAATTTCTAGCGTATAACCGAAGGGTATAAGACGCGTGCTAATATATAATAATATCTCTTGTTTCCTCTAATATCTCATGTTCTCCCTGTACTACCCCACTTACCTGGATAACTTAATTACTTATCCTGTTCCTCCTCATGACAGCTTAAATGCTTCTCAATAACTTTCATTCCACGTCCTCCACTTTTCTAGTCTCTCTTACATTTTCTCCATTGAATTTCTCAAGATATTTAATAAACATTATTCAAATTATTCATCAATGTTTGTATTAATGTTAGCGTAGTGGAATTATGTATGTTTCATGCTAGATAATGACACTCCGAGAACAATGAAGAGAAAGTGGGACAGAACACAGTTGAAAAACTATTGTATTAACCATTTTTCACTCAAAATAATACATTTTAATGTGCTTTAAAATGTTTTAATAAAGTTTATATTTTGTTAATAAAGTGTTTGTTTCATTGCTATCACCATTATCATCCCAAATAAGGTTGGGTTAAATCCCCTATATGAAAAATCTGATTTTTTCCTAGAAAGCTAATTATTTGAATCTTAGAAAAAAATGATGAACCAAAGAGGAAATAGAAAGAATAATTAAATATTAAACAAAAATCATTATGATGCGTTCATATAGTTTGTCCAAAAATTCTATAATCCTAAATTATTCCAGTTAAATAGTACTGGTTTACCAAGTATGAATCCCTTAATCATATACTTTTGCCACATTTCTATAGAAAAATCTAAAAAAGTAAGTTTTTGAATAACTCTTAGTTTCATATTCTCCTAAAACAGACATCAAGAAAAAAAAAGGACAAGTTAAAATTTCAAAGGATTCCTACAACTTCTATTAGGAAACTATAGATCTCCAAGAGGTATCAAAATCAATAAAAAAACTTGTTAAAAATTATTTAAAAATGAGGCAGTGATTGGGGATTTTCTTAATCTTGCACTAGGAGAATATAGTAGTGCAGGAGGTATCAAAATAATACCTTCTGAAGAGTTATATTTTCTTAATACATGTATTGGAAGAACCGCCAAATATCAACTACTTTTTAGGGGATTTTTTTGGCTAGTGTTACTATATTTTATACCTCTTGGAGTATCATATTCTCTTAATACAAGCATAAAGAAAAATCCTGAAATATTGGCTTGTTTGGGATTTCTTACTAATCTTTCTTACTAGGAGACTATAACTCTTCAAGAGGTATGTATTATTTTGAATGTGTCATCTAAATATCTAAATTTGAGAGCACTTTTCCTAGTATTAGGAGAATGTGAAACCTAAGAGGTGTTTGAAATGGATTTGAAAAAGATGCCTTTTAGAATTTGCTCTCAACAATTGTATTAAAAGATTCTACCCCATTACAAGAGCATTTTAAGTTGTTTTATTCAGAGAATGCACAACTGTAATCATGATTCTTATTTGAGACATGTTTGTTATTCTGTACACCATTTTAATTACACTAAACTATATTTATTGCTGTTCTTTACTATTGCTTATCAGGTGTCTACAATTTAAAGAACACAGGATGAGAAGGATTATATTGAGTAAATATATTAATATTTGCTTCCCGAGCCAGATGTAAATTATGAAACCAACATTGCTATTAGCTGAATTTTCTTTACCCAATTAAAAATGATAATTTAAACAAGGCCGACATTTAATATAAAATATGATTAACATTATGGTATGAATATTTAAGGACAGACTAATTAATGTATGCATATTACACCATTTTTTATACTTTTAGATATTGTACACTTTGAAAAGGTTCAAAATAGATTATGTTAATGAGGAGGGAAGGTGGTCAAGAATCGTAAAAAAAAAATACAGTATGGCATAATTTATTGACAAGCAGATAAGAAAATTAATTATAGACCTACATAGTACAACATATTAATTATTACAGTGATGAACAAAGATCAAATTTATATTATAATTATGTTGATAGTTAACAATCAAATGCATAATTAATAATGTCAATACTCATATTCTTAAATATAATAGCCTTTATATAATGGTTTTAAATAACATTTCATTAACATTAAACACAATCACAATGTTCTAAAAGTACAGTTTGCCATGTTAAAAGACATTTAACAAAAATTAAAATTACAAAATTTTAAGAAGTTTTTACACGTTCTTGTATTTTGTGGGGTTGTTTCAAATTAATTTTTTTTGACAGTTGTAATTCAAGACTTGAGATAACATGAAATGTTTATCTGCTTGATGCTACTCATAGTGTCTTGGTTGGTTGGCATGGTTAGGTGTCTTGTTTGCTTTTCTAAAGACCGTTATACACGCCATATTATTTTGACAGTCCTTCAAAATACATTTCTTAGATTGATTTTGGGTTCAGTTTTTTGTCATTTGTTCTTTACCTTGACTCTTTATATCTATTTCTTCTCCTGACCAAAAGAACAATGGGGAAAATTGATCTAAGAATTATTTTTAAAACTCGTCAACTTGTGTTTACAAAATGACATGCTGCACTAGAGCGTACTGCTAAGGTCACTATCTGACCCAACGTCTCTTTTCTTTATCCTTCACAGTACAAGAAATGCAGACACAAAGTTCCATTACAGCAACTGTAATCCTCTCTGACGAGCTAGCGCCTCTTCCACCGGTACATTCCTTGATGAAAGTACAGGTTGTCTGAAAATTAGTGACACATCATTTAAAAGTATATTCCCCAAGAAAGATGTAAAAATAAGACTAGATTGAAAAAAAAAGGAAAGCAAAATATGTAATTTTATGTAATATCTTCAAAAATATGTAGAATGGAATAAAATATGTCTATGCAAAATTAAAAAATTGTCTCAACCTAATTTGCCGACCTTTCACTTTTCACATTTCTAACTGGCAGGATTAAAATAATAAGCAATTACATGAAAATCCAGGCTCTAGTTATGTAACACTGATAGTATAAGCCTACTTAAATTATAATGTTGACAAAATAATTTAAAAATGTGTTACCCTGTTATTAACAAACTTGTAAATAACTTCCAATTCTACGTTGTATTAAAACTGAGTCCCTGTAGGTTTGCCATGGTTTTCTCACTACAAAATTTCATGTATTTTCCAGATTTTTTTTAAAAAGATATTTTTGAGGAATTGATTTTTTTTAAATAAAATTATCGATAATGTAAGTCATTTACTTTTTTTTGTTACTGAAGGTATGTTTTGTTGTGTCAATTACACACATACTTAATATAATTTTGGTAAAAACATTGAAATAAGAATTTGACATTATTGTTGTAAGAAAATAAAAATATTTGTTCTAGTTTCTGTTCAGTTAAGCCTACATGGATAAGAAAAAAAGCAATGGAAACACCAAATACAATGAGTTTATAAAGTGTAATATTTATTTTACTAGAGGGAGATTACAGATACATATCTAATCAAGCCGTTCTCTTAAGGTGTAGGCAAGAAACTGTGCATATAGCTCAAAAACAACTCCGTACTTAAACCATCTTCATTAACTTTCTCCACACTTCCCTATCCTTGCATACTCCCTTCGCTTCAACATCATCCATACACCAAGTCATACATGCTTTTTTATGCTTAAAATTCTTAATGTTTCTCCTTTTTACACATTCATCTACAACATTTAGCCACGTCTTACATGGCCTGCCCCTTTCTTTTGATCCACCTTCATATATTTGCTTCGTAAATCAATCCACATTCATCCTCTCAGCATGCCCAAACTAACATAAGACATTGCTGTCATATTGACCTATTGGATTACCTTTCAAACCACAATCCTTCAGCAACTATTCATTACTGACTTTCTCCATACAAGTTTTTCCACACATTTCTTAGATATCTCATTCTAACTGCATTCAACTTGTTCTTGTATTTCTACTGACAAACCCACGCTTCACATCTATAAACAATGTTGGCATCAAAACACTTTTATATGCAACCATCTTTGCCTCTTTCATTACTTCATTCTTTGCAAGAGACCACATACCTCTAACTACTCTCTGAGATGCATTCACCTGCCTGTAGATTTAACCATCCATCCTTCCAGTTTTCCGGAACATTCTGTCCAGATACACAAAATTATGATAAAAGGAGTAGTGAAGTGCAATACAAGTGGCTAACTTAGTGGATACCAATTAGCCTCCTCTACTCAATCCTGACCTCATCGCCAAGTGTTGTACCCCGGGACCTGACCTACCTGGTGGAGGCTGGATGGAATTCCAGCGGAAGCCAGGTCAAGGCCAAAACCAACAGGCTTGGAAAAGGGCTTGGCCAGTTGGCTACCAGCATGGTGGGCTGGGAGTGCTATGGTTGATGATGAGGAGCTTAGTCTTTTTCAGCACCTGTAACCAAAGTTAGGGAAGATGACCACCAAAACTAAGCATATCTGAGACCTATAAGTGGCAGCCTCGCTACTCAGGTGTAGGCTAGGACAGGCCTAGTAAGCTGGTGGCTGAAACAAGATGATAAATTGAGTAAATAATGCAAAATACCGGACGAGAAAGTAAGATGTGGGTGGAACAGAGAACAGAAAGTGTGCAATTAAGAGGAGAGTGGAAGAGAGTGCAGGAGGAATAATAGTGGAAGGACAGAGGGAGATGGAAGCATTTTTTACTAAACGAAACTGGCCACACAGGTTGGAAACAGGTTCAGAAAACGTATCGCTGAAAAAACTTAACGTTTGGCGAGATCTTGAATTGGCACTGCCATTTTAATAGCATGTCACTTGAAAAAAACATTCTTTTACTGCCAAACCAAAGCAAAAGGAAATCCAAAAGGATTAAGGTCAATACCAGTCTACTTACACCAAGTATTTAAACTCCCCCTAGCAGCATTGACCCGATGTATCTTTACTTTCTGGACACGTCTCGTACTTTCTTTGCATTCAATTTTTTTTCTCTCTCTGGATGTGTCCCACATCCTCCAACATTCTATTTCACTCTTAAGCATTCATTTGTATGTTTTTCATTTCTATCACAGCTTCTTTAACCTGTTCACTCCACCATGTATCTCTTTTTAAGTTTCCCACCATCACAGAGCCACATACATCTTTCTCATACTCAACTACGGCCTCTTTTATTCTGTACCAAGCACTTTCTATACTATTGTAATTTATTTCGACATTCCATTCATGCTCTTGTAAAGATAATTTTTAGGCCAGCAATATTTCATATTGCTCCCTCACACAGTCATCCTGCAATTTTACACTTTGACTCTTAATTCCTTAATACTCTTGCACTGCTTCCTCACAAAATTTCGACCTAATTCAACTACTTAGATTACTAGGAAGTGATCCATTCCACTTCAGCTTCACACACAGCCCTATAATTCTTTACTAAACTTCTAAGTCTCTCATCACACACCACAAAATCAATCATCATTCTCGAATACCCCCATTGCCATGTATACAAGTGAATACCGTTATACTTACACCATGTGTTTGACTCAAATACACCTTTTTTATAAACACAGACTCACTAACTCATTACCATTCTCATTTACCCTGTCATCATCTACTTTCCTAACAATCTTGAATTCTCTCTTTGGGTACCCAACCATCAATTCATATCTCCTAGCAATATAATTCTTTCACTCGGTTCACATGCATTCATACCTCCACCGAGTTCATTCCTAAACTCTACTCTCAGATTTTTTCATTCTTCACTGGAGAATAACCAGCAACCAACACCATCTCACAAACAGCTTAGCTGTTGGGCTGAAGTTTAAACCTACTCCATGACTTCCCCTTACCCATGTACCACACGACAACAGTGCCAGGCCATCATCAAAACACTTTTATCAATCTTTATGGTTTTTTGTTCAACTTGAACAAGCATTATTAAATAATTACCATGGATTATTGCAACTACAAACAACATTTCCAGTACCACTAATACACATGTATTATAACATGCTAATACAAATTCTCCATCTCTCAGATATGGAAAATTTTATTTATTAATTTAATGATGATGTGATATATATAATAATAATAGTGTTACCTAGCAAAATTAAAGTCTGTAGGACTAAAGACCATCACCATCACCATCATCCACATTTTCCTGCCACTGGTAGGGTCAGTCTCAAACATAAGCCTTTCCATTTACTTCTGTTCTCCCACCACCTTTCTTCCTCCACACTGGCCCAATCCCCTCCTCTCCTTTCCAGACTCCCTTTATCCACCTGTCCTGGGTCTTCCTCTTCGCCTCCTGCCGCCACTCCATCGAGCATCCTCCTTGGTAATCCTTCCTCTTCCATCCTCTTCACATGTCCATACCACCTCACTCCCATGCTCTCTATCCTACCCTGCAGGGATTCCTCCTCCACTCTCTCTCTCTCTCACCATTTCATTCCTCACCCTGTTCATCCTTGTCACTCCCAGCCTACTCCTCAGAAATTTCATCTCATATGCCTGTATCTTTATCTGTGTTTTATTATGTTGTAGCTAAGGACCTCTTCAATAAACTTTTGCATTTTTTTCTTCCAATTTCTAACTGATTAGGTGTTCTCTTTGAAGTTCAAGATAAATCTAGTTCTCTTGTGATTCAGGCGGTTAGGGTTCTCTGTGACTTTCCGGACAAATCTTGTTCTCTTCCAAAATTTTACTTTTTCATCAAACATAATGGAAAAAATTGGCTGATGAAACATAGCAAACTCAACTTAGTCCATATGTCAGATGTGTTTCTGTAAAGAGCCATTTCTGAAAGAAAAGAAGAATAATAGTAAAGAAAACTTTTAAATAGAATACAATCAATAAAACTGAATATTAGGACTAGTGAGGGCCTAAGCTAATGAAGAAATACTCCAAACATAGCATAGCAACTAAAGAACAAAGATCAAACCCTAATAAAGATTGTTACCGACTAAAATAGTTACAGCAATTTATTATTTTTTTAACATAGGACATACTTTCAAATTCAAATTTGATAATTAGCTAGTAAAATACTGAGGTACAAATTGCTATCCAGGGTGACTGTTTATAACGATACTTCTCTTGAAATATCGGTACGAATGCCCGGCCGGCTGCAGGTCGAGTTGGGGGTGGGTTGGAGTCAGCGGTAACCAACGGGATGTAGCAAAGGGACTGAGATCAAGTACAAAAAATCATCAGGGGGAACCTGATGCAATGGCGCCACTTGGTTAAGTCTAAATTGGGAACCAAGACCCAATAGATCTAAGCTAAGGTTAAGTTTAGTGTCGGCCACAGTCGCTGTGACCACAAGGAAAGTCCAGCTTCCCTCCCTACAACCCGTTAGCTGACCTTTAAATGAATTTTCGAATACAGAAATCCAATCTAAGATTTAATATAAGTATGAACATAAAAAAAAAAAATACACAGCTAGGGAAATTATAGGTACATAAGACTAGCCAAAGACATGAAAAGAAAAATTAAATTATTAAATGTAAGTTAAGGGGAAGTAAACCCCAAGGTGAACCAGACACCAAAAAAAATCCTAAGTGTCGACACACTGTTATAACCCCTTAATAATTTAGCATGATCATAAGGGTATACACATTCTATACCTCCTTAATAGATTCAGCAAAATCATAAGTGTCTACACATATTCTAATAAACTCTTTTGATAGATTTAGCCAAAATGCAAGTGTCTACACATTCTATAACACATGTCTATAGGACCCCCAGTAGACTTCATGGGCGCAAACAAGATGTATCTATATAAGAAGAGCACGAGCTTAGGCACGAACCCGGACCCCGAGATTAAGAGACTCGTGCTTTATCGACTGAGATAGCCGAGCGGTCACTCAAAGTTACTTAGGTTGAGTGATCAAGCTGGTCGTTACTCCAGTTAGGCCAGACGTGAACCTTAAGATCCCATACAGGGAGGCCGGTGTCCATTAGATTAATTCACAAAATTAAATAAATGACAGGTCGTGAGAGCTGCCAGGTCAACTTGCGTGACTTGACCCCAGTCTGGCTGCCCTTGGGAACATGGGGGCTCGAACTCCTTGCGCAGGATCATGGTAGGCCCGAAACTCTCACAAATCCTTCATGACGAGGAGTCTAGGGACCGGATAGTAAGGTCATCCGTGTAGCCCCGGGTAGGAAGACCCCTAAAAAAAGGGGCATCGAGACTTGAAACACGCAAAAGATATATATATATATATATTCTTACTTAAAGGCTACAAAATGCACTAGGAGAATAGCTTTACAAGTCGGAATCACATCAATCCTCCATCGGACCTTTGCGAAGAACAGGAAAAGATCCGTGCCGCCTTCAACTCTAGCCCATCATCGTTCGACTGCCTCCGCCTTCTTTCTTGTTCCAATCTCTTTTTTTACAGCCAAGAAATCCACCTCACCTCGGCCATCTTGCCACTCCCTTTTTCGTCTTCGTGCCAACCTAAGCTTTCAGCGTACCGTTTCAAAACTCCCAGTGAGCGGCGCTAGTTGTTACCTCAAGCTCCTCGTAGATAGATCGAATAATCGCAGTGGCCACCTACGTATTCGAGTTCCGCCAGGCCACGTGAAGCCGCGAATGGCCACACCATAGTTTTATCAGTATATTAACACTAAATATCTAGTTTTAGACCACAAGATAAAGACAAAATGATCTTTTAAAGAAAATATGAAAGTAAATAAATGAGATGTCAAAGAAACGTTGAGAGCATTTATTTTGTTTAAATTTAAATAGAAAAGAATAAAAAGGCCTGGACACCAAAAATTGTAGCTCTTAAAACATTCTAATTTAAATAGTATACAGTAAATTTTAGTGCACAACCAGTGTGTCTTCTGTGGAAGAAGGGGCCTGATGTGCCTGAAAATTATTGTGAATGTGAACTTAACACCTACAATTTCTGTGGTGTAAGCCTTTCCTTTGTATTCTTTATTTCAATGTTTAATGAATTCAGCTGTATGCTGCACACTTTTTACTTTATTTTTTACTATAGTTGCAAAAATAATGTGTTTAGTTTCAATTGTAAATCAAACTTGCTCTTGATAATACATTATACTTAGATTAATTTATTGTTCCAAATCAACTCTAATCAAAACAACTTATACATTGCTTCTATTGTGCTTAGATAAAAAAAATTTAAAACCTATGTTGGACTATGTGTAAACAATCATACAAGAGTGAAAAAAGAATAGGTCTAATAGCCTTTAACCTTCATTTGCCTGTTTATTTAGGTATTTGTTAGTATAAAGGAAATTTTATCATGGGAGAGCCAATTGAAGATCTTTACCCTGAAAGGCGGCCCAAAGAAGAATTTGAATACTACAGAAAACATAAGAATGAATTTTAAAACAAATCTAGAAAGAATTTTTGTAAAAACAATGATGGTGTCATTTGTAAAACACTAACAAATTTTTGCAGTCCTACCTCAACCTAAAGTTGTTTTACTCGGCTGAAAAATCTAATATGTATTTTAAATAGACCTATTGTTGAAGTAGTATTTGAGAAAGTATTGTGTGTGTAAGTACCGTATCATAAATGTATATTTATTAGGGAAATGATATTAAAGGTATATATGTATCTGGATCATAAATTACATTAATGAAATCACAAAGTCTCTTTACATGTTAGGTGCAATTCACACAGAGAGGACATGGAGCAGGCGCGGGCATTGATGTGGCATATTTTCAAGTCCTCTTCATACTTATATATATATATATGAGACAATTTAGACTGAGGGGACAGGGCAGGGGCGTGACACTTCGGCGCCTGCGCCACGTCCTTTGTAAGAGTTGGTTGGTGGCGCATTGGAACAACTCTGTGCTAGGACCTTTGTGTGTGCTTGATTCAAAAATGCATAATGACATTGAATTTAACACTATATTTTGTGAATTAGTTAACATATATCCGGCAATTTATGATTATAATAAATCAAATTATCGTATTTTAATATAAACGTACTACAAGACAAAATCTGGCATGCAATCACAGCGGAATTAAAAGAAACAGGTAATTTTTTCTTAAGTTTTACTGGCACACAATAGTTTTCACTGCTTGCAAATAAGTTGAAGACTACAATCCACATAATATCTATCTTGAAATGGAATCGGTGACCGTTCTTTTAAGTATTTTAAAGTATACCCCTGATGTAATGCCCCAAAATTTTCTTTGCCTTTGATTATTGGCTAGTTGTACTAGAGCCAGCGCATCTTCATCTTCTGAAGAAGAAGTCTTAACATGTCCACGTCACACGAAGCTATGCCTCTTCTGTATAATTTGATCTCGTCACATCCGTGCCACATCCCCACCACTTCTTCACCAGACGCCTGTGCCATGTCTTCCCTGTGTGAGTTGTGCCTAGGCCCACTGCAAGTGATAACCCAAATAACCTTTTCCAAAGTTAGTGAAACAATAAATTGTATGCATTAATCCTAAAACTGGTGCACTCACTTTAGACTTAAGTAGGGCTTGGTGGGAAGTACCTTATAAATATAGGCCTAAAACATATAAAAACTAGTTTCTTTAGTTTATTATAATATAGGCTTATGTATATTCTCTTAGTATTATTATTAAAAAGGTACATAAGGATACTGAATCGAATAATACCAAGATTTATAAAGTTTGATAATTATGAGTGACTATTCAACTGAAATAAAACTCACTAAAATTACAAGAGAAACAAATTTAATTTGGGATTTTAAATTTGTCACATCGTCTAATGGATGTGGCAGTTGTAATCAGTTTTGTTCAGATGGATTATTTCATTGCATTCGTAAGAGCTTGCCTTCAGTTAAGTAAATATGAGGTCGCAATGTCTATTTCAATGTCATTGTCAATCAAACTGAAAATGAAAGGATTTTGTGCACAATACACATGTAGGCCTATCAATGATCATGATGAAACTGATCCACAATCATTTCATTTATAGAAATAGCACCGTGTGAAATTAATGCGAGCTGCAGTTTGCGAAAAGTGTGTGCAGCACCCCCTATGACACTCTACTCAAGATCCTATATAAAAGTTTATCAGGATGTTGAAGCTTTTTAGTGCACGATTTGCCACTATATGAGAGAGTGTTGTGATCGTTGCGGATAGCTGTGACGTTTTATAACAGTTGTACAGGTTTATAAGATTTTATTTCTGCACAATGGCTTCACATGCCAAAAATAAAAATAAATGTAAGTTTCCAGATTGTTTTAAAACTGACGTGTCAACTTTATACGCCCTCAAATTTTGAGGACATGATTGTGAGAAAAAATACAAGAAAGATTAGTGGTCAAAATTAACTTTAGAAAAAAAAATCTAATGATAGATCTTGTTAAAAACATTTTTGGCCAAAAGATATTCTATGAGAGTGGATTGTAGCAGATACTGATGAAAGAATTTTGCAAAAGGAAAGTGTGCAATTGCTTTTTATAATTTAAGATTAGTTTTCTCTTAATTATTTCCACATTGATTGATCATTGTTTGCAAGAAACAAAACTTCTGCTAGATATCAGATGCTCAAAAACCTTACCCATAAATATTTCGCTTATTTTTGTTGAGTATTAAAATATTTATAGTTTTTTGTATCAATACACTGACAAAGATAGGAAAAATCGATGGAAACTAAAATTATATTATTTGCATTCGAAAGTATTTTTATAACATCACGTTAAAAAAGTAACACTATTTGTTTAATTTTTTTAATGGAATTTGCCACAAAAGTATTAAATTATTCATAGAGGACTGAAACTGCACACATCTTGCGTTTTAAACTCTCTTAATATGACTGTACTACATCTCGATAGTAACAATCGATATGTTGCTGCAAGTAATATTACTACAGTAATTTAAGTATTTGAAAAATGTCTACTTGAAGGCGGGAAACAAACCTGGGACCGTTATGAAGACGGAAGTACCAACGTACTATATTTAGATCTCATTTTTTAAATAATGAAACGATATTGAAACTTTATAGACTGTATGCAAGAACTAAATGAGTAAAAGTGAAAGTTGAGTGGATTGATTGCCTCGGTATTGAGCCTTCTGCAAGAACGTACCCTCTAAGATAGCTAATTAACACCACTCACAATTTCGAATGTAAATTCAAATTTTTCTAATCCACTCAAAAATCACACTTCTCATTCACTCTTCACGTGTGCATATTTCATTCTTGCATTCTGCCTTATCCTTTTATTCAAAGGAACGAGTCTAATATCGGTATCCAGACAAATTACCCTAAATGCTACTCATCATGATTAAATCAAAAATCCCCTCAAATGCTATGAGCTAGATGGTAATACTGATTGATGCCTTAGGCCCTTCATACATCAATACATTTTTTAAATAATAATTTATAGACATGTGTATATGATCAAATTTTACCAAACAAATAATTACCATATGATTAATAATATTTCAGATTAAATTACTTAAATTTGCGAATTGATAATTGTAATTGTATGCTATCATTGTTGTATATTCTTTATATTTAAACTACAATTGATAAAATAATATCTAAAATTGACCTGACACGGATGACCTGACTCTGGCTTAGTACGCTAATTCTCTAATCACTTAGCTATCCAGGAACCGTCCCGTACTCAGGGTCATTCTTCACTCATATTTTAAGGCCTGGATTCCTGGATAACTCAGTGACTAGAGTATTGGCGTACTAAGTCAGATGTCCCGGATTCGATTTCCGTATCCAGGTGTATTTTTCAATTTTCAGAATATAATATCTGGATGGAGAATTACTCACTTAAAAAGCATTAATAATAACTACGGCTATTTGATTCTAAAATAATTACTGTCTAACAGTAAAATGTAAACTGGAGGTTCAAACTTCTCTTCAAATTTAAATTGCGTGCGCGCTATTCCGCAACGACACTAACGCCATTTGGCTTCAATGTCTGATCACTTGAACCAAAGAGTAGCCAAACCCGTATATGTTAGACTCTGGTGTGCAGTTATTGCACGAGCTAACAAAGTATATTAAATAAAAAGAGGTGTACATGGATAATAGAGGTTTAAATTCAATACAAGGTCGTAGTGTAACATTTAAATATTTTATAATTAATTCTTATTTCTTACGTAGAGTATTTATTTTGTAGCCCCCCCCCTCCCTATATAACCGTGAAACAATTTTACTGTAAGTAAGAATAAGGGTTGTGTTCGAATAGGCTGCACTTTTAAACTTGCGCTACCCCTTAATGAAACACGTTTCTGACACTCTAAAGTACAATGGTGCATGCGACTTTTCAGAGAGTACACTTGGAGGTACCTGGTGGCCACTTATGAAAGTAGGGTTTCCATAGCAACGGGATCAATTTTTAATAGTGTTTTGTTCCTAATGCGTACTCTATAGTGGTATTATAAATTAGTAGATGAATGAATGTAAGAATGAATATTTAGAGTACGGTAGTTAGCAATAAAAATGTTAATTGTCATTTTCCTGTTATTAAACTTACTATATCAATAAAAGGTATCTCTCTATAAGGAAAACCTCTTTTCGCTTTTTGAGGCAATTGGATTATAATTGGAAGAAGGTATAGGAAAGGTGGATAGAAACACATAAAAGGGACGAACAAAATATGACTTTTACAGTGAAAAGAACAACACAGTTCACACTTTACATTACTGCCATTGGACAAAGATATAATAGTTGCCTCTTAAAGAAAATCGAGCGGCACCACCCAATCCCACGACCTAGGTCTCAATCCATCAGAACTCATCAGGGAGGAGTGTGAAATGCGCAACATAACTTCCTAAAAGAGGAGGCAAAAAAAAAAAAAAGGGAGAAAATGGAAAATGGAAAATGGTAAGAATGATAGGACACATAGATAGGAACATGTTTCTATCCATCTTTCCTATACCTTCTTCCAATTATATATCAATAAAAGATAATTCTTAAACTATTATTTAAAATTAAAAACTTTTTTAAACTAAAAAATATATTTACTGAAAAAAGAGATTTTTATACTACAGAAAGAATTTTAGCCTACTGACAAATGTAAATGAATAAATTACATAGTGTTACAAATTATTCATTTAACAGTTTAAGTTTATTTATTCCATTTAAAAATTTATTTTAACTAAAGTGTGCGATAACAGACACATCGAATGTGCCTTTTAGTAAAGTGCGCTGTAAGGGATGCATCAGCACACTTTAAGAAAATTCAGACACCATCAAAAATGACTTCCGTCCTTTAAGTTGATGCTATTGCAATTTTCTAGCAAATTAAGTGCGCAAATGCACAAGGGCGGACTATTCAGACACAGCTAAGGATTCTGTAAGCATTGAAATCTCTTAGTGTGGAGTTGATCTCTTATGGAATATTGCGCACCTTACGGATATGGAGTCTGTAGATGGGGCTTACCCCGCAGCAGTCATATTTAATTTAAGAGTCGGTGAGAGATAAATTGTCCGTATTGAAACTACAGGTTGATATGAAGGAAATAATATTTCAAAAACTATAATACCAATTTACTAGCGTTTTTTTTAAATTTCTCTTCTTCTATATTTATAGAAATTAATATTGAGGAAAAAATATTTATTGTTAGCCATCGATTAAAATTCAAATAATAAGTTTTACGTTATATGATGAAATAAATAAAAACAATCCAAACAATTGATATCAAAAAGATGATTATTTAAAATTTTTTTTAAAAATTACATATTTTTTTTACCGTTTCCACAAAAAAAACATTCTTTCCAGGCCCAACATAAAAAATTACTGTAGCTGGCTATTTGGTTGGACGTAGTTTTGCGCTTTTCTCCCAGGGCAATACTAACGTAAGGGTTCCCCCACCACATAATAATCCTCCCGGTCTCTCTTTGAGCGACTTTCTTATTAAAAACATACAAACA
The DNA here is from genome assembly GCA_033556935.1 of Timema podura. Lineage (NCBI taxonomy): Eukaryota > Metazoa > Arthropoda > Insecta > Phasmatodea > Timematidae > Timema > Timema podura. The sequence goes on along the minus strand of JAVRXN010000011.1, from coordinate 47,565,710 downwards.
GTGCAGGAACTTTGACAATGATTGTAAGGGTGAGAAGGGAATGCCGCGGTCAACTAATATTTATATTTATGATAATAGCCTTTTACTTACAACTCTTTGAGTATAAATACCCGCCTCGGTGGCCACACGGTCTAATGTACTAGTCTCGTGTTAGGCTAGATGCCGAGGAGAGGGAGATCAGGGTTCGATCCCAGCCGGGTGTACTATGGGGGAATTAGTGACCTGGCGGTCTAGGGTAAGGTGTCTGACTTCTGTGCTGGGGGTCCGGGGTTCAATCCTCGGTCCCGGTACCGATTTATTTAATTGCCAAACTCTTCCTTCACCTCTAACAAGACGTGTATTAATCACAACTTGTGAATTTGTGGAATCCCAGGCCTCCACCGTGGTTCGGATTCCACGTTAAACTGTAGGTCCTCCATTTCATCTCACATTCACCCTACCATTACACATTAGCGTAAGTGCGTATAACCCGAACGGGTAGTAAGACGCGGTGCTAGTAGTAATAATAATAATAATAATAATAATAATAATAATGCACTGTGGGTGGTTTTTCCTAGATAAGAAAATACTTTTTTAAATTGGAAAATGCTCTTCTTGTTGATAGCAAGTAAATCATTATTTTAATCCTGTTTTTTTATATAAATATTTATATAAGTATGATTTTTTCAGCAAATTATCGGAGTTATTATAATAAGACCCCATTGGATATTTATATCAGTTTTATAATATTATGTATTATGTGACAGTACTTGGATTTTAGGACACACAATCATGTTAAACCTTCTCACTGTTTCAACTCAAAAGGGAACGGGACTTCCTCTCACGATTATATTTTAATTTTGTTGAAGAAATTAAACAATATATTAGAGAATACTTTTAAAGGAACAACGATGACTTTCTGGTTATTTTTTACTTTCTCTCTATCTTACAGGTAGAGAAAGTATGGTGATCGTAAAAAAAAATCGAACTCGAGATTTTGATGAATCTTGACGTTTCATGACTCCCTGAATCAGAAAAAGTGGTTTTTGAATTTCCATCTGTCTGTCTCTCTGTCTGTCTGTACCTCCAACTAGAGCCTAAACTATTTTACCAATTGAGCTAAAACTTAATATCTAGGGTTTTCATAGGGTTGCCCCGAGGCGTTTTTGGAATTTGGAACCCCTAAAATTAAGGGTAGTTTACTGAAGGGCAAAAAGAGAAAAAGTCGATTTTCTCAAAATCGGCTCTAACGATTTTCTCAAAATCGGCTCTAACGATTTTGATTAAATTTCATTTATAAACATTAATAAATATTCCAAACAAAATGGCTACTCTCAATATTTCGGCAAAATGGATTTAAGGGCTCCGGTCTGATGCGTAAATTAATTTTTTTTATAATAGCTCCGAAACTATTTGAGATATGAAATTACTTAGCATTACAATTATGTATATATAGTTAATGATTGAAAGAACGTCTAAATAATCTCAAGAGGTTTAATAGAATAGAGAGATAACCAAAAAGGATTATAAAATTACAGACATAAGAAAAGTATATCATAAATTGAAGGTAATAACCTTGACACAGATAAAAAATATTTATCAGAATTAAGTTCAAGTCATATTTTATATGAACACAATTGAATGGGATGTTTGTGATTAATATTAAATTATTTAACCATTATCTATAGAGTGAAATGAAGTAATAACAAAAGTAAACAATTGAATAGGGTTAATTTAAATTATTTAAACTTTATATTTAGAGTGAAATGAAGTAATAACAAAAGTAATACAATTGAATAGGGTAAAATACACTAAACATATTAAAATGTAACATAATATATAACATAAGCATTAATGTTAAAATTGCAAGTTAATATTTAAAACCATGTATTGAATCATTTGATTGGTGAATGAACTTATTAGCAACCAGTATTATTACATGAAGTTCTCAGTAAGAACTATAATAAAAGTGACAGGGAAATTATTTTGTAAAATTCCTGAAGAGGTTAAAGTAATTAATGTGAAACATTTGAAAAGGATGAAGTGAAATTTAAAGTAAGATAAATTGATATATGAGATTGATTAAAACGTTCCTTAGCTGATTATAGTTCCACTCCTTAAGTCTTGTATCGCCAAATGGCAGGTTGACTTGACTACATGTTTCAACGTACAAACGCCATATTCAGGTCTAAGGAAAACCAATGATAATTAAGTTAAAGTTTAGAATGAATTATGGATTTAAATTAAAGACAAAACACAAATATAAAAATTAATTCAACCAATAAATGAATTGAATAGTCCAAGCTAACCTAAAAGAATTAATAGATGTAAGAAATAATAAAGAACTAGGAAATTATTAAGCGTAAATAAAAAGTTAACTTCCAAGCTTACCTTCAATTATTAGGGTTAGATGTTTCCCCTGTCACGCCAAAAGTGTAATGAATGTAATGAGAATGAAAATAAAAATTCGTAAATGAGAAAGAATAAGCCAGAAGATATAAGTACCAATACGAAAAACAAAAATTAAAAACTAAGTAACCTGCCATTTGGCGATACAAGACTTAAGGAGTGGAACTATAATCAGCTAAGGAACGTTTTAATCAATCTCATATATCAATTTATCTTACTTTAAATTTCACTTCATCCTTTTCAAATGTTTCACATTAATTACTTTAACCTCTTCAGGAATTTTACAAAATAGTTTCCCTGTCACTTTTATTATAGTTCTTACTGAGAACTTCATGTAATAATACTGGTTGCTAATAAGTTCATTCACCAATCAAATGATTCAATACATGGTTTTAAATATTAACTTGCAATTTTAACATTAATGCTTATGTTATATATTATGTTACATTTTAATATGTTTAGTGTATTTTACCCTATTCAATTGTATTACTTTTGTTATTACTTCATTTCACTCTAAATATAAAGTTTAAATAATTTAAATTAACCCTATTCAATTGTTTACTTTTGTTATTACTTCATTTCACTCTATAGATAATGGTTAAATAATTTAATATTAATCACAAACATCCCATTCAATTGTGTTCATATAAAATATGACTTGAACTTAATTCTGATAAATATTTTTATCTGTGTCAAGGTTATTACCTTCAATTTATGATATACTTTTCTTATGTCTGTAATTTTATAATCCTTTTTGGTTATCTCTATATTCTATTAAACCTCTTGAGATTATTTAGACGTTCTTTCAATCATTAACTATTTATATTGTCCCTCCTTACTAAATTACTATGAATATATTTAATTACAAATATGTATATATATATTTATAATACAAATATTTTATTCGAAACGTATTTTTATAAAATCAATAACTTTCAATCTATACGCAATTATATATATATTTTTTAACTTTTTGGACATTAAAGTTTAAGTATTGCGACCGTAAAAAAACTAACCTGAAATGTTGATGGATGTCGACGTCTCATGACCCCCCGAACCCTAAAAAATAGTCTTTACAATGCCGTCTGTATGTGTGTCTATTAAAACTTAAAATTAAGAGTAGTTTTTTAAAGGGCGAAAAGAGAAAAAATAGGTTTTCTCAAAATCTGCTCAAACGATTTTGATTAAAATTCGTATCTAGGCGTTGATTAAGATTATAAATAAACTGGCTATTTTCATTTTCCTATGAAAATGATTTTTAGAGTACTTTCCAGAAGCGTTAATTTCCGTATCTCCACAACTATTTGAGAAACTAAACAACTTATCATTGCAAAATTGTAGGACTATTAGAAATAAAAAACTTTCATTTGACATATATTTTTATAAAAGCAACAGTTTCTGAGATATTTGCAAATATATTAATACAATTTTGTGAGCTTTAGTTGTAAAGAGATACTACTTAAGTTTAAACGCAATAATTCTCCAATGCCATAGAGAAATTAAATATAAGTCTCTCAAAAAATGTATGTTATTTTTCCTTAAACTTCTTAGGAAAAATGTTTGTACAACAATGATCTATCTCCATTTTAGGCTCAATAGTCATTTTTTATTAGTCGAAATTTATAAATGAGGAATTTAATAGCAATGCGATGACTTGAAGATGTACAACACCTTATAAAATGTTAAAATTTTAACCAGAAATCAAAATTTTAGTACGAAGTGTTGACCCTTGTGGACCCAATATTAATCTCTTTTATTTCATTATTTTGTAACCCCCTTTCCCCCAAATCTCCCTTCGTAAGGGATAGTAAGACAAAGGAGAGAGAAAGTCTGTGTGGTGCACCATACCATTTATTTATAAGAGTAATGATAAAGGTATTTTGATTGTACACTATCTAAATGAAATTAGAGAAACCTGGAGAAAGAGTAGCTTTGGCTTTGATATCATAAAGCCAAAAATTAACTATTTATGCTTATCAGGATAAACTGGATCGTCTTGACCAAAACTATATCGAAGTTCCTTTAGTAAATTGTAATGAAAGATTTTAAAAAAATGAAGACAGCTATGGACACCATGAATAAGGTTAATTTAATTAATGTTTATTTTTTAATTTTGTTTGTTGTACCTCTGAATGTAAAAAGGTTAAGAATATAAATAAATTTATTATTGTCATGAGATCAATGTTTGTTATTATTATTATTAGCACCGCGTCTTACTACCCGTTCGGGCTATACGCATCAATGTTTGTTACTTCCTAATTATTTTATTAATATTATTTCTTTGTCACCTTGATTCACCTATTTGGGTTATATCATAATATGTCATAATTACACTATTATGTTAAGGATGAGGTATGTTGTAATTTAGAGAAAGTGTACCCACCTTTGTATGGAAAACAATTTAGGATAAACCATCATCAATACACTCAGCCAGGATCCAACCCCCAATCTTCCCATCATCGGCAGGCCAATTTATTGGGAAAGGGATGCCAAAGACTTTAGAGCATTCGACTACCGATTATGTAGATTTTTTTAGCACCGCGTCTTACTACCTGTTCAGGTTATACGCCTATGTACTAATTACACTAATGGGTTAGGGATGAGGTAGGTGTAATTTATAAGAAGTGCACCCGTATTTGCGTGGAGAGAGAGTGGGGACACCATTTAGGGGGAATCACCCTCAGTGCACCAGAGTGAGATTGAACCCCGATCTTTAGTCTTCGGCATTATAGTCTAACACGAGACAGCGCGTTAGACTGTGCGGCCACCGAGACTGGTATGTGGATTATTCAAAGTTGGAATGGTTGTTTTACGATATTGAGGCTTCGACTATACACTTATCTGCGTCATATCGTGCCTATGTTAACACATTATTTTTTCACTATGTCTTACTACTTGACGGGGCTATCCGCAAATTTATATTTTGTGGTGGATATATAAAAGGTAGGATTCTACAGAAAGTGTACCCGCATTTGCATGGCGAAAACTTGGGAAATAATTTGAAATAAAGTAAGAGAACTGTATGGACAACCAACAGGAACTCTAGCCCTGACCTCTTAGTCGCCATAAAACTAGGATAGACGAAACTAACGCCTTTTCCCACATGCTCACCTGTGTGAGTAGCGTGGTATAAACTACACACATTATTAAAAAGTACTCTAATATATAGTTAAATATATATTTATACACTTATTTTTCAAAAACAATAATCACCAAGAATATTCTTTATTTTAATATTCAGGAATCGAATCCGGAACCCTTAGCTCGGTAGGCAGCACAGACACTACCGACTGAGCTAAGGTGTCGGACAGAGTGGAGTTATTACTAACAATAATAAATTCTGCAAAAACTGGGAGTTGGCGGGTGTCTTTGTTAGTATTTTAGTGTTTGTACAATTGTGCTTTGTCAAAGTCCTCTTCAGGTGGTAGGGAAGGGGATAAAGGAGGGGGGGTTAATACTTAAGATGATTACTATGAAGGCTATTCAGACTTGAAACACCTTTCCCTTCTACCTGAGATAAATTATTTATCTATTTTAATTACAAATTTGTGAGTAAACATACTAAACCAAGTCAAATATTCAATTGAATTTAAATCCAATATAAATCACTATATGTTTGTACATACCTACCTTAATCTGCAGGAAGAACTATTTTATGTACAAAATAAACAACCAATATATCACAAGCGAGTTAAACAATACAGTTAGTATTTTTTTTTTAAATACTAGTATTTGTATAAGAATGTGGAATTATGGAAGGTTTTTCAGATTAGACGTAGGAAAATTGCCTTTCCTAAGATTATGGTTAGTTACTTTTAGTTTTGACTCCAAAGACAATATTTGGTGTACTGCTGTGCAAGTTCATATAAACATAAAATTATTTAGTTTTAATCTAGTTTTAAAATGGAAGAAAGAGAACTGATATATATCTTATTGAGAATGCCATAGTAAAATATTTGTGTTGTACGTGTTACACCCTACTGCCCTTTCTTGAATTGGGCAAATTTCTATTCATTCTGTGAACTGTATTCTTCGCTTGACCAGTTCGAAAATGGAATCATTTCATGAAATATTATTGATTCACCTTAAGCTGAGACCTGATGTAAAAAAAGCAGCGTGGAAGTCTATGCTCTGATTTGCTAGTGAACTGACCACAATGGTATCCTTTCACTAAATAGTCCTTCCTTTGTTTGGTATTAAACGTGTTTTAAAATAACATTAGAAAATTATTATAACAAAAATGTTCCCTTCATTTGATTTAGAAATGATACTTTAAAATTTGCAAGAGCTATTTGAATGCCAACAAACTCCTGACTCGGCGTTGAGGGACCCCATGGTACAGTCCTTATCTCATGTTAACGGCAAGTCAGCAATGGTCAGTAGACAGTTCATCTCCAGCAGTTTTAAGTGACAGTTGTTGTGACTTGTGAGTGTTCGCCGTGAGGCTGTTGCCCGACTAGGAATATCCAAACTGACAGAAACGTCAATCTAGGTCATCCTAGAAAGGGCTGATTTGTTGTTTGAGTACCGAGTCACTGTCGCGACTCTTAACCTCGTGAATGAAATTAATACCAGATGATGTGAAACAGATGAAATGAGCCTGTAGAACACTACAGGAGGTTGATTTTGTCGCCCGACGCAAAATGGAGATGGTGGTTGACTGCGCTGGGTTTCGGGATGGGGAGGATTTTTACCTGGGATGAAGGAAGGTTGTTGGTTATAAGGTATGATGATGATATGTTGATGTTCCATGAGTCGATTTCCGGGAAGAGGATCGAAGGGTTGACTGACTGTAGGGATTAGGTTTGACGCGGATGGTTACATATCCATTCCCCATCAGGGGCTGACAGCGGCGCCAGGATTATCCTCTGACTCGTAGAAAACCTAGTCGGTTGTCCCTGTGGAGTCCGGCGGTGACAAGGGTAATAAGAGTTGTTTGTTGGGGAAGGATTTTCTTTTCTTAGGACTAGGGGTGAGGTGGATACATTTCCATTCACCATCTGGGGCCGCCCCCGGCGCCAGGATTATCCTCTGGCAAGTAGAGAACCTAGACGGTTATCCCAGTGGCGTCCGGCCGTGACTAAGGTAGTAATTCTTGTGAGTGTTGATTGCTTCCCGTCTATTTATGGGGTTTGCTCGTGGTGTGAAGAAGTAAAGGTGAAACCATGCGCATTTTCTCCCACTCCTTCCTTATTGTCGTGACGTCAGCTTCGGGGTAGTCGGGTAGCTGAAGAAGGGACAACTTGAGGGAAACCAGGCAAATATACCACCTAATTAGTGTGTTTAAATGTTTTTAAAATTAGGAATCACGCCAAGTTGGGCAGCAATATTAAATATCTTAGTTTTCCGAAGGATGAACTTAGTAAAAGAAAGTGGATAGAAGTATGTAAGAGGGAGGACAAATTTAATCTGAAAACTTGTAAGTAATTTTCTCTGATTATACTAACAAATATAATATTGCAACGTTTGATGCTTTATAGATAAATTGTACAAACATTCATTAAAATATTACATATAATTTAATAGTAATAATAAGCTGCACTACGGGGTCTTCAAGACTTATAATCGCCGTTAATCCATTCAAAATCCAAAATCAATTAGAAGCTATTTTTAAATAAATGTGTTTGTGTAACCATGTATTTTTACTCTTTTGAACTATATGCATATTTAACTACGCAAATATGCTAGGGGTGGAAATGGTTTAATTTAGAGGAAGTGTACCCGTATTTGCGTGGAGGGAGAGTGGAAAACCGTTTAAGAAATGGCCCCACCTCCCACTTCCGAGATTTGACATCTGAAGTGGGTATATATATTGATTCATTTTGTTTGTATTTTTGTGCAATGTCCTACTATTTTATTAGCATTAGTATACCTGTTTTTATAAAAAAATTATAATGTGAGCCCTGTCTTTTTACCTGTTCAGGCAGTCCTCATAGTTATACTAATAAGATAGGAACTTGCGTGGAGAGAGGATGGAAAACCACTTAGGAGCAACAACGTAAGCCCAGTTGGTATTTGAACCTCAATCTCCCCATCACCAACAAACCACACTAGATTTATACTGTTGACGATGTACACGTTCTGATGATGCGGGTGAATAAATATTTTTTTAATGCTTTTTTTCATAAAAGTGGACAAACATATCAGATTAAACTGCAAATTGAGTATTTAATACTGTAGCTTGTATCTTATTAATAGGAGTTTTCTCGACTTTGTCGTTTTAATTTGAATGTATTATATTTTCAATGTTTTTCTGCCGTTGTTACAATTTGTCATTAGTTGTCAGTATTTAAAAATTTTAGACATGCAATATAATAATTCGTATTTCCAACAATGCTATGTATATTAACACCTTTACAATTACGCTTATAATGGGCAAGCTTTACATGGTTTTTCCTTCATGTAATATTTTAACAATACTAAGTTATTGCTCTAGATCGGAGGTTCCCAACTGGTGGCCCACGAAGTTTCTTGCGAAAATAATCTACCGTAGTAAAGTTTGGTGTTTTATCCGAGAAACGGAAAGTTTTGACTAGCGTGAGAATAAATCCATGAAAGCTCCAAATAAGTCCTTCCTTACATTTGCTGTATTACAGTGACTTAGCAAAGAGTATATTTTTGTCAGAAAATTCGTTTGATATATAACTAAACATATTTAAATTATCACTTATTATTTCATTCACATACCTTTCCTCATTTTTGCAGAGATTGACAGAAATCATCCGATTATATTGCGGTCCGCCACTAGATTCTGGGTGTTCAACTGTGGTCTTCTAGCATGTTTAAGTTGGAAACTCCTGTCATAGATGTACACCGAGTGATTTGATTGTTTAAGTTGACAGGCATAGGTGATCACATGGTCTTAGCCTAGTCATCAAGCCAATCTACTCTTGTTTGCTAGTGATGGGGAAGGTTTAGATTTGATTCTCAGCTGAATGTGATAAGGGTGGGTTTTCATAAATGGTTTCCTCATCCCTTTATATTAAGATGAGGGTATATATCCTCTAAATTAAACATTTCTAATATCCATATTATTTTGTGTAAATAAATGCGCATAGCCCAGATGAACGTGGAGGAAAAATTTCTAATTTTATATTATTTAACAATCTTGTTAAATATTAAAAATAATTTAATATTGTTTCCTTCATATTTATTTTTGATTTTTATATTTACAAAATTATTTCTTCAATAAATTAGACTATTTCTTCTAAGTTAATTATAAAATTTCCATCCAGCCACAATCTGTTCTGATCATTTTGCAGAAGAAGATTTCCAGAAGTATTTGCAATGTCATATTTTACTTTATTCTCCACGAAAATGCAGAAAGATAAAGCCATAAATGATTTTTTACCGAGAAACAAGTATACAATGTTTATTGTCAGGTAAACACGCATTAGATATCCATTTTAAACTAAATCGTTAAAGCAACCTGTAAAAAAAATTGAAATTTAAACAAATCAATTTTCAGTAAATTACTCTTAATTTAAGAGCTAGCGTCTGAATAAAAATCCTGAGGTATAGCCATATCAAATATCAATTTCAAGTTTGAATAAAATTCATTAAATATTTATGCGTATAACCTGAACGGGTGTAAGAGTGGTGCTAATAATAATAATAATTAATATTTTAGGACATGAGCCAGAGACATACATAATTGTTGACTCAATTTTTTGGGGATTTGGGGCATATTAAAAGCAAACATTCATAAAAATGTCAAGGTTGAAAATTTTCACGATTGCATTATTTTATATTTATATGAGAAAGGAAAAACAGTAATTTCCAATCAGAGATTTAAAAAATCAAAAGAGATAATAGATGTGGCCTTAATACTGCAGTTATAAAAAAGGTGTTTATAATGAAAAAGGAATATATGTTTACTTAATAATGGTTTAAAATATTTTTAATGTACTTTGCTTTTCTTGGCTACATATTATATTTTGTTTTGTTTTCTTTTGTAAACAATAGAAGTTTTTCTTTTGCTTTATTCGTTTAAATCAAGGATTTTGTTTGAAATTCATAATTTAATTTATTATTGATTGAGTTATTGAAACAAGACATGTTTTTTAAGGTGTGTATCATAATATTTTGAGTAGTAAAATATGAATCTATTGTTTTATTATCCTTTGATGAATTTAACAATTTCGTTCACTTTGCATAATAATGTTAAAATATAAGTAATTTTATTATTTCACACCCATATTATTCTTGCTATAAATATTCTAAAAAATCGCTACATATTTCTACATTATTCTGTAGTGATTTAGACAAGGTATATTATTGAAATCTAAAGATAACTCGAGAATGTGCCATAGCATGCAATGCTCGCAGTAAAGCAAGACCCCCTAAGCTGACGTCATGCACAGAAACGGACGAGTTTTAGGGGCCGGACGATTTCACCGTATTTCCTCTCATCAAGATGTTTGCTGAGTCTGGCCTGAGTTTTGTTAAATATAAGACAGGAATTTTAAAAGCATTAAAAAATACAAAAATTCATAGTGACCTACCTTGCTATGATAATGACTATACATGGTTGCGCCCATTTAAAATAGTGCACTCATGTTCCACCAATCATGTAGGTCCTTTGCATACTGATATGGGAATGTTTGTTTACTTCTAGTCTCAGGTTAGGATGAACTAATAATATAACAAATTGTACTATCTACCACAAGCTTAGCTGAAATTTGTTTTAAGATATTATATTAAACTAATCCAACTCAACCTGACCTACTGGTAACCTAACCTTCTATTCTAAGATAATTAAAAGTTAAATTAACTTAAGACCAAACCTGTTCTTCACTTGTCTATTTAATGGATTGGGCAAAAACTTGTCCAGTTCATGAATTGGGTAATGATTGGAGCTGGTCATTTCATGAAATAGACCGTTCATAAACTAGGCAGCATAAATGCTGCACAATTCATAAATTGAACTAATTTTTGCCAAGTTCATGAAATGGTCAGGAGGAGAGGCCATTTGATAAAATGGGTAGAAATTTTCCCAATTCATTAACTGGGTAAACTCATGAATAGGGTGTATTATATAAGGAGATAAAAGGTAGCACGACTGTATCCTTAATTTTAGTCTCCCCTTCTTCATAACATTAGCTACACTACTGGTAGATTCGAATATTTTTTTGTTCTAGTGACAGTTTTATTTGATTCATGATTTAAAACTCCACCTAATCCAACAATCTAATTCTAAACCATTTGGGCTACTATCACCTTGGGTAAGTAACACAATATATTCATCATCCATTGAATATTAAATATGAAGTACACAGCGTTGTTTCGGAGTAATCACACAATGCATCGTGTGGCTACCCTGGGCAACACTTTTCTTTGCTTTGGACAGACAAAAAACTTCCTTTTATTTCTTCTGATCCAGCTTTTAATAAATTTATAAAAATCTAATCAGTTGCCAAAAATTTAAAATTCCAGCCCTCTGTGTGAGGTAGATGTCGCTCAGTGTCATTACAGACAAACAAACTCTTCATTTTATTAATATATATTATAACTTAGAACCAAATGTATAGGAAATGAAACTGATTTTGTCTTTTGAGTAATCTACACCTTATTGTGTTCAAGTGTTTAATGCAGTGGCCCACCCAGAAATTTACCTGGGGGTTGTGGATGGAGATTGAGGGGGGAAATAATCAAAGATGTAGCCAGAGTCAAATTTTGGAGAAGGGGAGAGTTGGAGGGAGTGGTTAGCAAAATAAAGATTTTTTTTTTTAAAGAGGTTTTCCTCCAGCTCAGAATAGAGTCTGAGGATCCTCTCCATTAAAAAGTAGAAAATTTGCCTGCACCTAGATGCTATTTGGAGTGGTTTTCACTTGGCAGATCTTTTCAAATTAAATGTGTCTGGAAGATATATGGAATAGTCTTCGCTAGGCAAATTTTTGAAAATTAGATACCTCTAAAAGCTATTTGGAGTGGTTTTCGCTTATAAAATGGTTGAAATTAGTTGCCTATTAGACTAAAAAAATTAATTAAACTCATTCAACACATTTTCAGTGCTCAATTTTAAGTTTTTATTAAAAGTGTTTGGATCTTAGGGGTTAAGGAGGGCAGCTGCCCCATTTACCCCCCTTCCCGGGTGCGCCACTTGTTCAATAATATTTACTTTTAAAATTTTTCTTTTTTGAAATTTTATATATATTTAAAATCAAGAATCAAGTTATAAATAAAGCACCTTTTCAAAATAAACAGTAATTTGGTCACAATACATCCCACTAACAACAAAATACAGTAAAACCTTGGTTTGCGAGTAACTTCCCTGCGAGTGTTTTGTAAGACGAGCAAAAATTTTCAATAAATTTTAACTTGATAAACGAGTGATATCTTGCAATACGAGTAGTACTATGGTTACGCTTTGTCTGCCGAGCAGTGTCATTGGATAGGTTCTTTGTTAAAGTCGCATAAAAAGAAAAATATTTGAGTGAGCCAACATATATCAGTGATTCCGTTAGTGACAGTGAAAGTCGACCTAAACTATAACCCACCTCCTCCTCCTCTCCTCTCTCTCGTCTACCTCACACCAGCCACGATTAAATTTAATTAATACATTTGATTACAGTACAGTTACATTTAAATAACAAAAATAAAAAAGGTATTAATCATTTGTAGATTAAATATTTTTCGGTTGTGGGACGATTCATTTGAGTTTCCATTATTTCTTATGGGGGAAATTCGCTTTGATATATGAGTGCTTTGTATTACGAACACGTTTACGAAACGAATTATGTTCGCAATCCAAGGTTTTACTGTAGTTGTATTGCGGCATTCTACCTCATTCCACTTCCATAGAAATTACTGATAGTTACGAGTAGCCCAGATCAAAGAAACCTTTTTAATATGACACGCACAGGAAAATAGTGCACCTGTAGCTATGTGTTTGGTTCCCCTCTTATCTGTTAATAGCCAGCATAAAACTGTTTTGAGCAGTAACTATATGAAACACTTAGTGGAGCAATGCAAAGAGCTTCTTTGAGTTTCCTGAGGTAAATGCTAGAATCATAAAGATTATTGCATCATTTATTTTGAAAGAACATAACCAGAAACAAATTGTTTGAAGTGCCAAGTGAGGGTTTACTGGAAACATATCTGAATCTATGGCGATTTTAAACTAAATATAAATGGTACGGCACACCGCACAGACTTTCTCTCTCTTTCTATAAACTCGTAAGATTTCTGAACGGAATAATGTACATTGTATCATCACCACTCCACATAAGAACACGCATAAAATAATATACAATGATATAGAATCAATGAGAAAAGAGGCGCATCTTTGTCCACCTAAGAACATTTCAAACAGTTTAATGTCTTCCACAAGGATCAACACTTCGTTTTAAAATTTCGATTTCTGGTTAAAATTTTAACATTTTAAAAGGTGTTGCAGATCTTCAAGTCATCGCATTGATATTTAATTATTCATTTATACATTTTGACCAATAAAAAATGTAAATATTGACTATTGAGTCTAAAATGGAGATAGATCATTGCTATGCAAACATTTCTCCTAAGAGATTTAAGGAAAAATAACATACTTTTTTTAGATACTTACTTATATTTAATTACTCTATGGCATTGGAGTATTATTGCGTTAAGACTTAAGTAGTATATGTTTACAACTAAAACTCACAAAATTGTATTAATATATTTGCAAATATCTCAGAAACTCTGCTTTTATAAAAATATATGTCAAATAAAAGTTTTTTATTTCTAATAGTCCTACAATTTTGCAATGGTTGTGGAGATACGGAAATTAACGCTTCTGTAATGTACCCTAAAAATCATTTTCATAGGAAAATGAAAATAGCCAGTTTATTTATAATCTTAATCAACGCCTAGATACGAATTTTAATCAAAATCGTTTAAGCATATTTTGAGAAAACCAAATTTTTCTCTTTTCGTCCTTCAGTAAACTACCCTTAATTTTAAGTTTTTATAGACACACAGACAGACGGCATTGCAAAGACTATTTTTTAGGGTTCGGGGGGTCATGAGACGTCGACATCCATCAACATTTCAGGTTAGTTTTTTTTTTACGGTCGCAATACTTAAACTTTAATGTCCAAAAAGTTTAAAAAAATTCATATAATTGCGTATATATTGAAAGTTATTGATTTTATAAAAATATGTTTCGGATAAAATATCTGTATTATAAATATATATACATATTTATAATGCTAAGTAATTTCATATCTCAAATAGTTTCGGAGCTATTTAAAAAAATGTTAATTTACGCATCAGACCGGAGCCCTTAAAGCCATTTTGCCGAAATATTGAGGGTAGCCATTTTGTTTGGAATATTTATTAATGTTTATAAATGAAATTTAATCAAAATCGTTGGAGCCGATTTTGAGAAAATCGACTTTTTCTCTTTTTGCCATTCAGTAAACTACCCTTAATTTTAAGTTTTAATAGACACACAGACAGACGGCATTGCAAAGACTATTTTTAAGGGTTCGGGGGGTCATGAGACGTCGACATCCATCAACATTTCAGGTTAGTTTTTCTTACGGTCGCAATACTTAAGCTTTAATGCCCAAAAAGTTAAAAATATATATATAATTGCGTATATATTGAAAGTTATTGATTTTATAAAAATATGTTTCGAATAAAATATTTGTATTATAAATATATATACATATTTGTAATGCTAAGTAATTTCATATCTCAAATAGTTTCGGAGCTATTATAAAAAATGTTAATTTACGCATCAGACCGGAGCCCTTAAAACGATTTTGCCGAAATATTGAGAGTAGCCATTTTGTTTGGAATATTTATTTATGTTCATAAATGAAATTTAATCAAAATCGTTAGAGCCAATTTTGAGAAAATCGACTTTTTCTCTTTTTGCCCTTCAGTAAACTACCCTTAATTTTAAGTTTTAATAGACACACAGACAGACGGCATTGCAAAGACTATTTTTAAGGGTTCGGGGGGTCATGAGACGTCGACATCCATCAACATTTCAGGTTAGTTTTTCTTACGGTCGCAATACTTAAGCTTTAATGCCCAAAAAGTTAAAAATATATATATAATTGCGTATATATTGAAAGTTATTGATTTTATAAAAATATGTTTCGAATAAAATATTTGTATTATAAATATATATACATATTTGTAATGCTAAGTAATTTCATATCTCAAATAGTTTCGGAGCTATTATAAAAATGTTAATTTACGCATCAGACCGGAGCCCTTAAAACGATTTTGCCGAAATATTGAGAGTAGCCATTTTGTTTGGAATATTTATTTATGTTCATAAATGAAATTTAATCACAATCGTTAGAGCCGATTTTGAGAAAATCGACTTTTTCTCTTTTTGCCCTTCAGTAAACTACCCTTAATTTTAGGGGTAGATATCCAATTCCAAAAACCCCTCGGGGCAACCCTATGAAAACCCTAGATATCAAGTTTCAGCTCAATCAGTAAAATAGTTTAGGCTCTAGTTGGAGGTACAGACAGACAGACAGACAGACAGACAGACAGACAGACAGACGGAAATTCAAAAACCACTTTTTCGGATTCAGGAAGTCATGAAACGTCAAAATTCATCAAAATCTCGAGTTCGATTTTTTTGACGATCACAATACTTTCTCTACCTGTAAGATAGAGAGAAAGTAACTAGTATTACATTTCTCTCTTAATGCATTTCAAGTTTTATAAGAATCTTTAGCAACATTCCAGATAATGTAACATATATAATAGTTACTGACAACTTGTTTGGATAGGATAACTATAAAGTGGCCCCTCATTTCCCAAAACTATCTTGCTAGATCCACAATGTACTTGTGTCACTTATAAACCATTACTCACACTATGTCCCCACAAATAGTTTATTATTCCCTTCTCCTTCATGTCCTGGAATAAATCGATATAGTTAGTGACTTTGCTTACCTGTTTCTACCAAAATATAATATTGGGCTGGTCAACTCAAAGCTTCATGTGGAAGGAATCAAAAAATAATATCTTAATAGTGCCAGAGTTTCATAATATGTGGCTGACTCAAGCATTTGCAAAGTTTCAATGTTTCAACAAGGATTTTGTTCTAAAGAAACATAATTCCAAGGCTGCTCCTGGTTAAACCATTCTTATTATTTGGAATTGATTGCAAATTAATTTGAATGTATTTCACAGTTTTCCACCTATTCCATACATCATGTTTGCATTGAAATAGTTACCTCTTAAAAAATTCTTCAATAGTATAACTCTTTAGTATAAAAAATGTATCAATCAAATTAGTAGATCTGAAATAGCTCTCAAGTTTGAGCGAACTCTAGACCTTTTTAAAAACATACAAATTAAAAAACCTTTGCAATTTTATAATACATACAAGGTGTAGCTATTAAATAACCGGACTGATGCTGCTCCCAGCAAACTGCGAGCATGCCGCGACATGTTTGAACATGACTGTGTCTGATGGTCCTTCCCCCACCCTGAGCTCGCTAGACAAGCCAGTAGGTCGCTCACTTTGACTGTAGCAGTTGATTTAATTAATCTACGCACTAGTGGCGCGTCGGAAAAATGGCAAGTGGTCAGACGGAGCAACGGGTTAACCTCAAGTTTCTTGTTAAACTAGGGAAAACTGCCACAGAAGCTTATGCAATGTTGAAAGAAGTCTACGGGAATGAATGTTTATCCCGCACACAAGTTTTTTAGGGGTTTAAACGGTTTAAAGAAGGGCGTGAAACGACCGAAGACGATCAGCGCCCAGGACGGCCCTCAACGTCAAAAACGGATGAAAACATTAAAAAAATTGGTAAATTAATCCGCGCTGATCGTCGTTTGAGCACCCGAGGGCTTGCTGAAATGACAGGAATCGACAAAGAAAGTGTTCGACAGATTTTGCATGCATCATTGAACATGCGGAAGGTTTGCGCAAAAATGGTGCCGAAACTCCTCACTCCCGAGCAGAAGGAATCAAGACAGAACATTTGTACTGACATCCTAAACAACATCGCCACTGATCCAGATTTGTTAGACAAGGTGATTACTTGTGATTAATCGTGGTTTTTTACTTACGATCCTGAAACAAAGAGGCAATCCATGCATTGGAAGAGCCCAAGCTCGCCAAGGCAAAAAAAAAAAAAAAAAGCCAGGATGAGCAAATCCAAATTCAAAGCAATGATGATTGTCTTCTTCGACATTCGTGGCATTGTCTACGTTCACTGGGCACCCAAGGGTCAGACGGTCAATCAACATTTCTACCTGCCTTGTCTGTGAAAGCGTTCCTCGCAAAATACAGCATCACCGTGTTGGAACATCCATCGTAATCGCCCGACCTTGCCCCCTGTGACTTTTTTCTATTTCCCAAGGTCAAATTGGCGCTGAAGGAGACAAGATTTGAAAGTGTGGAAACGGTTAAAGCAAAAGCGACGGAGGTTCTCAACCAGCTGACAGAAGAGGACTTCCAGCACTGCTTTTAACAATGAAAACGTCATATGGAGCGGTGTAGGGATCGCCAAGGGGAGTACATTGAAGGCGATAAATCTTCTGCTGTAATTAGTAACAAATAAAAAGTGTTATGACTTCAGTCCGGTTATTTAATAGCCACACCTCGTATAAGGTAAGCATTAGGGCTCTGCGAGTACGAGATGAGCTTCATTTAAATACCCAAGCTCAGGCTTAAAAGATTAATGCTCTTGACATTTTGAGATCCTTGAAAAAGGTTTTTCTTTACCTTGATTTATGTGACTGGTGAAGAATGACTAAATGTTTACTTTTCTCTTTCCATCTTATTGTGTTTTGTGCAATGAAGTTTGGGGGTTTGGTGGGAGGAGAAAATAGCAAAGAAGGTATTGTGCAGCAGATGGCCAGGAAAATGTCAATGTCAAGGTCAACAAATGAGGGAATTGGTTTTGTTGATGAAAGGAGGCGAGTATGAGACTCGGATATAAGAAGACATAAAAAGATATCTCTCTGTAAGGATTCTAGAATACAAATAGCTTGGTGCAAGACGCTATGTAGGCCACATCTTAAACATTATTAATGCTCTATTATTATTATTATTATTAGCACCGCGTCTTACTACCCGTTCGGGTTATACGCACTTAGGCTAATGTGTAATGGTAGGGTGATTGTGAAATGAAATGGAGGACCTACAGTTTAACGTAGGATCCGAACCACGGTGGAGGCCTGGCATTCCTCACATTCACAAGTTGTGATTAATACACATCTTGTCAGAGGTGAAGGAAGGGTTTGGCAATCAGATAAATCTGTGCCGGGACCGAGGTTTGAACCCTGGACCCTCAGCACAGAACTCTGACACCTTACCCCTAGACCACCAGGTCACCTATTATTAATGCTCTAATTTCTCTTTCTGATAAAGAGGCCATCACCAAGAGAACAGCTGCACTTCAGATGGAAAGGGAATTTTGGTTTATTTATTTTTTAAATATTATTGCTAGATCTTCACATACAAAAATATTTTCTTTAATGCTTATTTTTAAAACTTTCCTTAGGAACATTAAATTGATTCAAACAAATTTTTTGGTTACCATTACAGTATATTTAAATTTAATCCTTTGATTTATTATTAATTAATTTTTTTGATTATTAAAAAAAAACAGCAACTCAAACACATTCTTGTTTTTTATTTACATAATTAAGTTTTAAAATTATATATTTAGTCAACCCAAGCTAGACTCTGCTCAATACTTGAGAGTTTCATGAGAAACTTGCTCGAGATCGACTCGAATAAAAAAACCTTGAGCTCGCAAAACCCTAGTAACCATTATTTTAATCATGCAAGAAATTAAGTAAAGAAAGTGAAAACTATTTAAACACTTTTTTACGTTCATCTTTTAATTAATAAGGTTTATGTACAATTGGTATTCAGGCTTCATCATCGCACCTGAATTAACATTCTATCGTTTTTTAGTTCCTATCGACATGGGCTGCTGGCCAAATAAATACATCAAGGTAGGAAATTGCTGTTGAGTAATAAATCATTGTAATTATTATTTTTTAAATCTTTTTTAAGGTAGATACAGAAACCCATGGACCCTCTAAACAATTGAAGGCCTCATTTCGAGTCATCCAATGTTTCCAAATCTACAAACAATGAGAATTGCACATTTTCAATATAAACAGGACCTACCATTTAATAAGTATTGCTTTTCTTTGATATTCAGGTATACAAACCCTTGGAAAAATATCTGTTATTTTACCTATGGCACATACAGCCACAGTTCTAACTCCACCTTTTTTTTTCCTTCGAAAAATAAAAAAGTTTATGCACATAAATAATACACAAGAACTATATTTTCACAGTCTTTCAATCTTTCAGATATATCTCTTTACTTGAATCTTCTTATTCAGAAGAATGTTTTCCTTTTTGATAAAAAGTTAGCAATATTTTTTACAGTTGTTATTGGTTATTTCTCAAACTAAAAACTTTTTTTAATATAATTATTTTAACTGTACATTTTGCTATAAAATAAACAAAATTTTCAAAATATGTGTGTAAAGCTAAAATCGGAATATACAACACATCAACAAAATTTTAATATTTTATTTATCTTCAAGTATGCTCAAAATAATTGTTTTAACTCGGAAAGATCTACTATCATACATTTTGAGAAAATATTGTTTTATATTTACCTTTACACACACAATTTGGTACAACTATAGCAATATATATATATATATATATATATTTTTCACAGAAATAAAAAGTACCCTTATTTTACACGTTTAAACTCTAAAGAAATGTGTACAAATTTACAATAATGTTATAGCATTATTTAAGCACCAAAGGTAGAAGCTATGTGAGTATAGAGGGAAAAATAATATGCTTCTTAATGCTTGGAACATTTTGAAAGTTCATACTTAGCAGTGATTTAAATGTTTAGAGTCTCTGTTTCTACTAAGAACTGATTGCGTGTGTGAAGAAGAAGAATAGCCCTCGACGCTTGATGACAAAACTATTTATTGTTCTAATAAAACAAAAAAATAGAAAATAATTTATTTACTAATAATTTTTAGTCTTTTCTCCCAACTCTACATTTAAGAAAACTATTTTTTCTCACCATTAAAATGTTGAATGATAGTCATTCTAGTTACTATTGCAATGCAAAATCACAGACACTTAGAGACAAGTCTTCTAGAAATCGCAGAACCACAAGCACATACAAGGAACGGTTCAACTTATGTGAATGTCTGTATGTGTCTATTGACAGCACTTTTTTTTAATTGGTTACGACAATTTCCTATAAAAAGCTTAAGTATTGACATACGACACTGGCCACTCTTCATGCAACTCTTTCATTTCAGCACAATAAAAAAGGTTCTTCACATTCACACGTTTTGCATTACTATACAAATTTATGTTTACTTTACAACAAACTTAATTTTTTTTTTTGGTTCAAATATTCTGTGGTGAAATGTTAATCATGCAACTACCCTGTTTTTTTTTTTAATTTCAAATTGTTCCAATGGATGAAATTATTGGTTTTTCACAATTTGGTGCAAGTTATTGTTTTCAAGTGAAAATTAAAAAACCAAAACGAAAGTAAAAATTTTTATTCAGTCTTTAATAAAAATTTTCCAGTTATGTAGGCCTGATAAATCTTTTATATCATATTTGATTCTGTCAAAGTTGGTGATAGCTATTCAGCATAAACCAAATCTATTGCATTTGAGTGTGTGTGAGTAATATCTACACAAGGGGATATAAATGTTAGTTAAATGTAATAATTTAATTTTTGTGGCAAAATTATGATCACATCACTATAAAACAATTTATAACAATGCAATAAAGCCTACCGGTACTTTGTTTTACCTGTGCTCATACAATGTCTTATTTTAATCACAAGGAGTACCCTGCTTTGGGCAGTCATAACACTATATTCTTCTGCAATTATTCTGAAATGTTCATTCTATAATTACAAACACGTGCACAAAATAAAATTTACCTCAGCAATATATTTTTTACGTCCACTTTGTTTAGTGTCTATTACATATGAGGGTTTCATTGAACATTTAATATCGGTTCTTTGTCCTTATGTCATGAGTCATATTCAATTGTTATTGTACATCCACCCAATGTTTGTACAAATACACTCTATAAATGCCCTTACATTTTGCACTATGGAAAATAATAGGCCAATGAATGACTAGTTAAAGATTTTTAATTTTTTTATGGATGCATAATAAACATAAATAGTTAACATTTTTATGCTCTGCAGGAGTAAACCAGTATAGCACATTTTTAGGCCATCTTATCTACAAATAAAATGTGTCCCGTGGTATTGATATTTTAAACAGTTTAGTTGCCAAATCATTTTTGTGCTTCATATTAAATAGCTATAATGATGAATGTAATTATATATATATTAAAATGAATTGTTTTATTTTATGTAAGGCTAGTGGATATCTTCAATAATTTAAATTAACATTCAACTTAAATTTTACCAGCATGTGTATACTTCAGATAAAATGGGGATCCTTCAAATTACATATCAATTTGTTGGTATAGTTGGACAAAAACCTCAACCTTCAAATTGTTGGCCCAATTTGCTATCAAGTACTGTGCAATGACACTCTTATCTTTTAAATTAAGCTATTGCGTGCCTCCTAACACAACTGTTTAGCCTTAAAAGGTAAAAAGAGGTAATAATATATCCCTACTAAAACTGTTAAGAAATAAAATCCAATGAAAATGTATAGACTTTTGTTCCAAATCCAACAGATTCCCAATTTTAGATATTGCACCTCACAAAATAAAATCTATGTTTAGAAAAGTTTTAAGTTAGAATGTATTTTATATAATATATAAGTTTCAAATATATAGTTCCAAAATATTTGTTATAATGGATAATTTCACATGAGAATTTGTTAAAGAAAAAAAATAACTATTCTGTGGGCCATTCTGAGATGTTGCCTATGTGTAGGAATATTTGTATGCACCTTCTTTTATCACACCAGTTTTACATACACATGTCTACAAAACTATGTCTAGCCGGCCTCACACTAGTAGAAGAATCACGAGTCATGCCTATGTGTTCTAATTTTCTTCAACCCACTCTTTCGCCTCTTGCGCTTGGCATCCCTGCGAAAAGCCACATTGCCCGGATCATCAGCAAGCTGTGGGTAATGGTGAATGCTGTGGATGTCTACACCCTCAAACCCATCTACGTCACCGTGTAACAATAGTTCTTCCCTCTCTTCTTCGCTCCAGTCCCCGCGACCAGAGAAACCCGCCATGACTAGCTGTTTCTCCAGCTCCCACGCTCGTTCGACCGCTCTTTTGTGAGCATGCTTTAGTATGCGGTGACGCTCAGTCTCTGGGTCAGCGCCGTACCGGATGAAAACTGCTGCATCAGGGTTGTGGAGTCGCAACTCCTTGGTTCCAGCTGATCCGTGTTCTGCCGTCTCATGCGCCGAGATGTTAAACATTCCTCCCAATCTTTTTAGCTCTTCTTGATCATCCCTGCAGGTAATGATGGTAAATTAATTTAAGTGAATCAAAATAAACTAGGTACAAAATTTCTTCCTTTACTTTAAAAGTAAATTTTTCTTTCAAACATACACCATGCTTTTCATACAAATTGAAAACCACAGGAAGATTATAAACTTAAGTGTCAACTGTCAATGTATCCAAAATTAAAATGAACTGCACAGTGACCAGAATAAAATATTGTGCTAATGTTCAGTTGTAATTAAATGGTTAATAGCAATGAAATTAATTCTTACCTTATCTTGAGTGCATTGTCCTTGACAAAATAAAACACATCTTGATCATGAAGGCTGAAATGAAGATCTAGAAAGTGAGAGTTATTGAACACTGACGTGACAACATCTTGAACTACGCTGTTCACTCCATCAACTACACTCACAATTGCTCTGCCATCCACTCTAGATATCAACAAGCCTTCTCCAAATACAGCTCTCCTAAAAACATCAAGAACTTGACATTAATAAATAGCATGCAATCACCAAAATAACATTTATCAAACCAATTGAAGGTTACAATTTGGAACTACATCAAAAAGAAAAATCCCCAAGGACAAAAGATTATTTAAAACAACTGATAGTCCATATTTTAAATTACCTCAAAAATAAAAACCTTCGAGGACAAAAGATTAGTTAAACCAACTGATGGTTCCAATTTGAAAAACACTCAAGGACAAAAGATCAGTTACAGATCGTTTAAATATAAATTGATATTATGCAAGTGTAAAATAAAAAGATGGATCTAATCAGCTTTTTTCTGAATCCGAATGTTCAGTTTAGCTATCAATATTAAATCCTAATCTTAGTAAATATATTAATTGCAAGAGGTTAACTTTATCACAATGGTAATGATTTTCTCTTCATTTCTGATTTTGTTCACATTAATTATTTAATTGCTATAGATAGAGACAACAAAATTTCATGAGACATGTTTTTATGAAATACTTAAGAGTATTAAAATTACTATCAAAACATATTCTCGGCCCACTGTATCATTTTTGAATTAATAATATGGTACATGCACAAAATAAAACAAAATAATTTTTTTCCACAAAATTGACTACTAATACTTTTAAATGTGAACTATGATCAATTTTATTGATTTAAATGCCAAAACTAAAAAAAAGTTTTCTCAGTCTGGAAAACTTATTTACCTTAACTAAAGAATATTGGTAAGAACATAATTTGGTTAAAATATGGCCATTAGTATAGCCGATTCAAAAGCAAATAGTTAAAGATAAAAAAGAAGAAATGTTTAAATAAACTAAATTATATATTTTTAACCTCATATGTTTGGTTTGTTTGGTATATAGCCTACACATTTTTGGCATAATTTCTCTATTTGTTGCACCAAATAGCCTTAATGAGTTGATTTAACATTTTCAACCAAAAATAGATATTTTATTTACCAATTTTTGTACTTAAAAGTATCAATCTTATCTTGTATGGTTTACTGGTGACTGGGAGTTCGGGATTAGAATCCCTTGTAATGAGGTAGTTATTTTCCTATACTTTCTCCACACAAATGCTGGTAGGTTTCCTTTTTGCTATAAATTCTACCTTCCTAATCCCTACTACTCTATTGTATACATGCGAATAGACCAGACGGGTAGTAAACACAAAGCATGACTTTTTTTTTTTTAAACCTTAATCCTCTAAAACAGTACTTTTGTATTTCATACTCTTCAAAAGTGTTTGTTTGAATTCTATCCTTACCTGTATGCAACACGAGGCAAAAGATTCCTTGTCTTAGGCTCCATCTTGAGCAATGGTTTAGGAACAAAGCCTAAATCTCTGAAGTTCTTGTTGACCTTGTCAACAATACACTGAAGCCCTGACATGACACCAAAGTCTGGGGACAGTTGGGGTGAAGTGACCCTGGCTTGAGGCTGGTAGACCATGCGTGCTGTGTAGGATGATCCCAACATGTTGTCGATGTCATAGCCATACAACCTTAGCCAGCTGGGCAGATCTGTAAGAATAATACATTACAAGCATTACTAGTATGTATGATACAATTATTGATAACAAAGATCAAAAAATGAAACACATCAACAAATATGTTTTCAACAATGTGCATGGTATTTAATTTAACTGAATAATTACACTTTGGACATGATAAATGAATCCTAGGCCCATGATTTAGAGCGCGGGCTTGATTCCTGTGTTCCTCAGTAATGTCTCAACTAATATGACATGTGTCAGTGATGACTATATTTGTGACCTAAGATCATTTAATCTTCAATGTTTATATATCAACGCTGCTCAGTTTAAATCTGTATTATATATATGACAACTTAAATTTAGACCCCACCCCCAGGTCACAAGTGGTTGTTTCTCTTGCAGCTCTAGGTAGCTGACGATCTAGCACATCCATCATAGACTTTGCCTTAAATTATGGGGGATGAAGGTAATATAGTTTTTTGTTGCAATCTTCCTATTTTGATATTACATACTTATAATATGGGTGAGATATCTAAATCAATAGGAAAATATGCCTCAAGTCACATTTATGCTGTATATAGGCTATCAGAGAACATTTTAATAGGAAACACACACACACACATATATATAAATAAATAAATATAATATGTGTTTATGTTTTCTATGAAAATATTATCTGATATACATAGAACACAAGTGGTTTGAGGCACATTAAAAAAAATCAGTGGTCTTACTACCGGTTCAGGTTTGCATATATGTTAATTAGGTATGAGGAAGTAAGAATTTAGTTAATCTACTCGCATTTGTGTGTAAGGAGAGTGGGAAACCATTTAAGAAAACCACCTTCAGCAGTCCCGGGCTGGGATTCAAACTTGGTTCCAAGTCATCGTAGGCTAGTCTAACACAGGGAGTGACGCTGCTTTAGACCATTAGGACATTCGAAGTGGGTAATTTTTGTATTGATTTTAAATCTAGTCGATACATTTTAGACTAACTTTCATTCAACCATTTATATTAGAATAGACTATAATCTTTAAGGAAACACTTTTTGATTTTTTGCTACATTTTTGTTATTTTTGATGAAGTACAATAAAGATGGATGAAAACATACAAAAGGGAATTAAACCAATATGGCTTTTACAATTAAAAGAACACAATTCACAATTTCCATTGCTTTCAATGGACAAAGAAGTAATGGCTGCTTTCAATGGAGTAGTGTGAAGTGTGAACTATATTCGTCTTTTCATTGTAAAACCATATTGCTTTCATTCTCTTTTATAAGTTTGTATAAATCTTTCCTGGACCTTCTTCCAAACATAATGTTTGAATGTATAGAAAACCTTACACACCTAAGGTTAAAAAAATTGCCTTTTTGGAAAATGTCTCAGATATTTAATGTAAAGTTAATTTGGTTGACTATAATATTACATTAATTATTAAATAAGTAAAATATTTTAATAATTTACCTGTCATGTAGGTGATGTTGTGTTTTGGGTTGATAGGATCGTTGTTCTGAAACCTATAGATGAATACATCAGTGGGTGTCGTCAACTGATTAGCCATTTCCTCCCATGCTGGGGTCATCCATTGGCCAACCACTGGGTCATACAACCGCTTCTCCAAGTAAACCAAGCCAGTATTTGGATCCAAAAGTCCACCATGAAAGTCCACAGGCAAATAAAAGTCTGGGTTGGAGTCTTTGGTTACTTTTCCAAAAGGTGTTCGCCGGATTTCCTTGATGATGTTACCATTTGTGTCAAAGAGCGCTAGAGGTGAACCATTCTGATCAGATGCAACATAGAACCGTTGTTCGGAAGTCTCTACAGTTATGAGGGTTTTACGCTCATCATACAAGAGTCGGAATGTTCTACCGGTCTTAGGGAAATGAACATGAGTGATTAAGTTTGGTGTGCTTGGGTTAGCATATAAGAATTGTGTGACATTACCACGCTCATCATGCCACGATACTAATCTACCACGATCGTCATAGAAATACCAAGTTTGGAACTTGTCTCGTTCAAACGCATGAGTTAGCTGTGCGCGAGAGTTATACCTGTATTTCTGCTCGCCTCTTCTCACCACAAACCCTCGCCCATCATAACTATTGAACTCCACATCTCCATACTGCACAACTCTGTCACCACTGTCATAGCCAAGAGATATTTTCTCTCCTTGTTCAATCACTCCAATCACATTTCCATTCTCGTCATATACATACTTCCAATTACTGTTACCTATAACTTCCATAACATGTCCGTCTGCATTGTATGTTACTCTGTCCATAGAAGAAGCTCGTCCGACAAGTAACTTTTGGGTCTTGATTCTGTTTCGTTTGTCATATTCCAGCTCTAGCCTATAAACATCAAATGACTTGATATTGATAAGAATAGACTTGATCCTCCCATGGCTGTCATAGTCTGTTATAGTGAAGAATTGTTTACTTGTGTCTTGCATCACAGACCGGTTGAAAGTATTGCGATAAATTCGTAAATCACTCACTCCTTCTAGCATGCCAAGATTTGATTGTATTTAAGTCCAAGCTGAGGTAATTCTTTACCGTTTATTTCCACATCGATGCCAGATATCCTAGCGTTTCCATCGTATTGATACCGAAATGGGCATTATCCAAACCACTCTTTCCTTTAAATTTGAGTTTCTCATCTTTAAGAATTCCAACATGATATTTATATTCTTGCTTAAGCTCAAAATTAGGTTCAGCGATGTCTATATTCTTGACCAAATTGGTGGTGTCTTGATATGTGTAGTGTGTGGAAGACAAACCAGCCAAGATAGTATCCAGTTTACCCCCTTGGTCATAAACATAGGCGACTTTACCCGACTGATGTGGATATACTTTGGCTTGGATCTGGCCGTCGTCGTTGTAGAAGATTTCATATGGGTGTCTATTCATGGGGGAAAAGTACTGGTACTTGAAGAATCCTAGCGATGTTTGCAAGGAAAACGCATGGATATGCCCTCTAGGTGTCGTAAGAGACTGTAGTGCTCCAGCCTCATCATATTGCAAAAGATAATCGCTGCCACGAGGTGTGCTCACTTTCAGCGGCTGAAAGCAAATCAAGGAACCCAAAGAGTAATTATTTATTACAAAGATAGCTCAAGCAATAGTATTTCAAATTTTAATATTTCTTTCATCTGTATCTCACTACCGGTTCAGATATAGATATTATATATATATATATATGATCATAAATTAGGAATGAGAAAGGTTGAATATAGAAGAAATGTGCCCATATTTGTGTGGAGGAAGAATGGGAAACCATTTAGGGAAAACCAGCCTCAGTACACCAAGCTAGAACTCAAACTCTAATCTACCTATTATCGGCAGCCTGATCTAATGCAAGAGTGATGTTTGGTCTTGATAAAAATTTTAAGCTAAATTTAAATATGGAAATAGGGAAGCTTTGTATTTTTGGCCTCATTTTACAAACGTTAATGTACCTAATGAGACATCAAGATCTTCATCATACCATCATAGAAGTGACCATCTAAGGAAAGAATACTCGGGGTCGACCAAGGGAAAGATTCATAAAACAAACGATGCAAAATGCTAGCTGTAATGCCAGGATCACGATCAACTTAAGATTCACTTAACTTTAGAGTAAAGTAACTTAACATATAGGTTCTCCTCTTGTTTATAAATGGAAGCCATCACAATGCAGTTAACTTAACATTAATTTAAATGTTCACTTAACTTATAAAAAAAAGTTGTCCAGGAAGAACCTTCAGGTTAAGTGTAGGTATTATGTGCTCTAGCCAGCCAACCATGTTGCAAGTAAAGTCAACAGCACTATTTAGTACTTTATTTGTTTGTTTATGGTATGCAGATGAATTCTTTGTTACATTTTTATTTTCCACATTTCATGAACTCTAAAACGTTGTTTCCTTTTGTTAGACTTGATTTTGTATATCCAGTAAGCTTATATTTAAAGTACTTTTAACCAAATCAGCCCTAAATGATTGGTTTCATTTTTGTGAACAATTTCTTTTCAAAAAATTCATATTCATTATCTGTATTTTTATAGACTTGTTACATAATTCCTTACCACACAATAGTTTCTTTACATTAAGTGAACGTTAAGTTGATCGTGATCCTGGCATCAAAACTATCAGGAAATGAAATAAAAAGTGATAAGAAGGGAAGAATGAAGGGCTGCTGTCAACCAACCTAAGTGTTGAGGACCGAAGAAGAAGAAGAAGAAGAAAATTGTACATCTATTCTAAATAATTATAATCCAACAATATTATTGTTTAGTGGCAGATCAACACAAAAGTGACTCTACAAATTATATTATGCTTTCATTTTCATTATAACTATAAAGCATTATAAGTATACTTACCAAACTGCTAAACATATCCTTGAAAGCATAAATCATAGCCGATCCATCACCATAGCGAATTTCTGACAGTCTTCCAGCTCTATCAAATCCATAACTCTCTGTTAAGTCACCCCACTTCCAACTAGTGAGCCGGCTAAAACGGTCATATTCCAGTTCCACTCCAGCGAAAATTCCATTCCTGAAATTATTTATTCTTTTTTGAGTGTGTGGGAGTGTATAGTCAAGGATCTCAAGAAAGAAGTTTTGCTATTAATAACACACATACTTTGTTTTTAAAAAGGTTAATTATTTTGTCCAAGCTAAAGTTATATGTCTGGAACAAATCTAAAATATTCTAATCAATATGTTATTATACTTAGGGCTGGGCCAATCATTAATTGTTGCCGATCTCCGATGCCAATCATTTATTTTATTTCCTTTTAAATATCACAAAGGTAATATGGAAAACAATATACATACATTTTTGAATATAAATAATTTTTTGTTAATTAAATTCATAATAGAATATTAATAAACAAAGAAAATTAAAATAAAAAACTTAAAAAAGTGCTGTGGCAACTATTTGTAAAAAAGGTAATGGGGAAGTACAAGCAGGCCCCGGTTTATAACTGGGCAGACTGAGCAAATGTCCAGGGTGCCAAGCTTTAGGGGGCACATGAGACGACCATATTTTTTAAAAGGAAAAATATCTATTCTATATACACAATAATTAAAAAGTTGCAAAATTATACTATTATTTTTTGCATTCCCTGCTTGTAAAAATGAGAAATGCATACATCACAGTCGATTTCCAGCCACCCACACATTCTAGTGTAGCAATTTGCAAAATAGCCCTTATTTACTTTAATTCTTGTCTGCCTGCCTTGGGGTTTCATCCTCAATGTTGACGTTTCATTCCCAAGCTCGGTGTCAAATGTTTCATACATAACCTCTTTTAAGTGACTCTTTGTGTGTTTTAAGTGATTTGTTTCCAAGTTTTAGTCATTAAAAAGTGAGTAGGAAATTAAGTGGTACCAAGTTCAAAAAAGTGCTGCTACAAAACACAACGGTGAAGTTGAACTATTAAGAAAAGTGTCGAAAATAGAATCTTTTTTACATTAATTCCAACCTTATTGAATACTTCTAAATGGTATGATAGCCCTGTGGGACTGGTATTTGCAAGTTTTTTAAATTTGTGTTGTGTTTATGTAAATGTCTATAATGATGTTCAAAAATAAATAAGACATAAAAAAAGTTATGTTGTTTTTATTTACTATGGCCCTAAATATAGCGTCTAGTAATAAATAATCAAAATAACTGAAAGGTTAGCTAATTAGCGCGCATTTTTCAATTATAAAACATAGATACTAATAGTTAGACAAGCTTATAAAAATTACAAGGAGTGGAGGCATCTGAGATATCTTTGCCCAGGGCGCCAAACACATAAGCCAGGGCCTGAGTACATGTTATATAAATGTTTCAGACCTCTTTGATATAAAGTCAAAATGCTCAACCAAGCCTAAATTACCATTTGATAATTTATAATAACTCTTTCAAAATTAGCTTAAGCACAGACAGTTACAAAATAAATAAATAATAATTTTACACATGGTTTCACTAGAGAAAAGAAACAAATATCCTTTTTTATGATGAACATGTTAAAAGTGAGTTGTTTAACAACTACACATTTGGAAGTGCTTTTATCAC
This sequence comes from Timema podura, assembly GCA_033556935.1. Taxonomy (NCBI): domain Eukaryota; kingdom Metazoa; phylum Arthropoda; class Insecta; order Phasmatodea; family Timematidae; genus Timema; species Timema podura. The sequence goes on along the minus strand of JAVRXN010000011.1, from coordinate 47,534,871 downwards.
TGAGCATTGATATTAGAGAACACAAGTGTTGATGGACTCAACCTGGCTCAAGGAGTGCAACAAGATTTCCAGAAGGCTGAGGATCTGGTATATAATTTTCTGTGTTCCAACGTGCCTAAAATAAAAACAGGGGGCCTCAAGCACCTCCAGCACCCCCAGTTTTGAAGTCCATGCATACACACACAGCTTATGTAAAATACTGAAGCTGCATTTTCTGTTTGATATGATTTTTATACTGGTGAAATTAATGGAGTAAACTTCAGTGTCCAAAATATAATTTATTTTATTAAAATATATAAATACCTTGGTCCCCATTTAACTGGCCGAGCAGTACGATCATAGGTCACATTCAACAACTCCACCCTATCATCCATGAATACCGCGACAGTTCCTGTCTCTCGGTCATATTCTGTTGTTAGGAGGTTTTCCCCATTAACCCTCAACTTGCGTCCAACTTGCACCACAGGTTTACCACCACCCCTGGAACCACCTGATCCCTTGACACCCTGAGCACGGCGCAGAAAGTAACGCCACTCAAAACGGTTGGCCAAGTCCCCGCCAATCTCGGTCTTTTGTTTGGCTGGGACGGGGAAACTCTCCCCGAGGACAGGGTCAATGTCTGACAAGACAGTGTATGGGACTGTGTCTGTACTGACACTGTGAGACCATGGGGTGATACTGGTGACACTTCCATCAGGTAGAACAACTGTCCTGTGCTCAGCATCACCTGCACAGGTCAAAGAGAGACATATATTTACTACAGGGATCTCAGGACATGTAACAAGTCAAATTAATAGGGTTGTACAAAGGTCACTTTTTAAATGTGGATCCAAGTCAAGGCTAAGCTTGAAACATGCAAAGAAAAGTCAAAAATAAGGTTCTTATTGTTATTATATAGCACGAATTTTAATTTTTAAACTATTAATTAAGTGCATCTAGGTTAAGATAAAGGTGTATAGAAAAAACAAAGCACTAATATATATATATATTTTAAATAGGCTATGAATTTATCTAAGAAATGAACGTGGAAAAATACGTATGGACAAAATCAGTAACGAATAGGTGCTGAAGGAGTATGGTTTGAAAGGGAATACAATAAGTCAAAATGAAAGAAGCGTCTTACATTGGTTTGGGCACGTTGAGAAGATGAGTGTGGATCGAGTGACGAAGAAAATATATGAAGGAAGAATGTGTGGATCAAAAGGGAGGGGTAGGCCATGTAAGATGTTGCTAAATGTTGCAGACGAGTATGTGGAAAAGATAAACATTAAGAGTTTCAAGAATAAATGAGCATGTATGAATCAGTGTATGGATGTTGATGAAGCAAAGGGAGTATGTAAGGATAGGGAAGTGTGAAGAAAGTTAGTGAAGATGGATTAAGTAGGAATTTTTTTAAGCTATATACACAGTTTCTGCCCCGCAAGGTAACAACGTGATTAGGTAATGTATGTATGTATGTATGTATGTATTTATCTATGCTTATGTATGTAATTTAATCTCTATATTAGTTAAAATACTGTTTAAAAGCTCTTCTAAAAATTATTATATGTTGAAATACATCATATTTAGCGAGACATTTCAAATCTGTTGATAATAGAAATAAGTTCTCTTAGATATTTAAAATGTTTCAAAGCTGTAAAGGCTATTATGTGTGTAGAAGTTGGAACAAAGAAGAATTGACCTTTAAACATCAACAGTTTTAGGATTCACAACACCCCTAAAAATTAAACATTAACACATACAACATTTTATTGTTTTTTATACCATAAAATACAATTTATGCTCTCCAATGTAAATATTAGCAACCAGAAAAACTACATAATCCACAAGGTCAACTAGCAAAAAGACATCTGAACCAAGAGAGGACGATTCAAGGGAAGTTAAACTGGGAAAGTTTAAAAGGAAATCAAAATGGGAAGATTCAAGAGAAGTTAAAAGTTGAAAGATCCAAGGAAAGTCAAAACTAAGCAAGATCTAGGCCTAAGGGATTTAAAAGTGGGACAAGATTCAAGGGAAGTTAAAAGTGGAACGATCCAAGGAAAGTCAAAACTGGGCAAGATCTAATGGATTTTAAAATTGGGCAAGATTCAAGGGAAGTTAAAAGTGGGAAAATCCAAGAGAAGATAAAAGTGGAGAAGCATCACGGGAGGTTTAAACTGGGGAAGAATCAAGGAAAGCTAAAACTATAGAACTATCAGAGGTTTCAAAACTACACCAGGATTCATAACTCATCTTTTACTTCTATACTTATATTTATACATCAGTTGAAACAAATACTTTTAAAAAAAATTAACTATGCTTATTTGAATGCAAAAAATGTAATGAAAAATAATTTATTTTTTCTGTTTTTATTCTAAAATTAATATATTTACCATGATCAGTTGACTAAATTCTTTTCAGCTCTTTCAAAAAAAGTTAAACTTATTGTGAATAATATTAAACACTTATCTTCAAATTTACAATGTAAATTTCTCATATAGCAAACTACTTTTAGTCATGTAAAATTAAAACAGGAAAGTTGTGACCCCCACTCCTTCCAGGATAACTTCATTCCTAATCCTGTTTCTTCTCGTGATAGCTAACATGCTCCTCACAATCTTCATTCCCATGGCCTCCACTTTCCTAGTTTCTCTTAAATTCAATGTCCATGTTTATGCTGCATATGTGACTATGGATACAAAGTACACCCTATACAGCACTTCCTTTCACTTCAAGGGCACTTCTATTCTCCATAGCAGGTCTCTTACACACCTATAGAACAGCTCCACTTGCTGCCCTCGTCCTACTATCTATAGTCTTATAATATATATGTAAATAATATAATATTTTATATTGTTTTTTCATGGTTTTTCTGTATATAAATACCGAACTAAAATATATGTCTAAGCAATTTATTTAGCCTATATAATATAAAACAAAATATGTTATACTTTTTTAAGGAATTCACCATTACTTACCAAGCTTAGTAATCACACTGGATCCTTTGATGAGCATAGAAACAGGTTTCCTGTTGTTCTGCGTCACCTTCACTGTTGCTCCCTTTATGCTCAAGTCAAATGATAACTGATCACTTTACCAGTAGGTGTTATGGCTGAAGTCAACCGTCCAAACTCGTCATAGTTGTAAACCCAACTTCTTCCAGTACTGTCTAGTTTGGTCTTGAGTAGCCCTGTTGGACCGTGGTAGTCAAACGTTACGTTATAGTTGTCTGGGGTACTCAACTCGTGAAGCATCTTCATGCGAGACATCCTCAACCGACACTTCTGTCCCTTAGTGTTTTCAATCGAGTTGACTTGACTAGAGTAGTCCCTAAGTAAAAACACCTTATTCCCTGCTGCGTCTGTCACTGTGCTAAGTTTACCGTTGCTAGTGTTAACATTATAAGTGAAGAGGTAGCTTGTTTCTCCTGTTAAAATATTGCGGGTCGCTATGTGTTGACCAAATCTATTGAATATGTATATTTCTTGAGTGTCTGGGGAGAAAATTTCATATTCTCTTGAAACACTTGCATCTGGTATACTCGCCGTTACAGAGCGAATTCTATAGTTAGCTTGGTCGGCTATGTGTAGAATTCCATCAGGGGTTACTGTTACTGAAGAAATAGTGTTGAATTTAGAAGTTGATGCTAAGAAATGGTCTTCTTCAAAACAGTCACAGCCTCTATCTAGACAGTTGCATTTAGATTCTGCCCCGGCATAATGCGATATTTTCCCATCTGTTCCAATGACCCTGACCCTGTTTATTCTTTGCGAGTCACTCTCGGCTACATAAAGGTTGCCGGATGGGCCAAAAGTTATGCTTTGTGGCATGACGAGTGTGGCGTGTGTTGCAAGCTCAGTGTCATAGCCCCCAGATGGGGATGGGCAGTGGAGAGGACGCCCTGCCACGACCTTCACTCGACCATCGGGGCCAGTTAAAGTATCATATGGTCGTCTATGATATGTAGTGAGTCGTCTAATGGGTTGATGGCTAGTTCTGTTGGCCAGCGTAGGTGAACCTTCACAAACAAAATATTGAAAATAATAATAGTTAATGTTGCTTCTATGTGTAATCAAAAATTAAGAAATTAGTGATGTTACAATAGAATATGTAAACTTATGGAGTTATGTCTAATTGGTGCACCTTGGATACAACCATAATGCGTTTTCTTCCCATAGAATGTGAATAGTTTTAATAAAAGCTTAAAACAGATCAAACAAAAATATAACATAGAACCAAGATGATTTTAAGGCCAGTCTTATTGACTTAATATTCAAAAGATGTGTCGCTACACACATACAAAATTGACCCTAAAATTTCAAATTGGAAAATAGTAAAAAATAATTGAACCAATACTTTACTTCCCTCCTAAAGTACATTTCTGGGTATGCCATTGATTTGGCTTAGTGTTTAATGGAGAGTATAAAAAAAAAACTTGAGGAAAATAGCATTCCAAGCCAATAATGAATTCTAAAACCAGTTTGGATGAGCAGTTAATAAACTAATAATAATTATTGCTGTCCCATAATTTGGATACAATTTTCATCAATGTTTAGCTTTTGATTAAAAATATAAAATCTTTTTTCACTTTGGAGGCAAACAATTTTATGTTTGAAAGAAGATACATGAAAGAGGAGAGGAAAAAACCAATTAAAAAGATACGTTGAAGATTTTCATACAATTAGTTAGCAATATCCTAAATGTATAGTCAAGTTAGTGTTTAATCACCTCCTCCACATTGAGAGTTCCTTCACAAGGAATGGGCTTCCAATGACTCTTATGCATATGATTTCCAATCACTGTGGTGACGATACCGTCCCGGTCCACCATGCGGATATTGGTGCCATCAGCAAAGTACAATACATTGTCAGCTGACACAGCCACACCTGAAAGTTGTTGTTATTATTACAATTATCTATTACAAAATAATTTTTATTCATAATTTGTATGTGTAACCATAGTGATGTTTTAAAAAGCTAGCAAAATTATATTAAATTTGAAGGAAATACATGTGGAAACAACAAAATATGTCTTAACTTTTATACTTATAGCTAAAATGGAAGAAGGCACAGGGAAGAGGGTTAGAAACACATTAAGGGAATGAACAATTAAAAGAAGAACACAGTTCACATTTTACAAAGAGGTTTTGGCTGTCTCTTAAAGAAAATCAATCACTAAGTACCGCCCAATTTCTCAACCTAGATATAGTTAAAGTCCAATATTTGGCATGCTTAGGACATCAGCAATGCTGGATTACCAAATATGCAAGATTATTGGACTATATATATGTGTAATGCAGTAAAAACAAAGAAAATAACTTTGAAAACGGCATGGTTATAATGTAATGTAGGGCCTAGACCCTAGAATGTAAACCGAGCCTCTAATAGGAATGTCAAAATTCCTGAGACCTATAATTTCTAAATATTCAAAACCATTCTAACCAAATAACCTCAAACATGCTACTGTTGAACAGTTTTAAACTAGCACACCACCATACACAATTGCTTTGTCATTTTAAAGTCACCCTTATGGCCTATTCAGACAAATAGTGGATATAAAAACACATAGGAAAAGCCAACTCGAGGTTGAAGAAATTAACTCATAACACATTATTAGAGCTCTCCAAACTGTGTGCGACTAGATTCAAAGAAAAAGGATACATCCAACAACAAGACACAACAGTAAATTTTTGTTTCCTCAACAGATAAACCACCTTTAATAGTGGAAAGGCCCAGCCTAGTCTCCATTTTGAAAATCCCCACTCCCATAGATATTCCCCCTGATCTACCCTGCAATTTTCAACCTGTTAATAACTCTGCAACCCTTCAAAACTCATGGATATGGAAACTTGCCCATCAATATATTACTAAATCCGGACAAGTCTCTAACCTCAACCTTAGGTAAATTCCTCTCCTTTCTAACAACACACTTATTATTACTATTATTTCAAGGTAACAATAATAATATATTATATAACACAACTTTTAGTTTTTCTATCTATCCATTCAATCCAAGTGCTGCCAATTATACAGTGAAATCATAACTGAAAACCAATTAGTTGTTGACAGTCAACCTTGCAGCCCATCCAAGACCATCAGTCTCACAAAAAAAAAACTATTAAAAAGTTACTTAACACTTGCCTTTAGGATATGCTAACTTGGCATCACGCGCTAATGCACCATCCCCACAATGCGCTTCATCCCCAGGTAGACACCTCTCACCCGACCCCACCGCAGTCTCCCAGTTGTGGTCCGGGTCGGAATAATCGTCCACACTCCTCACTCGTATGATCTGGTGAGACTCTGGGTCGGAGATGTACAGAACTCCATCAAGTGGGCTTAGAGCTAGATGGTAGCGGTAAGATACTCTCGTGGCACTGTGGACAACACTGGTGTTTAGTAACCTACCCTATCACCAAGTGTTGATTTATTAGTTCATGGGTGACCTGGTGGTCTAGGGGTAAGGTGTCGGACTTCTGTGCTGGGGGTCCGGGGTTCAATCCTCGGTCCCGGCACAGATTTATCTGATTGCCAAACCTTTCCTTCACCTCTGACAAGACGTGTATTAATCCAGACTTGTGAATGTGAGGAATGCCAGGCCTCCACCGTGGTTCGGATTCCACGTTAAACTGTAGGTCCTCCATTTCATCTCACAATCACCCTACCTTTACACATTAGCGTAAGTGCGTATAACCCGAATAGGTAGTAAGACGCGATGCTAATAATAATAATAATAATATTAGTTCATGCTGCCAGGAATATCAATTATGATTGTCCTAGTTTATGTAAACAAAATCTGTTTAACATTTGTATTACATTTTTAAAGGTTATTTGGAATAGAATACTAAGCTAAATCATGTTTTAAATTAGGAGGGATAGGCCTTACATGAGGAACATTGAAATATAAATTGTAAAGATAAAATACTTTAAAATGAAAACACTATTTTTTAAAATGAGTTTTCACTACCAAAGGCAGCTTCTTCACGTTCCAAGAATAAACTTTACTTTATTCTCTGAGCCTGAAGAAGCAGCCTGTGGTAGTGAAAACTTGTCTTTAAAAATGTGTTTTTGTGTTTATTAGAGTGCTATCAACACCATTTCTATTCCAGAATCACTCAGGTAAATGTGCTTGATATCCCTCCTAATTCAAGTCAATAAACTTTTAGTATGCATGCTTGGTAAATACCTACTGAAAGAGACATACATTTAAAAATGTATATTCAAATAACTTTATATCTTTGGTAATTATTATATCCTACTATTTATCTCATAAAAAAGAAAAGTTAGAAATAACTAAGTTTCAAACTTTCAATTATATTTTTTTTGGCAGTTCTAAAATAATTAAATAAAAGCTATATAGTTTTTAGAAAAATTAAGCTTCCTCCAAATTATATTTAAAAAAACTCAGATCAATTTAAAACAAATCTTTGTAACTATAAAAACATTGATAAATATTTATACATATAGAATAGTAGGCCTACAGTTAAAACTTACTTCAATCTAACTATTGTTCTAACAGTTCCATCCACTAAGATGCGTCGTACAAGGTTGAAATCTCCAACAAATATGGAACCATCAGGTGCCGATGCAAGTGCCACAGGAGCCAACAGGCGCTGTTTGGTAGCCTGCCCGTCACACTCAAAACAGTCCAGAGGTCTTTGATGTCCATCTCCCATGGTTGTTAGAATCACCCGTGGTTTGTGTTTTAGATAAATATTAGAACCATCCCCCTTTTGGAGAATACCTGCACACAAAATATAACATACTTAATAGTGTGTTGACATGTTAAAAAATTAGTAAAATAAAAGGTAGTGGTAGTAAAAAAAAAATTCATGGCATCAGCCTGAAATCAAGCTATACCAGCGCCCGACTTCGCCTGCTGGCGATGATAGTACCAACTTCTGCAGAAAGAGGGTGTCATGTGGTCATCACAATGAGTCCTTCAGCATTAATCTCAGTTTTCTAGACCTGTTCCACTACATTTCCACTCAAGTAGCCCCTTTTGTACTCATGAGGCTGAGTTTGACCTCGTTCCATAACCACTGCTATGCAGAAAAGCGCCGGGGATCAAACCTGGGACTTCTAGATCTGTAACCCGCCTCGGTGGCGTAGTTGGCTAACGCGCTAGTCGTGTTGAGCTCAACCGCCTAGGACGGGAGATCGAGGTTCGAATCTCGGTCGGGTGAACTGGGGGTGGTTTTTCCTAAATGGTTTTCCACTCTCCCTCCACGCAAATGCGGGTTCACTTCCTAGAAATTCAACCCTCCCAATTCCTAATCCATTAGCGTAATTAGTACTTAAGCGTATAACCAAACGGGTAGTAAGACGCGGTGCTAAATATTATTATTATTATTATTATTCTAGATCTGTAGCCAGTAGCTCTGGCCCCTAGACTATAGAGGCAGTCAGTGGTGATAAATTTAATATAAATTAATTGTTTTCTTTCCATTATTTTCTTCTTCTTTTTTCATGTCTTAGAACTCATTCGGATTGTATGGATATAATAATTATGCTAATTGAATAATAATGAGGAAGGTAGAATCTATAAGGAACTGTACCCACATTTGTGTGGAGAGTAGGGAACTATTTATATAAAACCACCCTCAGTACATCCGTCCAGTACTCGAAACCCGATCTTCCTGTCACTGTAAATCCAGTATAACATGAGGGTTAGACAATGTGACCATCGATGATTCCTTGTCATTTATCTATTTTGTAATTTTCATTGGTAATTACATTTTGAATATTCAATGTGGATTTTCTAAACATAGGCTTATTTAAACTGACAACTTGCAAACTAAATTAATCACATATGGTATATCACTAAAATTATAGTCCTTTCAAACCAAGACTTTTAGTATTTGGCAAATAGGATGGATCCATGAAAAGTTTTTGTATTAATTTGTACATTGTCTTGGATCACCTTAGACATGTGGTCAGCCTCCTCAATTACTCAGACCTGTAGATGTATAATGTTACCAGGGAAGGTTTAGTGTTTGCCAGCCTGCACTCATGATGCTTTCCAAAGGGAGTTCCCGTTTGACCATTCAGATGCTCTGCTTCGGGAACAACCTCAAAGTATAATTTATTATCCCACAGTGTTTTTATATTTTGAGTTCTTCAAAAGACGAATAACTGTAGCTAGGAAAAGCGTACACTGTTTGTATGAAGAACATTAAAAATATATTTTTGACAAATTAATCTACTTTGGAATTTCTAATATTTCTATGATGAAGGTATAAAAAAGAGTAACAATTTAAATCACACAGTTAACTAAGAGTTCATGGTTGCCTTTAAAGAAAAACAAGATGCATATGATTTTAGTTCACATATTACTTACCTTCATGGAAGTTATATCTATGGTGAATATCAAGATTCCAGCCCCCAACTTCCGAGATGCTCATGTCATGTCCACTGAGCTTAGTCGTCTGAACGTCCCATATTATATCTTTGCAATCACTGTATTCATAACCAACTTTCACCATAGCTGTTGTCACACCATAAACCCTTTGCCTGAAATAAATAACCAATAATTAAATATTGGTAAAGTATTTATTTATTTTTAAAAATACAAGTAATTTTTATTTAGCACCGCGTCTTACTACCCGTTCGGGTTATACGCTTAAGTACTAATTACACTAATTGATTAGGAATTGGGAAGGTTGAATTTAGAGGAAGTGAACCCGCATTTGCGTGGAGGGAGAGTGGAAAACCATTTAGGAAAAACCACTCCCAGTTCACCCGACCGAGATTCGAACCTCGATCTCCCCGTCCTCGGTGGTCTGGCTCAACACGACTGACGCGTTAGCCAACTACGCCACCGAGGCGGGTTACAAGTAATTGTAGAAGACGATACACTTGGGTTGGATAAACTAATTAGGCTTCAATCCCAGCCCTCAGTTGGATTGTTTTTTCTGCATATATTTTACCTATTTGGGTGTCTTTTATGTTCTACATTTCCAAGTTAACTTTTTTTTTAACGACACATTTTTATATAATGTGGGACACTTAAAATCTCAGGATCTCTAAAATTATTCAAAATTAAAAGTTTAAAAAAAAATTTCAAATTTGAGATAAAAAACATTTGTTTTTTAAATTTTTAAATTGAATATTTTTCGAGGTCCAAACCTTCATTCCCATCATTGGAGACGAACAACATCTAAAGTAGTAGGGGATTGTTTGTCAGAGAGAAGTACAGCAAGGATTTGATCGTTGGAACTGCCACGATAGTTGTGAAGGTCTGGTAAGAACCTTGAAAGCAAAAATATGGCTAGTGGGGCTCAGGCGAAGCGACCACAGTCCTAGCAAGCCGATAGTGGATAAAGTACCGCTTTAAACAACAAAAGAAATGCCGGAATGTAAAATAATAATCAAAATCAGACTTCAGCTCTTATTCAGCTAGTGATAATAATGATGGTACAATTCCCAATGCTGCATCAAAACCAATAAGGAGAGCAAAAAAATGTCAATCTACAACATCAATCAGACTTGCAGCTCTGAGCACCCTAACCTTGACAAAAGAAGAAGAGTGTGTGTGTGTCGACATAACACAAGCAAGAAGGATCAACATAATATGACTCAGTGAAACCCAGTGGATAGGCCAAGGATTAAAGTAACTAAGAAAAGGTTATCTATCATATAATCTATTTGGGAGGATTCCAAGCTAAAAACAAAGTAGTTATTATTCTGAATCACCAAATTAAAGAACTTGTAATGAAGGTTAAATTTGAATCTGACAAGATCATTAAAAACTTAATAAAGTTAAATCATATGCAGAACAACATCATCGTCCAATACTATGCTCCAGAGAAATGTTGTGATTATACAGAAAGGGAAGAATTTGAGGAGAAGCTTTAAGAAAGAGTTAAAGGAGAAAGGACAACCATTATTGGTGATTTGAATGCCCAATTAGGATCTGTGAGACCAGAGTATCAGAACATCATGGGGCCACATGGGTGGGGACCAAGGAACATCGAAGGGGGCAAATTCCGAGATTTCTGTTTGTGGATCAATCTAACAGTTGATAGCACGTGGTTTCAGAAATATAGAACTCATAAGATCACCAGATATGGATGGGATGGACAACAAGAGTCAATAATTGACTGCATTATGGTAAACAAACAGCCGCAAAAACGAATTCTGGATATGAAAGTGATACCTAGTGTCTCTTAAGAAAGGCCTCTTGTTGGCTGCTTCAGAATCAATAAATTGAAAGAAAATAATAACTGTCCAGGAGAAAAACTTAGGAGAGTGTGGAAACTGAAGGAAAAAGAGAAAGCATATGACTTCAGAGATGGCAATTGAAAATGAACAATATTTACCAAAAACAGACATTGTGACGGTAGAAGAGGAATGGATATTTTTTAAAAGACTGCTTGGTTAGTACAGATATAAAGGTATGTGGAAGGACCAGTGGGATGAGGAAATGGGAGAAGGGAACACCATGATGGAATTACAGAACAAGGACTGCAGTGTTGAACAAGAACAACTCATTTAGAAAATACTACAGGATCCAAAATGATCACACCAAGGAACTATAAAGTTCCACCAGAAAGAGGCAAAGTGGATTGTTAAAGAAGATAGGGAAGATTGGTTGAATAAATGGAGTTTTGAACTGAAAGAAGATGTAGATGGCAATGGGAAAATGTTATATGGGATGATTAGAAGCAGACTAAGAGAAAAAGAACACAAAAAAATATGTCTGATGATAATGATGTTATTACTGAGGATACACAAAGGACACAACAGAACAGAGTGAATGATACACAAGACACAACAAACAGAGTGAATAATACACAAAGGACACACAGAACAGAGTGAATGATACACAAAGGACACACAAAACAGAGAGAGGAGGAGGAATAAACAATGGGACAGATTTGACATTGGTATTACGTATATAGAATACTTCTGGAAGTACATCAAAAAAGGAAAATCTGTTGATACTGATTAGATAACGAGAGAAATGATCAAAACCATGGGATTTCAAAAAATTAAAATGATGTACAGGCTTTCTCATAAAATTTGGAAAGAAAGAGATATATTTGCAGACTGGAAAGATGAAATCATCACTCCCCATTTCAAGAAAGATGATAGATGTTATATATAGTGACTGAATTACTGCATTATTTGTTATAATGTGCATCTAAATTCAGTTAATTGTGGTATATTAATGTTACAGAGTCTGGTTGTTAGATTTGTCCTACAATTATATTGGGTGAACGCTCTAAAAATAAACTTTTTAAAAATAATGAATCTTATAACTTATTTGAATCCTCGAATATTCTTGAGGATTCAAGGTTTTGAAGATTCAAAAGACCTGTCTCCAATAAAATAGGTTTCAACAAATCGTCAATGCTTACCTGTAAACGTTCAGCCTGTTCCAAGCGTACGTGAATTTGATGACCGGGTCAGCCTCAAATGTCTTCTCAAACAGGATCCCCTCGATGGTGATTCTCAAATGTATGAGCTTGAGAGAGGCAGGTACAGTGTCTGGAGTGATTTGGAGTTGAATGGTGGACAAGTATCCAGCTGCTCTGGAGCTGTGATAGACGAGGTTCAGGCCAGTGCCGGGAATCTGAAGACTTTCCTGGATCACCTACAACAAAGAAGATGATTTGTTTCATTTGGGAGAAATTAATCCTTGTTCCAGTGATTGAAAATAGAGTGAGAATAATCAATTCACCGTAATCGCCCCCCCCCCTTCCCAAACACCAATCAAATTATTTTAATAATCCTTGACTAATCAAATAAATTTTTAAAGAAAACCTTTTAATTTTGAGATATATTTTACTAGGTTTATGGAAGATATATGAAATGATAAGGGAACAAATATGAGAGATAAGGCCTTTACAAAAAGAAAAAAATGTGACCGGGTTCATCCCTCCTACAACTTCTTACATCCAGTCACTTGTTGCCCATTGAGGTTATTCACATATTTACACTATTAGTGTCTAGTATTAGTGTACTCATATATAAATGGAAGAAGATTGGGTAACCATTTAGGATAAACCTCAGCAAACCTGGTCGGGATTTGAGCCCAAATCTCCCCATCACCCACAAACCAGATAAAGAGAAAGTGACACCTTTTTCTGTGTGCCTATCAGTCGACTATTATTAATAAAAATATATTACAGCATGGTAATACATACAAAGTGTTTCTAACAGTTTCTTTTTGAATTCAAAATGGAGCAGTTTAGTGTTTGTGTAAAGTTTCTCTCCTCTTACTTATTTTTTGTTTGATAACAGCAAAAATACACCTCAAAGCATGACATAAAGTTTGTCTTAAAACCTATAATTATATATTCACATCCAATTTGTTCATTTCCTGTATTTGTTCTTTATGTTGGTTGTTCCTATTTATGTGTCTTGTCATTTTTCACAGATTCACGTTTTATTTTCCCTTATGAGAGTTCTGATACAATGAAATCTAGGTCGAGGGATTGAACAATATCCACCAATATCTTCAAGATGTAGCCATTACCTTTTTGTCTAGTGACAGCAATGTAGAGTTTCATTTTAAAGACCATAATGTGTTTGTTCCTTTTATTTGTTCCTATCCTTTCTTATGTAAATACTAGAAAAATGTACCCCATAAAGTGAAAAGAGTATTTTCATTAAAGAGCTAAATGTTCTTAACGATAATAATTTTAGAGCTTCATCTCTCATTCTCAAATATAAATGTTAATTTTTGTCAATGGCTCACATTTGATTTCAAAGTATTGCAAGGGGGTACACACATTAAATGTATTATTATAATTCTTTACCTAGCCTATATTACAACAAGAGTTTCTCAAAATGTCAATAGGGTCATAATTTAAAGATCAATCATCTCAAATATAGTCAATGACATGCATTTCAAAATACAGAACAGAGAGGGAAATATCTTTATCTTGGGTTGTGTGACATCATTTTAAGGGAGGAAGATAGAAAACATTGTAAGGCTGCAAGATAATAAGGGAAAGGAGGAATAAAAAAAAAGTCATCTCATTTCAGATTAATTTCATTACCTGAGACTCTGCTAGTATTGCACTCTTGTCAGGGCATGCTCCCTGAAAGCCATGTTTCCATGTAGCAAGCACCACTGGTTTCATGAGATCATAGTCATGCGCAGCACAGGAATGAGGCACCGGAACTGTAGACTTGTCATCGCCTGTCCCCATCACTATGATGTCGATTATCACAACCTAAACATACATCAATATCTAGGTGAGGTGATGTCAAAGCCAAACATACATGTTTTAATATTGTATGTTATCAAATAAAAATCTTCTATTACTATCAAAAATACAGTAAACCGTCACAATCAACATCAACTGTTTCCAGCCTGTGGCCAGGCCAGTTCAATAAAATGCCTCCAGCTTCATCTAACATTCCCTCACTCTTTCTCCTTTAATCACTTACTTGAACACTTTCTGTTATATGCTCCTCCCATCTCTTTCTTGGTCTCCCTTGCGGTCTTTTCCTTACATACTTAAATAACCACCATTCTCTTTGGTAGCCTCTTCTTTTCCATCCTTATTACATGATCATACTATCTCAGTCTTGCTTCCTATACAATCTCATGTGCTCCTTGTACCCCCACTCTTTAAAGGATAGCTTTAGTCCTAATCCTGTTTCTCCTAGTGAAGCTAACAGCCGCCTCACAAACTTAATTCACATGACCTCTACTTTCCTAGTCTCTCTTACATTCAATGTCCATGAATCTACAATAAACACAAAAACAGTATATATACACTCAAACTTCTTTTTAAATATTTTTCTTAGCAATATGTAGGCCTCAGTCTACCTCTGAAACAAAAATTAACATCTTATTCCTCTTAATATATCTTACTGTATACAGCGGCGGATTCGAGATTTTTGGAGGGGGGATGCGAGCAAGATTTTCATTGGGTGCGCTCTCACGGGACCAGGGTGGAGGAGGTTCCCTTGCGGAGAATTCCGATGGAAAAATTCTTCAAAATTTGAGGGTAAGTGAGATAATTTAGAAATTAATAAAAAAAAATTGAAAAAAAAAATTAAAAAACAATACAAGCTCATCATATTTATGTTCTTTTGTTAATTTGTGTAGTTAAATTAGCTTTTAAAATTATTAATCAATTATTGACAGTGAGTTGACACATGAATCAATAAGGCTAGTGAGATAGCCTTATTACATAAGAGTACAACTAGTGTTGACTATACATTTTATTGGTTTAATTTCTTTAATTATTATTACTAATACTAACTAAAAAATTCTTGTGGGAGGGGGTGCTCGCCCCCCTGCAACCCCCTCTGGATCTGCCCCCGAATATAAATAGTTCCAGTGACTGTTTAAAATTCCCCAAATACCCTGAATTTTTAAGGTTTTCCTGTTTTCCAGGTGCACATCAATCTTGTACAAATTAAAGGAGCCGCTTGCCTTAAGTAAAAATACTTATACTGTGATATTTCTTATAAAAATGTACTTTAAACACACAAATAGATCCCTCAAATAATTTAGAATTTTTAATTTGAGCCACAATAATAAAAATAATATATTTATATCTAATTTTTTTATATTGTTCACCTTAATCACAGAAATACATACATTGAAAATGAGCTAATATTACAAGCTTCACATCTATTTTTTATTGTTTTCAGCTGGCTGGTATTTTCCACCTATTTTAAAGTAATAAACCATAATTTAAATATTCTGGGGCAGATTAACATGTTTAACAATGAGGAAGCCCAATGGCTAAATAATTTTATAGTAGGCCTAATGGAAATTGATAAAATTACCAATTTCCATTATCTAGATGCAATAAATATAAGTGGTTCATAAGGTGGTCCCTTCTAATATTAGTCAAGTAAAATTAATTTAATTTAATGATGTTTCTGGGCTACATCAATCTGTGACCAGGGGACACTCGAATGTACTAATCATATTTACTTTACAATGAGGCTCTTTCCACGTCCTGATGAGGTTAGAGGATGATGGTAGTGAATATGACAGGGTAAAGCCAATGAAGATAACCTAAGCCTAGTTAACCAAACCCTTGTCAGCATGGGAATTATTCCTCTTTCAAGAAAAGTTTACCGGGACCAGCCAGGAATCAAACCCAGGCCTTCTAAGCCAGCAACCAGGAGCTTGACCACTATACCACGAGGTGGTTAATAAAATTAATAAACATGCACAATATTTTTTTTTAACATAAAATATTTGAAAAAAATTTTTAGCTTTGATTTGACTTCAGGTATATTTAATATAATTCAATTATTTGACTTAGTTTCTAATATAAAAAAATTAACTTCGCACATCCCTATTTGTTTATGTGCAGTATTCACCTCATTCCATGGGACATTGACAATGTGTGTCTGTGCTCTGAAGGGGCTTCGTCCAAACTGTAGTGTAACTGCCCCACCACCATTCACCAGAAGGTCAAACCAACCGTCTTCTCTAGTAAGCGTGAAGCCTTCTAGTGGGGTACTAGTACTCACACGTACCCCCATAAGACCCATACCCATCGCTGTCACCACGCGACCACGGACCACAGCTGACCGACTGCAACAATAAGCGTATCTACTGTCAGCACAATATGATCAGCAAACACATTCTGAATAATTGAGCTACAAATAAACTTAATGTACTTAGAAACCTAAAACGTCCTAGCTCCATTATTACATATAGGTCAATACATTTTGTGCTATAGCAATATAACATTCCAAGCCCTTTCTTTTGTGTCTGATGTGCAGTGTTTTGTGTATGAGGGTGGAATATTTAGCGATGCAAATTACACAATCAGTAATTGTATTTACTAAGAATTTATGAAAGATTCTTTTCTATGATGGCAAAGTGTAAGAATGATATTGATTTAAAAAGCCAAGATTTGTGTTTAAACTTTTATTTTTTAGTAAATCTACAGAGATAAGAAACTTCTAATTCCGTCAGGTTAATATATTGGGTATTATTTGAAATTTAAATTAATTTATTTGAAACATGCTTTGAATGAAGTAAGAAGCCACAGCTGCTTTGAATACTGTCTCAAAAAGGTATCATAAATATGTTTAGTAATAATGAGACATTTCTGTTGCTGACACTTTTATGCCGCTTCAGAAATTGTATCCCTAAGACTAATTTGGGATAAGATTTCTTCCTAAGCCAAGCAGATATATGTTAACAACTTTTTTTTTTAGATGATCGTTAAAACTAAAATAAAACTTGTGACTTTTTGCTAAGTCCAGGTGATGGATTGGTAACCATTAATGTACAGAAACAATAATTCAAAACAAACAAGATGGTATCATCCCATAGAGTTATGACTCTACCCTCCTCCTCCTCCTCCTCATCATTATCATTATCATTATCATTATCATATCATCATCATCATCATATCAATGTTTCCAGTCTGTGGCCAGGTAAGTTTAGTGAAATGCCTCTATCTTCCTCTGTTCTTTCATGCCGCTTTCTTCTTTAATCACTTCCATTGGTCTCCTCTCACTTGCACACTTTATGTTATTTGCTCCTACCATCGTTTTATTTGTCTCCCTTGCAGTTTTTTCTTACATACTTCATCTCTATCCTTTTCCATCCTCATTACATGACCACACCATCTCAATCTTGCTTCCTCCACAATCTCATGTACTCCCTGTAGCCCCCATCTTTCACTTTCATTCCTAAATGTGTTTCTCCTTGTGAGACCTAACATGCTCCTCACAAACTTCATTCCTATGCTCTGCCATTTTCTAGTCTCTCCTACATCCAATGTCCATGTTTCTACTGCATATATTGACTATGGGTACAACGTATGTCCTATACAGAATTTTATTCAACTTCAAGGGCACTTCTCTTCTCCATATCAAGTCTCTTACACACCTATTGAACAACTACCCTACTGCCCTCTTGTTCTTAAATCCTCACTACTCCCAGCCTTAGCCTCAATCACGCTTCCAAGAGATTTTCCATTCTGTAACTTTCTCAGCTCTACTCCAACCAACTTTATGGATTTACTAGCATTTATCTTCTTCCTTGTCATTACCATCACTTCACGCTTTGACATGCTAAATTTCACTTTAAACTCTTTCACTGAATCATTCCATTCCTGTAGCTGTTTATGTACTTCATCTTCCTTCTCCCCCCATGCCACCAAGTCATCAGCAAACATTATGACTTTCATTCTTTCCTCCCTGAGTTTCTTTACCACCTTATTCAAAACCATTTCCATTACCATTACAAATAGTAGTGGTAAGAGAGCATTTCCCTACTTCACTCGAGACAAAATTAACCATGACTAAGTTAACCCTAAGCCTCCTTTTACTTTGTGTTAATAAACTGTGTACACAGAAGAAAATAAAAGAAAGATAGATTGAAACAAATTAATACCTAATCAAAACTATTACTTGAACATTAAAATAGTACGGTTTACATTTTACACTAATGCAAATGAATACATAATAATTACATCTTATTAGAAACCGTAACTGTCATATAGCTCAGCCTAGAACTCTTCTGAAAATATAGTGATACATGTAGTACAATTCTATAAAAGAGGGAACTAAAAACCAATACAGAAGAGAGCGAAATAAAATTATTTTCCATTCTCCTTTTCCCATTTTGTGTTTTGCTAGTGAAAAGGAAAATATATATAAAATATTTTAATTTTTTTATTTCCTTTTTTTTTGGGGGGGGGGGGGTGTAAGGGCGGCCTAGCGGGGGAGGCGAAGGAGGAATTTCGTTGGGCGTTGTTTACCTTGAACATTTACAATAGTACAAAAAATATAACTGATTTTTTTTCTACTGAGACCAGTGTAAAATGTTAATTGTGAACTTTTTTTTTTAATAGAGAATTTTATTGGGTGTTTAATAACCCTTGCAGGCACATTTCATGAGTACAAAAATTAGGTTGAAAGATCAGGAGATAGTGAGTTATTTTCTTATAAGGCAGCTATCATCTTTTTTGTTAACTGATAGTAGTGTAGAATGTGAAATGAAATCCCCTTTTGACTGTGCAAGTCATTTTGTGTTTGTATGTATTTTGTTCTTAGTATTTTTTTGTGTACATTCTTCTATAAATAAAATGTTCTAGTATTTTTTTGTGTACATTATTCTATAAATAAATAAAAAGTATAACTAAAAGGTAGGTAATAACATAATCAAAGAGAAAAAATATATAATTTGAGGTTTTAAAAAGATGACACATATAACTAATACAAAATATCAATTCCTAATAATAGCTAGTATAAAATGTATTATGTAGTTTACCGGTGATATAGCGACATAATTAATTAATAATTGTAACAGTAAGCTCAATATGGTTTGATTTTCAGTGATGAGATAGATGTTTTTAAGTACCTACTCTAGCTAAAATTTATTCACCAATAATAAGCTGACCAGTAAATAATATCACAGGTACACCAGTAATATCATTAGATAGATCAAGTGTGTTTTATTAGAACTAATCTAAACTTTGTGTTAAAAAAAAAGATAGTTTGCTATACCAAAAGCTATGGATTTTTCTTTAGTTTCTTCAAAAAGTGCCAACATGATTAAATATTTTAACATGTTTATTACTTAATTTGACTTAGTGATTTAAACTTACATGAGTTTTTACTAGAGGTCACATATTCTATCTTAATATTATACACGATGGTGCCCTTAAGGTCAATCACAATTGACCGGAAAATCAATCGTCGGTGAATATGCTAAAATGATATTTTGTTTAGGTACTCAAAGAATTAGATAAATTTGGAAAAAAATAATTGCCCGCACAAATTACAATATTTTGTAAAGATAACATTACTATTAAAATTACTATGTACCACGTTTTATTATTTTCTTTTAATAAAATATATTAATGTATGATTTTTTTTTTCAATGTAATATTTTATCACTCTATCACTACATACATTAAAGGCCTACCTTCATTTACTCAATTTGTAAATAATATGGATAGTTAGGATCTGACTAGTTCTTCAATTGACTTATATCAAAATATTCTATTACACAACCATCCCAAGTGATTATAAGTCATTAAACAATATAATGGTGTTTTAACACTGATATTAACTAAAAGTAGATCGCAGTTAGGTTTGCATTTGATAAATAGATCTTATGAAAAAAGTGGTGGTCACCACTGCTACACACTATATGTATAAATTATATATTATCTACTGTGAGTAACTGTTTCTGCATAATTTATTATTTGTGAAATGTAAGTACCGGTACTTAAATACAGCATTGATTTTTTCTTATATGTTATAACTAAACTAAAAGTAGCGTAATTAATGTAGCATGTCATGCTTCATGACATAAAAAGTAATATTTTCAAAAGAATAAACTACATTTTATCAAAACAAGCTGCAAAATATGTACAAAAAAATTAAGCAATTTTTTTTTTTTAGATTCAAGAGAATAATTAAACAAGCAATAAGTTTGGAACTTTTATTTCAATTTTATCATTTTGAATTCATGCTTAGCGCTTGGAAAATTACTACTAAAGTATTTCATGATTTCATGATTCATTTCTTTGGATGAAATTTTATTTTAACTAGTAATTAGTATATGAAAAATAATTACTTGTTTAAAGATTATGTTTATCTTGCTCTGAATTCTTTTATGAGTAATAACTAAGATATTGAGGTATTATGTATTCAAGATTATAACCGACCACAAATATATGAAAATGTATTAATTGAAAATGGATTCCTATCAAATAGGCAAATTTGGTTTTATTATTATTAATATAGAAGTCATTCCAAAAATATTTGTATGCAATAATAATACATTTAGGGAGAAAGAGTTAAATAATTTATCAAAGGAATGCATGTATCAAAATGTCAAGTAACAAAAGCCACACATTCTCCAAAAGTTAACAAAAAAAAGACTTGATGTTATACTTTAAAAACACATCAATCATCAGAGTATAGAACTAAAATCATGTTATGAAAAACATATTGATTACCAGTATCTATAAAAGGAATTTCAGTCTTATAATAAAGCAAACTGAAAAAGCACGGAACACAACGTTTGGGATTGTAATAAAAACAAAACCATGCCACAAATACAAGAAGCATATTCCATACAACATATACACAAACAACGAAACATAAATAAAGATTACCATAGTTCACAAACAAGACATAAATATAAAAATATATCGATAAAAATCTCATAAAAAGATTTTAATGGCGCCGATCTTGGTCCTTACCTTGTGTTGAAGTGATTCCAAAACACACTGAGCAGCATCGAGAGAAACAACAATTTATCATCCAATAAGAAACAACAGCAATCAAACTAACCAATCACAAAAGAGTAAGACAATAATATAACAAGTTCCACACAGCCTAACAAAGAGTGATAAAGTATATTGATAGAATGTTTTGAGAATTTTTTTATATAAGAGACACATATTTTTTAATGTAATGATTTAAAAGTGATGTTAACATTAGGGATTTCATAATTTCATCATCTTATGGATTTCCTAAAATAACATTAAATAAACATATACCGGTAATTTAAAATATATACTAAATGTGATTAATAAGAAAATACATTTTATATAAATACCATAAGCTGCCTATTGGTCATATGATATAGACTAGGAACCTATTTGATATGTAAAAAATGGTAGATAACATTTTTGGAACATAGGTTTTTGTTTTAGATAACATATTTTGGAATAACATTTTTTTGTATAATATTTTCTTGTAATTACTTTAGCTATACAATCATTGACTCGCCTAAACTAAAAGTTTTAAAATGGTTACCAAACAAATTTAAAACATTAACTCTTTTCTTGACCCTGACATGCATCCTAAAAAAAACCCAGTTAGTTGCTCACGGACACAAAACAAATGACAATAATTTTATGAAGGCCATGAGAAGAAAGTCATAAATATTAAGTAGGTACCTATTTTTATATGTGATATTGTAGATTTAACAGAGTCAAAAGGAGAATTTGATTTTAAATTCGTTTACGAGGCTTGAAAATGTATTATAATATACAATAATGACTTTCTTCCAAGTTCCTTTCATTGTACTGCAACACCCACACTCACAAACATACGATACGTATATAAAACTTTGGGACAGTGATAACACATGGGGCACAAACATAGCATGGAGTATGAAACATTTTGGTTTCATACGAAATAATACCAATAGGCACACAGAAGAAGTTTTCAAACAATTATTAGTGAACTGTCAGTTACATAAAAAACAAAAACGCAACCTCCAAGTATTTGCACTTTTAATTGCTATTATTAATCAAGAGACACAATATTATGCAAACCTTTCATTGAAAGTTTCCTGCTTTGCATAGTTCTGAAGGCTGCCCTCTTCGATGAGAAACTTCATTCGTTCGAAGAAAGATGCAGTGATTGCTGGTGGCTGCTTACGAAGAAGTATATCGATTGGTTTAGGGGCTGCCACACATAGTTGGCTACTTCTGCAGAGATGATTGGAACAACATTCTGGATCTTCACAGTCTACAAGTCCATCTAGAACGCGAAGCAACTATCTAGAGTTCAAACACTTTTAAATTTCTCAAATACAATTAGAATAGAACAAGTATATAAATATGAGGGACATTTTTTTTGATGGAATTTAAAATGATTTATCAAGTTTACTTAGTATTTGGAATGATAAGAAAATCTCTTTGGTGCTAGAATGATAAAAATCTACAAAATGTGGTGGAAGACTCCTCAATTTGTTCTGTGATTTGTTTCTGAGAACCTTCCAAGAGTGTTAATCAACCCATCACATTTTACTCAGCTGGTCCCAATTAAGTCCCCACCATGGTAAGAGCCGCTGTTAAGGTGGGGTGGAAGGAAATGTGAGTTAATGCCTATATTATTACCATTTTATAAAAACCAGAACACTTTAAAAAAAATATATGGTTGGTTCCAGCAGATTTATTTAGTTTAATTTTCCATGTCTGGACATTATTTAATAATTTGAACATGGCTTTTTATCTTCATTTAAAAAGCTCTAATTCTAATGCTAAAATGCTCTTTTTTTTTTAGATTGCTATGCATGGAAATTTAAACTAAAAATATCTACTCAAACAATAATTTTTGTTATAAAAACTGGAAAAATATTGACCATAACTTGTTTTTCCTTCCATTACATCTGTATTTGATTCTAGTTATGGTTAGAAATATACTGTCAGTAGAAGGTATTGTAAGTTCTCTAGCTTAATTTATAAGGCTTCTTCCAGAAGAATGGTTCTTTCTGCCTGTGGGTTCTAAATGTATGTGTCTGGCTCCTGATTACTCTCCTAGATTTTCCTTGGAGGATGTTGTAACAGCAATGTAAACAATGTTATTACTTTATTAACCTCCTGGTTCATGCTTTATTCTACAATTCTGGTCTCTCTCTCTCTCTCTCTCTCTCACACACACACACACACACATATATATATATAATATATTATAGCTTGATATGAGAGTAAGTAACTTTGACATAACTCGCTAAACTTGAACATATCTCTAAAACACCAAATTTTTAAAACTATTATCAAAATATTTTATCTGAAGCTTAAGGAAAACAAATCAATCTGGGCAAAAAATTTGACATAACTTGTGAACTAATCCAATAAACGAAAGATGGCCAATCAAGTGTGCTATAATGCTTAACAGATAGTTAAGTCAAACAATGCTCCTAATCTAGAGCTCATATTGTGGTACATTCCATCAACCATGAAAGGTACCTAGCAGACTAACCATGACAGATTGTACTAGGGGCCTATATTACAAACTAAGCCATAGTGGAACCCTGCAAGGTAAGCTTGCTATAGCCTAACTTTCAGCATAAACAAAGTGTATAGGCCTACATATTTCTACATACATTAAAAAAATTTATATCTCAAAAGGATTGTTATGAATACATTTTAATGTCAATGTATTGTATTGGCATGTTTCCAAAAAAACAACACAATATTTAGCCTTCCTATTTTATTTTCAAACAACTTTGATTTGTGAAACCATTTCTCAAATTGATTATTGTGTCAAAGTTTGATTTAATTTATACATGGGATAACCATGAGTATGTAGCCTATGATAAAAGCTTCATACCCTTATCATTGTCCCTGCCGTCACTACAACTTTGCTCTAGTGCGACGCTGCAGTCTCGTCCGTCCCAGCCCTCGTAGCACCTGCACTCCCATGCACTGTCGCTGTTCACTCGACACTCTCCGTGGCCACTACAGCTGTTTGGACACCCTTCCATGGTGCAATGGCGACCATTCCAACCCGTTACACACAGGCAGGTACCATTCTTACATTGGCCATGCTCGTTGCACCTAAAGTTTGCAAACAATGTTATTGTCACTCTTGATTTACCTAACAAAAGGAAAAATCATTTTTGTAATGTTTGTAATATTTAACATAATATAAAGAAAGGCCCCCAAAAAAATTATATTTTCATGTTTATATAGTAGGCACCAACCTTCTTGATTGTACTTCAAGCTAATGTTAGCAACTGGGTGCTCCTAAACAAATCTTTTAGAGACATGAACAGATCCTTTATTTAAACCTATTGCCTTTCAAAACCGTGACTCTGAAAATGACCAATCAAAATTACAACTACATTTCATTTAGAGGAAAATTATGATAAAAAAATTATTTTTAGAGTAGGTACGGTAAACAGATTATTTTTAAAGTACCAGATGATTTTATATACGTTTTTACTTAATAAAATGATTGACATAACTATTCTAAAATTATTAGGATCATGATCCATGTATTACATTTAAGTTTCTTTAAATAAAATTATACATTGAAATTGTTCCACTGTTAATTATGACTATTCAACTTGGATAATATATCATTCGGGACCAAAAATTCATATGTTTGAATATTCATCATCATTTCAACATTATCATCATTATCGATATCCGGCTCCAATTGTCTGGAAGTGGTTTACAAACCTCTTCCTTCTTGTTTGATCTTTGTACAATTCTTAATCTTGGAGATGGTTCCACTCCCCACCTCTGCTCTTCCGTCTTGTTTCACTTGGTCAATTTATCTCGTCCTTGGTCTTCCATTTGGCCCTTTTGTCCTCTAATTCTTTCTATATCCTTACAGTGCCTGTTGTTTCAGGATCCATCCATTCTATGTGTCCATATCATCACAGGCGAGACTTGACAATATTTTCAGTGGTTCTTTTATTCTTGTTTCATGTCTTAGAGTGTCATTCCATTTCTTGTCATGCCTTGTCTTCTGTATTGCGATTCGCGGGAACTTCAAATTTGCACTCTGTATTTTGCTTAAGTTTTTGGTTTAGATGGTGAGCATTTTTAAAGTATAAGTTGTGATGAGGTCAAAGTAACTGTTGTATAAGGTAGTCATGGTTTTATATGGTACCTGGTTATCTCACAGCAGATTATGCATTTGGTAGTAAAAGTGGTCCTCTTTGTAATATGTTTATTACTTCTGCATAAGGTCTGTTATCAGTGATTATGCTTCTAAGGTATTTGAAATGATCAACTTCCTTAAATTTGGTTCCTTCTAGGTGTATAGATGTTGGTCTTTTTTGTCTAATAACTGACATCACTACGATTTTGAGGCCAAACTCTCTGAATTGTATGTACCATACTTCCAGTGCGTTTTCTGCTTCTGTACTTCTCCAGTGTACTATGTTATCTGAAAAGGCTCCAGCATTGAAATCTTACTTGAGCTTTTATTTAATCCAAGATCGTGATAAGCAGTAATGGTGACAATGCACTGACTTGTTGCACACCTTTGCTAGTTCTAGAGCACTCTTTGAGTTTCCTTCTATGCTAACACAAATCTGGTAGTGCTTATGTAGCATCTCTACTTTGTAAATGAGTGCATTGGTTACTTTTTCTGTGCAAGGTATTCCCAAATCCTGTGTCTTAGGACTGTATCAAATGCTCTTTCTCTAAATATAGGTAAAAAAAGATGATGGCCTTGCCTCTTTCCCAGTGTTTCTCAGTTAGCATGCATATTGTAAAGATCAAGTGAGTTGTGTTTTTGTTGCTCTTAAACCATATTGTTATTCTTATACTTGCGGTTTCACTAAATTTCTTAAACTCTTTTTCACCATTCTTTACATAATTTTAAGGCCATTTGAAAGTAGTGTTGTCCCTCTATATTTGTTGCATTTTTGTTTGTTTCCTTTCTGGAAAATTGGGACTATAACTCCTTTTGTCCAATTCATTGGGATTAACTTGTTTTTATAAATAGCACTGAGAACTTTTTTAGGGAAGGCACATACACCCGCCATCTTGATCATGTTAGATCTACCTCTATATTCACCTGTTGACTACCCTTTACTCATACTCTTCACAACTGTTTCTACCTCAGTGCATGTCAAGGGTGTTGGTAGTGGTTCTGTCTATTTGAATATCCAGATGATCTGAATAGAAACGTTTGAATGTGGTTCTCACGAATGAAATAGTTCATTCAAAATGATAAACAATAAATCAAAGTTTAGTTAAATAATAATGTAACATAATAATAAAAAAAAGTGTTACATATCAACTTTACTAGCTATTTTCACATAAAACAAAAAAAACAACTTAGTAAATCATTTTTCTCTTATTAGTGTAATAGATTCTTTTCATCCCTGTCTTGGGGACATCCGAGATAGACCATTAAACTTGTAAGTTAGGTTATAAGGGTCCGGAAGATTAAGGTTTTTAAAAGATGACCAATTATATAGTGAAGTATGATATTTATTATTTACACAAATAGACTGGAGGATAACAAACAAAATAATAGCAAAACAATACTGTGAACACCATATTTGTCTTTGTAAAAGTTTCACAAGCTTCTCTTGGAGAATACTAAGCCAAACATTAGATGAGCTGTATATATATTTTTTTATTTCTCACATCAATGGTCTAATGGACTAAATGCCAAGCTCATCTTGTATGGCTTGCCAACAATGGAAAGGTTGGGGTTTGAACCTCAGCTGGGTGAACTGGAGAGGTTTTTCCTTAAATGGTTTCCCACTCTCCCGTCAACCAAATGCAGTCACAAATTCTATGAATTTTACCTTCCTTGTTCCTACCCTATTTATGTATTTAAATGCAGATAGTATAGATGTATATTAAGATGTTGTGGACATTTATTTTAAATGTAGTACTTAGGGGTGTGTGAGTAGGCATTTTTAACTTCGAGTTGAGTTTGGATGAAATGAGTTTTTTACGAGTTCGAGTAGTACAGAGTAGTATTTGCACAAGAAATATTTCAAGTTGAATTTCTGTAATATATCCATGTGCAAACCATAAATACCTACTTTTTTTTTTCGAATTACTTTTTTTGTAAAAAAAATTAAAATCTCACAAATTCAAATTTTTAAATAAATTCTATATAGTTGTATAGTTTTTTAATTAGACAAAATAAAATATTGAGGGACTCAATTTAATTTTCAATTATATCTTAATATTGAATGAAATTAATTAATTTAGGAATTTTTGAGAGAAAGATAAAAAATTCTGACTACCTACTCAAATTTTCCAAGTTTTGTAAAAATCTTCGAGTTAAGTTCAAGCAGCTACTAAAACTTGACTTGAACTTGAATTTTTGAGTACCCCTACTTGTTAATGTATTTCACCATGGTCTAATAATAAATTTAAGTTGATAAACATACATAGCTATTTTTAGAATGTAAGCCTAATAGTTCTGTACCTTGTATCACATTGTTTGAGGTTGCAGAACTCCCCAGACCACCCAGGGTTGCACATACACGAGTCTCCCACACAGTGACCATGAGGCCCACAATCTAAGTCACACAGCTCTGAAACATTTACAAATCATATTTAAAATACTTATAAAACAATACATAGGTAACCATATTTTTCACTTAAAAACTCTATAGTTTATTATCTATAACATAATGCATCTCAAACTGCTTTAACCTCTTTAGACTTTCAGAGATAGTACAGGAGAGCCTTAGTGTTCCTGACCATGACAGAGCTTAAAGAAGTTATCTGACACATTAGTGCAGTTTGTAGTGTGTCCGGATTTGAATACCTTCATACACAACATTTATTAATGTGAAATTTAATTTGTTCTTTTTAGCTATTTAAGGAAAGCCTCCTTTTCTTTTCGAGGTATTAATATATGACTTCCAAATATAACATAATGTAAGTGATAAATTAAGAGTCTTAAGCTTGGGGTTTGATTTTGTCCTAGAATTATTTTAGGATGGTTCACTAAGAGCCTTTAGAAGGGATAAATACATACTATTTATATTTTTAGTGATAAATAAAATGATAGAATATTAGGAAAATGGTAGAGCACAAATAGAAGTAACAACACTGACACATATTTACACACACTTCAATATTTCGATGCTATTGCATCTTCCATGCTACAATAGCATCGAAATATTGAAGTGTGTGTAAATATGTGTCAGTGTTGTTACTTCTATTTGTGCTCTACCATTTTCCTAATATTCTATCATTTTATTTATCACTAAATGTTTTTGCTCAATGCACTTTTTTCATATATAATACTATTTATATTTGTCATAGTGATGCCACTTGGTATCCCGAGTCTTTGATCAGCCCATATCTTAGACACTAGTTCAGTCTAGAACAGAACGCCTAGCACTAAACCTAAATTAAAACATCAGGAACTTAACATGGTGTTAATAAGATAATCCTCAACAAACATACTAACATATTTTAAAGACAATCTGTAGTAGAACAAGACCTCTTAAACCTAATCACTCAGTCATGCAGAGGGAAGTATTTTTCCTTTTAATCACAACATATTTTTTAACTAACTAAGGTATCCGTCACCTAAGCTCAGTCGAAAGTGTGTCTGTCTACTGAGCTAAGGGTCCCGGGTTTGATTCCCGGCATTACAGAAAAAAATATCATTGGTGAAATGTGGGTTTACTCTTTCACAGTGATGAATTAACAGTCAGAGACTGGATGTTGTACTTGTACTAGTTTTAAATTAGATTATAAGGCATATGAAGCTACGACAGGCCTAGCAGGCCGGTAGTGGAAATATATGGCTTGAATAAAAAAAGTGACCCAGGCCATAGGCTGTAAACAGTAATGGATGTAAAATATTCGTAACTAAGCTACGATTTATGAACTTAACTGCCTATAAACATATTGCATACCCATGCACATGAGTACCAAAAGATGATGTTCTTGTTGATATTTTAAACTATATAAGCATCTTGAACACTAACCTCTAGAACAGTCTTCTCCCGACCACATTGGTTCACAGCTGCATGTCTGTGTCTCCAAGTCAAATGTTCCATGACCTGAACAGTCTGGCAAACATTGCAAGGCATCGTTGTCCATCTCACTACAGTCGGGACCTTTCCAACCCTTTTTGCAGATGCACACACCGTCCGCGCAGAAACCGTGGCCAGAACATGTGGGGTGCGGGCAGTCCACTGTTGACAACCATGGATGTGTAAAGTGAACAAGAGGTAACGGTATTTTTGTAGTTTTTATGGCAACTTTTTTGTGCAAAAATAAATAAACTTTTGCTTTCGTAGAAATTTAAAGTAAAATTTTATTCATAATAGGCTATATACTACGTAGTTGTTTGATATTTTTCATGGACAGTGCAGAATTCGAAATATTCAAGACTGTTTTTACTAAAATCTGTAGACCTGATTCAGTGGGCGCATAGTCTCCTTCCACACAAATGTGGGTACACTTTCTCTAAATTCAACCTTTCTTATCCCTAGTACAGCAGTGTAATAAGTACACATGCGTATAGCTCGAACAGATATTAAGATGTGGTGGTCAAAAAAGAATAATAATAATGAAGAAAATTAAACTTACTGAAGCAATAGTTTATTTAATTTAGTCAAAAAGGTTTTTTGCTATAAAAACTGTAAAAATACTGACCTTAATTGGCACTCCCTTTAATTGCATGTTAACACACTTAGCTATTGATTGATTCATCTAATAAGATGGTTATTTAAACTTTACTTTACTGAAATTTGCTTATGTGAACAAAGAAAAGTTCAAAAACAAATTTAAACCTTAACATACCCTTTTCCCCCCCACTAAAATCTTCTACCTCAATAAATAAATAAACTTTAACTATCATTAGAAATTAAAGAGTCAAGATATTTGTAAATTATTAATATTAATACTATGGAACTATTTAATAGAAATGTGATTCTTCTGAACTATTTTGTAGCTAAATAAAAATGGAATAATAATAAAGCGTAAGCTGTGGCTAGTTTTAAATAGTCACCTTCATCACAGAACTTGCCCATATACCCTCTAACACAGGCACATTTTCCATTAACGCAGTGTCCGTGACCATTACAGTCAGGCACCTCGCACTCGTCGTGCCTCAAACTGCACTCCTTGCCCTTCCACCCAGGGTTACACTGACATTCACCATTGATGTACTCCCCTCGCTGACTGCACAGCACCGGACACACACCTACAAACACATGCAACATGTCATAGCCACCCTCCACCAACAAAGCCAAAAACGCAAGATTTCTACTTGCAAACAATTTAGCAACAGTTTTTTATATAATTTTTTATACTGTACAATAAAATACAAATAATTTTTTTATATATAAATAACAAAATATGTGAAAACAAAAATCGCTTGGACAAAAAAAAAACTTGGAAAAGCTATGAAATTGTATTAAATAAAACAAAATCTGGACAAAATATAATGTGTTTGATATACTAATTTTTTCATATTTAAAAATACTATTGTTTTGTATGTTTATTTTGCCCTAAAGAGAGTTGCCCTTCTTTGTAGCAAATTATAACTAAGATTGTGCCTAAATCGTTTGATGTACCTATTTTGAATTGTTTTTAAGCTTTCATATTTGAAAGTAATCATGTTATGTATTCACAGATTATTTTAGTTTTATATTACCCGCTTTGGTGGTTGCATGGTCTAAGGCGCTATTCTCTCCGTATAATAAACTGCCAATAACGAGGATAACGAAGTTCAAATTGTACCCATATTTGCGTGTAGGGAGAGTGGAAAAACCATTTTGGAAAAACACTCTCAGTACACCCGATCGAGATCTAAACCATGATCTCCCATTATCGACTGTCTAGTCTACTGGTAAAGTATTGCCTCAGACCATGTTCCACTGAAGTGGGTATTTACACTATTGATAGGGCTCCTAAGAAAGTGGTTGGGGTCTTTACATTTTTTTTCTCTCTAATTCCAGATATACACACAAATCACAAAACGTCTAAAATGTTGCTTAGTTTAACTACAGCACCTATGATTTGGACAAGCAATAAAGCTTACTTGGGTGATTTTCCACCAAGTAGGATGATGACAACTAATTTTTATTATTTTGAAATTTTTAATTTCTCTAGGTTTTCAAAACCAAAAAACTATACACTTTTTCTAGTATTTCATGCAAAGCTCTCATCATTTTAATTGTTTTCTATAATTCTTGACACAAGAGTTATTAGAGACAATTATATCAGTGATATTCTCAAAATATCATGAATTTGAGATAAAAATAAAAGTCTTACAAAGGGTTTTATGCTCTTCTACTTCATTATTAATAGATTATTTCAAATACGGTATACATCTGAAAATTCCAGTGACTTGTTATAATTTCCCTGACTTCTCTCTGTCACACCAAATACAATTACATTTTCAGAGTTCCCTATTTTTTATTTGTGTATCACCTCTGATTCTTATACTGATTTTTAGTTTGAATCATTATAATCATAATCATAATCATATCTTATTATTATTATCAAATATTTTGTATCATTAATGTATTGAAAATGGTATAGATAAAGAGTGAAAACTGAAACTGATTATCTAAAGGCATGCCATTTTGGACCAGAAAGCCTTGTACTAAGAAACATTGCTATGGGTGTGATGTGACTTGCACTTACTAAGTGGATGGTAATAACCAAAGCAAAGAAAGCTAGGTGATGCTCATGTCCTTGCAATAGGGAAAGACTATTTACTTACTTTCACTACAGTCTTCTCCTCCGAAGCCAGGATTACACTGACAATGCGCCAGTAGGCACTCGCCCTTGCCACTGCAGCCGTTGGGGCAGTTCTGCGTCATGTCTTCAGCCACCACAGCGATGAACGACACTTCTTGCGGGTCTCCGTCGTCATTGTAAAGAGACAAGAACCAGTGGCCGGGGTCCATGAAGTGGGTTACTTCTTTTTTAACGGTCGGCTAAAACCAAACATGATTTTTAGTTTTTTTCATTATTATCGTCAGACTCCTTAGTTTCCTCGGTAGAGCATCTTCATACACTGAATTGAGGGTCCTGTGTTGAATTCTTACCATGGTTAAAAAGGTATTGTTCATGAATTGGGTTTTTCTCTTTCAACGTGATTAGTTTAGGGACAGAGGACTTGATATTGTGTTTGCTCTAGAATTAAGTTGTTATTTTATATGTTTATACTTGTTTCAGAAAATGAATGCTATACAATCTTACTAAAAATATTATCACCTCTAAAATCTAGTTAAATATTGTATTACATGTGCTTCTATAAGCTAGTAATTTATGATCAGTGACAGTTTTGTTGTAGCCAACAATGTTAAGATACCAAAATAAAGTCTTAAAATGGCTGTAACTATTGGCTGTGCATCCAAATTTCAAAGTCTAGAAATGTCCACTTTGAAGAAAATCCCAATTGGTGCAATTTTTCAAAGTTTTTTTTGGGGGGAATGTGGGGAGGGGGGGAGTGGAATTACCAATCAATAAATCTTCATAAGTTGTGTAGTTATTTTAACTAGAAAAAGTTTTACTACCTAATATGAAATTTAGTTTTTTTTAATAGGATAAAAGGTATATAATATAATATGTCCAATAATAATTTTGAGTACAGGTCATAGAAAACAAATATGGGTGACCCTTAAACATGTGTCAAACATAAAATGAAAATTCACTGATAGATGATTCAATTTTAATTATATAGTGTTAAGTGCATCATATTCTTTAATATTACGCACACATAGAACTCAGCTTAAACAACACGGCGTTCATAGGTAGTGGTCATCTGCTCTTGAGGATTTTTAGGGAAGTTGTGGGAGTTTGTATACCTAGTGGTATCCTAGCCTAAGTTAAAACAGTTTTTAAGATTATGTACCGATATAGGTTTGTGTCTTAAAAAGAACATTAAATAATACAATAATGACAACACTTACATGTGAACCCCTAGTACTTCTGGCCTTGAAACCACTCAACACTTCGAGGATGTCATACTGTGTGTGGGTTGGGAGAGCATTTCTTCGTGCATACACTCCTATACTGGCTCCTCTAGGAATACTATAATCAAACTTTACATAGGCGGCTTCTGATTGGTAAAATTGCATATTCCAGTAACTGTACGCAGGAATGTCTTTCGATAACTTTTGACCCAACGAAATTTGAGAAAATGTTGTTCCGTCAGGCGGGAAAGATCTTGCTGGAAATGTTTTAGCACCTGCAACGTTAGTAAAAACATGTTAGTGGATTAGGTATTTCCAAAACTAGATTTTTTTTTATATTAAAATATATTATGTGATTTTTCTACTAATAAAATTGTTATTAAAAGTAAAATTAAAATGTTTGTTGATGTGACAAAAGTAATTAATATACAAGGTGGATGTACACACTTTATTAAGGTTCTTAAATTTTTTATTTTTTTTTCTGATCAATAGGTAAATTTTGTTTTGATAAAGATTTTTTTTCATAGATGAAGCCTTTGTTGTCCTGGTCGACGAGAGACTTTAACGCTGAGGTTTGTTTGTGAAAGATTTTTGACACAATTTTTTAGTATTCAGTGTTTTGAATATTAATATCCTAATTATTCTAACCTAAAAGGACAGGAGGAGTTTTAAGGAAATGCAGCAGCACTCACTATTTGGTAAAGAGGTTTGGAAGCCATATTTTGGGTAAAGCACTTTTGGTGCACCTGATTGGGAAATGAGCCTCAATATTTTTGGCCAAGTTTAGACAAGCTATGCATGCCTATCTCTGATAGTAACAGGGTGAATAATGACCTAATATAGTAAATAATGGATGAGGAGTGAAGTTTGAAAGGTAATCCAATAGGTCAAAGTGAAAGAAAAGTCTTACATTGGTTTGGGCATGTTGAGAGGATCAGTGTGGATCGAGTAACAAAGCAAATATATGAGGGTAGAGAGTGTGGATCAAAAGGAAGGGGTAGGTCATGTAAGACGTGGCTAAATGTGGTAGACAAATGTGTGAAAAAGAGAAACATTAGAGAGTTTATGAATAAAAGAGCATGTACGTCTCAATGAATAAATGTTGTTGAAGTGAAGGGAGTATGCAAGGATAGGGGAGTGTGAAGAAAGTTAGTGAAGATGGATTTAAGAATTATGAAGATGTTGACGGTTTTTTTTTGAGTTATATGCACAGTTTCTGTAGGCAGTGGCGGCGGGACGTTTTAGAGCCAGGGTGGGGGCAAAAATTTCAAAATAAAAATTGTAAGTAAAAAAATAATTTTTGCCAATAACACTCCACTAGCCCTAAATGCATAACTTTATTAGGTTATGATAAGAACCGTTATAGCATATTATCCTAAGTATTTACTCACCCGCAGTGGTGGTCTAGGGGTAGATTTGTTGGCTCACAATCCTTTGTTAACCGTTGATACGGGTAGTTCAAGGTTCGAATCTCGCCAGGTGAAATGAGGGTGGTTTTCCACAAGTTATTCATCACTGCGATTTTTCCATCTTCACTCAACCACCTCCACGAAAATGCGGATTCACTTCCTCCTAACTGCCTTCCTCACCCCTATCCCATTAGATTAAGCCGTTAATAGCCCATGGCTAATAAACGTAACAATTAATAAAAAAACTAGGCCTGACAGAAAGTTCTGTAGTTGTAACAACACATAATGTGAATTGATTGACTAAGCCACTGTGGCCATTAAATGTTTTTGTTGGTCTGTGTTTAACGAACAGCAGGTAACTTTACGGTCAATGTAAATTAAATCAAGTATAATATAATATACTTCGTAGTTTGCCGTTAGCTTTACGTTAAAAACCAAGTTAACCAACACACAATCACACCTAATAAAATTATGCTACACTCAGAGAGGTCTGTAACCAACTGCTTGGCGCATGCTCAATCAATATGATTTTGGCACAGTAAAGTTTCATTGTACCATTCTGCACAGCAGCGCGTAATTTAAACAACAATGATTCAGCTATGGCTTTATACAAATTGTCTAGCTTTGGTATAAAAAATTTAAATATAAATATATTTTTTCGATTTTCCATAATTTATATAGGCCATGCTGGGATCTTTATAGCATGTGTCAGAAAGGGGGGGTCAAAACCTTGCTTTGCCCCTCTTGCTTCTATCAAGGGGGCAGTGCCCCCTGTGCCACCCCTATTCCTCCGCCCCTGTATGTAGGTATGTATGTATAAATAAAGAAATGCATCAAATTTTTCTAATTAGAAGTATTATGTGTAAGTACCTTTCAGTCATAATTTAACCTCACTTCAGATTCAGGAAAAATATTCAATCAACCAACCAGGATTCAACCTGGTCAAAGTCAGGCTTGCATTTACTCAACCAGCTAACCTGGGAGCCCTGCTTGTGTGGCCAACTCTATTATTTGCAGTGGTAGTAACACTAACTATACATAATGTAGTAAAAGTGATCAGAGGGAATATTGGACAGAGTGCACCCAATGGCTGAGATATTAGATGGAGCTTTCTAGATTCAGAAATTTAATGTTTATATCTATTTTTTAGAGAGTAGAGGAACATTTTCAAAATACAGAGAAACATGCAACTCATTTGTTGATTTCAATACATAATATGCACACAAACATTATTTCAATTTCAATATTGTTATAGCATTAAAAAACCTTAGCTATTATTTCTAAAACATTGTTTTAACTTTAATCAATTCTTAATACACCCAATTTAGTAATTAATCAATTTAACTATTATAATATAACTAGCCTGAAGTACCAGGAATAGCTTATGGTAAAAATAGTAAAAAAAGGGCAAAGAGGCAAAAAAAGTAAATTTTATCAATTTTCTTAAAAAAAAGGGCATGTAAAAAGGGTAAAGAATGTGAAAAAGTTTAAAAGGGTAAAAAGAAACAAAAAGGATAAAAGAAATGCCATCAATTTTTTAATCATTCTTCTACCACTTTTAGGCTTCCCCTTTTAACCTGTTTATCCTTTTTGCACTGTTTGTCCTTTTTAGCCTTTTTGCCCTTTTGGCACTTGTCACTCTTAATATCTCTTTTATCCTTTTTGCCCTTTATGCACATTTTTCTCCTACTATCATTTTGTCCTTGCACCCTTTTTTGCCCTTTTTCCCTTAAAGCCCTTTTTGCCCATTTTACCCTTTTATCTTTTTTACACTTTTTAGCAATTTTACTTATTTCTTTTTATCTTTTGTTAAAAATTTGATAAGATTTACTTTTAACACTTTTTGGATTTTTTACACCATTTTACATGAAGTACCTGGCTTTTTCCAGGGAGAAATATCTTGGGATAAAATGGTTAAAAAAGGGCAAAAAGGATAAAAATGAAATTTAATAAAACCTTTTATAAAAAAAGGGTAGGTAATAAAGGAAAAAAATTACTAAAACGGTAATAATAGAAAAGGGAAAAAAGTAAATCTAATAAAAATAAAAATGGTATTAAGTTTAAAAGAGGTAAAAACCATACAGAAAAGTAGTTAAAAATTATATATTTTTTAAAGCTTGAAAAATATTAGTTTAAAAAAATTTTTATTTTAAATACACTTTTACTTATTTATTTGCTACAGTAAGTTATTTCTTATCTATAAGGGTTGCGGAGATATGATCAAAATTGAAGGTATCTGCTTATGTAAAGTGACTTCCAAGTAAATTTCCCTGAAAAATGAAATGTGCCATAATTTGTTATTTGGAGTAATAACTATATATTCATGAAAAATTCTTATTTTCTACCTTCTCTGAAAGGTATTGTTTTCTACTTATATCTCCTCTCCAACCCCACTATTTTCCAGAAGTTTTATACTATACCTAAAAGAGATTTTATTTTAATACACCCCCCTTTTCCCATATTTCCTGGGGTCCCATTTAAAATTTAAAATTTTCAGGAGCCTATGGTTATTTGAAATGATCATGATGAAAAGAACCTTCTTTCTAAGTTTCAATTTCTACCAAACTGAGAAGTACCTACATGTTTCTATTAGTTTGGGAAATTTAAATCCCCCTTTTCTCTCTATTTTCCAGCAATATTTAGATCTTTCAAACTTTAAGACTTATTTGGTTAATTTAAGAATTATTTGATTATCTGGAGTTGATCATCTACCTGCCTGCTAGATTTAAAATTTCTACCACACCTAAAAGCTTTTTTATTTTCTATGTGTAAACCCTTCTCACCCCACCCTATTTACCATAGTCACATAAAAAGTTCAAATCTCACTTGAGTGAACTGGGGGTGGTTTTTCCTAAATGGCTTTTCATTCTCCCTCCACACAAATGCAGGTTCACTTCCTCTGTGTTCAACCTTCCCAATTCCTAGCCCATTAGCGTAATTAGTACTTAAGTGTATAACCCCACGGGTAATAATACGCAGTACTAAAAAAAATTATTAAAGATTTCACACTCTAATGAATATTTTGAATGGTTCCTTTAGTTGCCAACCAAATTTTAATATGCTTCACACTGCTGGAAAATAGTTATTGCTATTAGTTTTGGAAATGTTTATCCCCTAACCCCTATTCTCTGAAGCACTCTTAAAAATTTCCATTTCAAAATTTTAAGATTTATTTGGCGATTTGGAGTTTGGTCCTTTACACTCATGCCAAATTTTAATTTTCTTCCTCATCTAAAAAGTGTTTTTTTAATTATAGACCCACCCCCCATTTCTTGGATCACCATTTTGAAATCTCAAATTTTTAGATTATTCTGATTTTAAGGGGAAATCCCTTATTTTTATGCCAAATTTTAGCTTTCTAGGTCATCAATCCAACAATTTTTTTTTTACAATCACAAAGTTCCAAACCCTATTTTACTCTCTTGGGGTTGAATTTCTCAAAAACTCTTCTTAACTGATGCCTATAACCTGAAAGGAACCTTCCTGCCAAATTTCAAGATTCCAGGTCCAGGGGTTTGGGAGATATGATGATGGTCAGTGAGTCATGGCTTTTGTCTTTATATGATAGATTTATATTTTGTATTAAGTATTTTGAGATGTTATAAAACAAAATAATTTTAATTTTAAAAGTCTAATAAATTGTTAATAAAACGATAGAGGTATGTTACAGATACAAGTGCAAAATGTGATATAGTTTTAAATTGAAAATTCATTTGTATGTGACCAACAACTTAAGTACAGCATCCTAGATATAAATATAACAATAAATGATTCAACAAAATTTACTCATAAAATTAAGTGAAATGCATTTTAACTCAAGCAAAAGTACACACAAATGCAATACTCTATCTTTAGAAAATGAATAAATATTTTAGATAATTCTATCTCATATCAAATCTATATTAATCTATTATGTAAACTAAAATTAAAAGTTAAGACTTATATAAATTGCTTCATAAATATATGAAAAATTAAATTTATAGATTAAATGGTTGCTAAATTTGTAGATGTATTAAGTGAAATTACAAGCCGAAATAAATAATTTAAATATACTTCTGGTGAAAAAAAATATTGTCAGATATGAACATTTATATACAATTATAATGCATCATCAACTAGACCATAAACGAGTTAATGAAAAGTCTAAAGCATAGGTTGACACATTAAATATGTTAATTCAAAAAATTTTAAGATACAATATAGTATGGTACAAAACAATGCTTTAGGTCCAAATATGTTGTGAAATAAAAGAATAAAATTTGAAGTTAGCATCTGCCAAATAAATTTAATGAAGTAATTAAGTGATATGGAATAATCAAAGTCTTTTCTGTTTCCTTGTCCCATTACTACTTTTTAATATCCAGTACTGGAAAGATGCTGGATTAGTTCATTCAGACATGTTTCAGTACTATGGTACCATAGTCATGGATATTGAATCATTGTAAAAAACATGATGTGTTATTACGACGGCAAGATGTTAAATCCGATTATGGTACCATAGTACCGAAACATGTCAGAATGAAGTAATCCAGCATCTTTCCAGTGCTGTATATTAAAAAGGAGTCATGGGACAAGGAAACAGATAAGACTTAGATTATTTCACATCACTTAATTACTTCATTAAATTTGTTTGGCAGAAGTTAACCTCAAACTTTATTCTTTTATTTCACAACATATTTGGACCTAAAGCATTGTTTTGTACCATACTATATTGTATCTAAAAAGTTTTTCTATTAATATTTTTAACATGTCAACCTATGAATCAAATAGCCGAAGCTATTATTTATGCTTTTTAGTGAGGAATTCTCCATCTTGATATCATATTCTGAAAATTGAAAAATGACACCTGGGCACGGGAATCGAACCCGGCACCTTTGGCTTAGTATGCCAATGCTCTAGCCACTGAGCTATCCAGGAATCTTCCAGTGCCCAGGGTCATTCTTCACTCATATTTTAAGGCAGATTCTATGATTGACGTGCGGAAATTGTCGGCTACAAATGTGTGATTTTATTGAGATCATGAGCTATCAGATAATGCAGCCACCTTCGACTTGGTAGTTGGCTTAATGCTGCCACTTGTACAAGACTCTGGGCATGGGACGATTCATAGATAGCTCAGTGGTTAGAGCATTAGCGTACTAAGCCAAGGGTCCTGGGTTCGATTCCTGTGTCCAGGTATCATTTTTCAATTTTCAGAAAGTGTCAACCTATGTTTTAGGCTTTTCATCAACTTGTTCATGCTCTAGTTGATGATGCATTATAAATGTATATAAATGTTCATATCTAACAATATGGTTTTTTTCACCAGAAGTATATTTAAATATATATTTTGACTTGTAATTTCACTTAATACATCTACCTATTTAGCAAATGTTTATTCTATAAATTTAATTTTTTATATATTTCTAGAGCAATTTATCTAAGTCTTAGCTTTTAATTATAACTACTCGTTACTTTCAACAATTTTTTAGAATGTATTCTAAAATGTTATATTATGTAAACACTTTTATTGAATTAGTAGATTAATATACACCAGAACAACATCATGCATAACATGGACACCTAAATTAGTTTATGTTTCATGCAATAATAACAGTGTTATGTTCCAAATTAGTAATGGTAGTCAACTAATCTAATATCACAGATTTAGCTACAGTTACATAAAAATGAGTAGAGCTGTTTATGCTAAATATTAATTTATGCAATACTAAAGAAATACTAGTACCACAGTTAGAAACCAAGCAATTTAATTTTCAACATGCTTTTCTTACATTTGTCATTATAATATAGTAAAGTGTTAAGTGAACATTTGAGTTTTAATAATTTAAAGCCATACTCCCAACCATAATTAAATTGTAAGTTGAAAGTTAGTTTTAATACTATTTTTTTTTTACAGAAGTGAAAAATTGGTCAATTATTTTGTGTTGCTAATTAAAGATACCTAATATAATTAATTAATTATTAGTGTGTGGGAACTCCTAGCTGTAGGGGATTCTGAACCATTTGAACTCCCTGCTGTGAAAACTCTGAAAACATTTTTATTTGAATTACCTAAAATATTCGGTCATAGGTCTTATAAATAATGGAAATAATGGTAGGGGGTCTGTTTCTTTGATTTCCCAACTTTTTGATACTAAGCATTCCAAATAATTTTATTAGGATTTTAAAATAATAAATTAACTTTTTTTTTTTTTTTTGCTTCAAAGAGACAGAAAAAATATATATTCATTTTATTTCTTCTGACCCAGTTTTTAATAAATCTAAAAAATCTAATAAAATATTTAAAGTCCAGCTTTTAGATGCACACGTTTGTGCACAGGAGTTACTAATTTTAAAATTTCAGCCCTCTGTGTGTGGTAGATATCGCTTAATTTCATGACAGACAAACAAACTCTTTCACTTTTTTAGGTATAGATTATAACTTGAAAAATAAAAACAAAATATATTTAAAATATAACAATTTGTTAGTTTAGTGAAAAAACAAAAGTTTTTTATGTTTATATTGTATTTGGAAAAATCAAGACTCATTTTGGGCACTTATAACCCTTTTTAACAATCCTGTTGTATCATGATTAATAAATATACCTTCATAGCCTGAAAATTGGCCAATATTAGGACAGTAGGTAATAATGATAGCTAATTTTATTTTTTAATGTTGTGTTACTTGATAGATATCAATTGCCCACTATGGGCATGGGCTAGTTCCTTTAATTTAACAGGAACTTAAAATATATTCATACAAAAGTTTTGAATATAGATAGAAATATGGGGTTAGGTGTCTCCATTAGATAGTCCTTGCCTCCCAAATTAAAAACAAGAGGATCTGGGGAAAACCTTTAGGACACCACAAAATCACCATAGCTATGAAAAAATAGAAACCTTATGGGCTGATGCCAAACAATATTTTATATTAAACATACGAAAATTAATTCCTATGGAAAATGGTTTTATTTTGAGTCTTAAACATATATGTATGTCTGATACATCTTAAAGTTGATTATAACTAATATATCAATGACATACAGTTATTTTTAGATTACATTCATTCAGTTATACAAAGTAAGACACCTATACTTGGACATTAATATAATTGTTTTACCATTAGTGAATGAGTTTTATGTTCATCATGAGTGAAATTTTGTTTCGGCTTAAAAAAATGTATTCCAACAAGTAGGCCCTATTAACATGTTTGTGACACTTCAAACATAAAAAACTGATTATTTTATTCACTGGATTACTGAAACAAGATACCATTATGAAATAAGGTTATAATAAACTAATGCAACTGCAGGTATACATTACATAATAGTAATATAATGGGAAGCAAACTTGGTGAGTGCTGGCTGAAGCGCTAGTTAGATTCAGTTAGGCTACGGTTGAGAGTATGACTACAATGACTGGGCTCACCTTCTAGTACCAAGATGAGCGGTGGTGGTGGTGTGGTAGTTGGCACCACTGGACAGATTACCC
Source organism: Timema podura (assembly GCA_033556935.1). NCBI lineage: Eukaryota > Metazoa > Arthropoda > Insecta > Phasmatodea > Timematidae > Timema > Timema podura. The sequence goes on along the minus strand of JAVRXN010000011.1, from coordinate 47,492,932 downwards.
CTCTCACGGAGGAACTCGCCACTTCTGTAGTTGTTTCCGTTAGTTGTTCCTCTGTACTCGGATAGCTGCTCGCCTCCATAGTTGTTTCTGTCTTACCCCCTCTACTCAAATCATAATCTTCAATAGGATCTAAAGATGTTGTTTCTAATTTTTGAGGCAGTGTGTTTTCCATGGTGAATAATTCCGTACTACCAATACTTTCTAGCGTTGTAGAAAGTTCCGGAGAAATTGTTGAAATTGTATCATTAAGTATAAAAGTTTGATTTATTTCCGTTGAATCATCTAGATCAAAGTCCTCTGTGGTGTTTCCATTAAACAATCCTTCTGGGTCTCTGAGCTCCTGAAAGTGTGCCGTATCATCGATGGTATTTTTCAGGGCCACTGCTGTTTCATTCCCTGCAATAACGTTTGAATCAGATTCCCGAAACCCAGAACCATCTTCATCAGTGTTATTGTTCTCCAAGCAAGGGCAAGAGCATTCACAAACCCCACCCCACAGATGAAAGGGTAGAATTGTGGGGAGGATAGTTGAGGGAGGTTCTGTCTTAGTAGTTGGGGTATTGTTGTCATTCTTGATTTCAAGTGACACTAAGGGAGCATTCTGGACTGGTGGACTTATGTTAATACCAGGGAGTCTGTCGGAATCACCATCAGTGGGTACGGACACTGACAAAACATAAACGGGCTGGTGGGAATTGGAGTGCTGGCCTGTTTTGTTGTCTAAATCAACATTTTCTGTGGCAATCGTGACATTCACAAGGACCCTTTTAGCATGTCTGGAAGATCCATTCAGATCGGTAGGTATGGACAGCACATCTATTCTTGGAAAGGCTGTTAGTGAAGGTTCATTCACATTCACATTCTCTACACTAAGAGGCTTCTGTGGTTCTTCATGTGGCACAACATTCCTGTTAGAAACACTCTCTGTATTATGCTGTAATGTTAATTCATTCACATGCGAAGTCGGAAAACCGTTATCGTGCAAGTTTAACCCTTCAAATTGCTTTGATTTGGAAGGATTTTCTATCGCAGTGTTTACAGAAGAAATGTATGATTTGATATCGTCTTTGTATTGCATAGTGGTCGCATCAGACTGATAAGCTGACAAATATGTTGTTGTGATGATTGTCTTAGCTGTAGTGTCTCGAGCAGATCCAAACTTTTCAGTGTTGTCATCAAACATTGATAAACCAAATGAAGGGATATTTTCCGCAACTTCATTATTAAGTTTATTTGCATCGGGACTAGTGTGTTGTGGCAAGCCGCCTCCCGTTTTCAAAGTAACAGATTCGTGATTATTGAGTTTGACGATCTCTACCTCATCCAGACCATAAGCAAAAACAGGATAATCATGCTGGATCTCATCTGAACTCAAGTCTTTTAGCTTAGCATTCTGATTCTGATGTACAGTATCTTTGAGCGGTGAGAACTCACTACCGATGTCATCGATCAATGTGTCTTTATTTTCGTGCCTTCCAAAGGCAGCATCAGAAAAGTTCGCGACAGTAATGACAAGCGGGACAGACACAAAAGCATGCAAGGATTCTGCTTCTTTAGTCACATTAACATTTGAAACATTCACTGGAACACTGAGAGCCCCTGACGCATCATGCAGTTGACTACCAGAAGAAGTTATCTCATCATCATGCACATCATGGACATCAATAGCTACATTATCATCATCACTATCATCGTCACTATGTGCTTGAGATACACTATCAGAAGTGGAGGCACAAGTGGATCAAAAACATGCTGGTTAGCAGATCTACGCCAACGGAGGTGCGGTGGTGGAGGTGGGTATACTTTACTATACGATGGATCTGGCTCTAGAAATTTACCTCCACCTGAAGGTGGCCGAGGCCGGTTTGACGCATTGCGGTTACCTTCCGTAGATGACGGTTTGGGGAAAACTTCCGTGCTCTCACCAACTAGAACAGTGCAAGCTTTGGCACTCTGATATGACCAGTTCAGCAGGTTTACTGCTGCAAAATAAAGATAACTATGTCACATACATATGCAATTCCATAATTAATTCTGAAAAAGATAAGCATTATATTTTATCTATTTATTTGTTAAATAATAAAATAATATTGTAATTCTGGGACAATGATGATTAACTAACTTTGTACTTTAATTAGAGTTTGAATTCATGCGCTAAGCACGGGTAAGTAGCTGTAACAACATATTTTAAATAAAAATTGTATTGATTTTAATGTTTAAAACAATTTAATGGCTACTAGAGAAAAATTAATTCTATTTACAGGTAGTTGACCTTCCATTATTGCGTATCTACTTCAATTTGCAATATTTCACAATTTAGCTCTCCTCAATAATATTTATACACAGTATTCTTACATCACTCCACTATAAAAATCTGGGCTTACAATCATGTAATCATAGAAATATTTGAGTCTGTACAGATTAAGAAACCTAAGAGCAATATATAGGTTTATTTATATATATGTATCCTACCAGAGCATAATTTTAATAGGTACTTTTTTTTATATATTATATATAAAACACACGCATGAGTGTGGTGAGAATTTAATTTTGGAGGGTGTGAGCTGGTTAAAAATAATGTAAGTTTATCACATAGATGCTCAGACTTACTATAAAACCCTTAGAAATAAGAACATAGTAATTTTATACAATAGTGGTGGAACTTTATTTGTGTAAGTGGTTGGAGGAAAGTTAACTAAAAATATTTTAGCGACTTTCTATCTTCTACCCTCCTCTCCCTCAGTTAAAGTTAGAAAATTTGATGCTCCAAGAAGCTATTTGCCGAGGTCGTCATATGGAGAATTTCAAAAAACGATATTCTTTTAACAGCTATTTGGAATAGTGTTCCTCCATTTTTTTTTGAAATTTGGATACTCATAGACAATATTTGGAGCGGTCTCCATTTGGCCAATTTTTGAACATTTAGATGCTTCTAAAATATATTTTAAGAAGTTTATTACCAGTTTATTTAAAAAAAAATAGATTCGCTAGAACCTATTTGAATTGGTTTACATCCAGGAGTTTTTTGAAATTTTGAATACCCTAAAAGATATTTAGTGTGTTCTTCCCTTGATTTTTTTTTTCTTTCAAAAATTAGATGCCTCTAAAAGCTATTTGAACTGGTCTTCCACAGGCAAATTTTTAAAATTGGATGCCTTTGGAAGCTATTTGGAATATATGTGGAATTATTTAAAAAAAATCAAGTGCCTTTAAAAGCTATTAAAAGTGGTATACCCTCCATCACATTTAAAAAAATTGAATGTTGTTGGGAGCTAAATGGAGTGGTCCTCGCTTGGATTAAAAATATTATTATATAAATATAGAAGCTATTTGGAGTGGCCCCCTATGAGTATTTCTTTTAAAAATTGAATGTCACTAAAAGCCATTTAGAGTGATTCTCGCCTGGAATTTTTTCGAAAATTAAATGCCTCTAGAAGCTATTTGTAAGGATCCTTTTCAGACAAATTTTTGAAAAGTGAATGTCTCTTTAAGTTTTTTAAATTTTGATACAAGGCCATCTTTAAGTTTAATTTATAAAACTTGGGGGGAGGTGGGAGGGTTATCCCATAAACCCTCTCCCTCCCTATGCCCATTATCACACACACTTTTTGTGTTCACACAGTACACACAGCACAATGACAAACATGGCTGATCCTGCATCTATTACACCATTTATGAATTCATATTATTTAATCGCGTTTCAATACATCTTTATTTATTGTTTTTATGTCAATCTTCTTTGAACCTATGTAAAGTATTTATTCAATCACCATTATTTCTTATGATAAAAGTTGCTTTTATTATCACACATTCTTGCATAACTCTCATTATTATCTGTCTCCAAACTTTTAGTTATGTGGGCCAAATTAGACTTTTATTTTAGTTTCTGGGCCAAATGTAGAAAAATAAATAAAGAAAGAAACGAGGATATTTTTATAGTATAAATTGAGATGGTGAATTTATTACAAATTGTAATTGATTATAAATATTCACAATAATAGATAAAAATAGTTCACTCTGTTGTATATTTTATGAATTTATATAAATATGGTGTTTATATCTCTCCTGGTGTAGTTTATGTTTAGTTGTTACAAATTGTATTTTCATACAAAGCTGTTCCAATGATAGTTTTTCATGAGTTAGTGCATCTCCAAGTCAATACAAATGATGGCATGAATACCTATCATTAGAACAGTTTTGTACATTACGTTTAATCCAGATATTACAAGGGACCCAAAACTACAATATAAAATAATTATACATAAGTTACACCACTTTATTTTGTCAACATTTTAAACAAAGGAAAACCTGCTTCAGTGGCCGCATGGTCTAAGGCTTCCCTCTCACAATAGATTAGACTGACATTTTAAACAAAGGAAAACTTGCTTCAGTGGCCGCATGGTCTAAAGCTTTTCTCTCGCAATAGATTAGAATGAAGATGATGGGCAGATCGTGGTTCGATCCTGATCGTGTGTACAGAAGGTGGTTTTTCCTAAATGGTTCTCCACTCTCCCTCCGCACAAATACGGGTACATTTCGTCTACATTCTTCCTTCCTCAACCCTGACACATTAGCGTAATTAGTGCATATACGTGTAACCTGAACAGGCAGTAAGATGCGGTGCTAAAAAAAAAAGGAAAATGAGATCAAAGACTGGATATAAAAAGTACCCATGCGGCTGAGGTTTGGAGACCCGTGCAAACTATTATTTGACTAGAAAACCACAACCTAGGGAATATAATTTTTTTTTTTGTAATATATAAATGGATGCTACCAAACTCTGTATCTTCATCCAGTAAAGTGAACAAATTGGATGTGGTCTCTACTTTCAGTCCACACACAACGAAAATTCAATTAACATTAAAAGCTGTTCAAATGTACTATCCTGCTTCTGTTACTATAGTACAATTTTCATAGGGAGGACCTTTTAGAAAATACAAACTTATTTTTTTTTGGTGGTCAACATAGATAAAATTGGTCCACATTATTATTGTTATTTTATAGGTATTGATTATGTCTATCAAAAGTTACAGATGTAATTTAATTAATAATTGCAGATTAATGTAATAAATCTATGCCGGGACTGAGGATTGAACCCGGAACCCCAGCACAGAATTCTGACATCTTACCACCAGGCCACCCACTATAGTTTGGCTTATAAGAATGAGCCAGGGCGTAATCAGTCAAGCTAAGAAAAAGTATGTAAAAGTTGATCTAGAAATTTTTTTAGCTGTCAGATGAGATTATTCCTATGAATATTGGACTTTAAATGAAAAGTACTTAACAAAACAAACTTCACCTGACATATACACCAGTGCTGCAGCTAGGACTATCGACAGAATGATAAACACAATGGCCGTGCACTTCCAAGTGCATTTCGTTGCGATCCCTTTCCGGAACTGAAACCGCGACTGAGGGAAATGGCTGGAGTTGGGTCGGCGTAGATTGTTGCGGACGGGCAGGACGGGAACCGGTGTCCCAAACGGCAAGGAACATCTGTGAACATAGCATGGCATAGTGAAACCTATAATGGCTGAAAGAAGTGCGGTGCTTTTCATACACCTTTTGGTTCTTCTATTTAAAAAACTGGCTGGAAGCTTTTATAATACTTATAAAACATTATTATTCTCCCTTAATTCCCAATTTTTACCAGGTTAATCTCATGGTTATTAACACTAGTCAACAAGGTTTTGGTAACATGGATGAAATCAACTGTTTTTCTTGTATCCATTATGAGCTTCCTCAGCTTCATGATTGAAAAAGTTCCATTACGTCACATCTCTATTAAAGTGACAATTTCTTTTTTTCTAAAATGTACATAAAAACATAAAAGCTGACATAATTCTCTTTCATTAAAATGTGGCCCTTGACTTTTGCTTATTAAGGGTGAGATTTTATTTCATGTTTGTGGTTCATTTTCATAAGCGAAATACCACAAACTGCACTTCCCCCGGTACATGGGGCCTTGAGAGGGTGTTCGGTATGCACTACATTACCTGATTTCTAAACATTCTAACAGCTAAAGTGTAGACGCCACCTTCACAGGCGGATGTGGGACTATGTGTTTGTAAAAGAAGGAGATTGGGTGTTAATGGCACTAAGTATCTCTTTATGATAGGTAGTGGTCTTGTCTATATCTCATTGTCTTTGTTAAATTACGGTTTCATAGTTGTGGTATCACGTAGGGCACGTATAAACGCACCAAATAAATTTGGTAACATGTGTGGACAGTTCACAACGAAGCCTAAGCGTAGATCTATGACAAATACACTGAGGACAGTTCATTACGTATATTTCGGGTATCATCTCGGAAAGTTGGGCCCTGCATGTGTGTTGTATCACATGCTATGTGAATCTCATAGAATGATTGAAAGGGAAAAAAAATAAAACTATGTCTTTTGCAGTTCCAATGGTCTGGCGTGAACCAACTAGCCACCTTGTAGTGTGTTATTTGTGTCTTACAAGAACCCGGAAGTTTTCGAAGAAAAACAAAGATAAAATAGAGAATCAAAATATCCCATGCCGCATGGGGATAACTTCCAATTCCTGATCCACCTTCGATTTGGGAATAATTTAACTTAGCTGAAGAAGAGAATTCAAGCAGCAAGCAGAGCTTTTGAGACCATGACTGCAGCATTGGAACTCGGTGGCTAGAGACATTAATATCCGTCTCCAGAAAAAAGTACGAAAGATTTTCAATCTCCTACAGAATGCAGGGTTCCTTTTACGTCTGGAGTGATGTAAATGGTCTGATGGTAGAAATAGTATTTCAGCTTAATCCAAAATAATGGAGAATGTTCAGTGACTCGTCAAAACTAAGAATGAAAGCTGTTTCCTTACACAATGGGGACGTAAACCCATCCATACTTATTGCATATTCAGGAGATGAGAAAGGAACGTATGAAAGTATGTCACTCTTACTAAATGCAATAAATTACAAGTTTTTTGTTGTTGGCATGTGTGAATATAAAAGTGATTATAGACTTTTGCTTGAACTGCAGAGAGGATTCCGGCCAGCCAGAGAATATTATGTTCCATGAAAATATAATAAAAATAATGCTCCCTTGGTGAATCCTGAAAATGTACTTTTGCCTCCTCTGCACATAAAGTTGGGGCTTATAAAAAATGTTGATAAAACCCTAGAAAAAAGTGTTTAAAGGTTTTCAATATTTGCACAGAAAGTTCCCAAATCTAAGTGATGCTAATTATTAAAGAAGGGATTTTTGTCGGCCCACAAATAGGAAAAGCTAAGTTCGACGAATATTTCGAAAGGAGATTCAAATCAATTGAATTGGCTACATGACAATCATTTAAATCGGTGGTCCAATGCTTTATGGGGAACAAAAAGCAGGCCAAATACTTCTAAAATGTAGAAGTCCTACTACATAATTACCAGAAAGTAGGATGTCAGATGTCACTAAAAATCCACTTTTTACATTCACACCCGAACTTATTTCCCGAAAATATAGGAGCCGTTAGTGACGAACAAGGAGAATGATTTTATCAGGACAAAGCTAACCTGGAGCAATGGTATCAAGAAAGGTGGGACCAAGCAATGATGGGCGAGTAACTGCTGGTTTATACCTAGGGAAGATGAAACAACATATTAAAAAAAACTACCATAAGTTAAAAGATTCTATTATTTCTATTTAGTTCCTTTGCAAATAAAATTTAATGACTAAAAACTGTCAAAAATTATGAATCTGTGTATATTGTAGGTTGTATTCGCCTATTTTTAAATATGAAATCTACGGCAAACACTTTCAAACACTCCAACCTTCTTAACATAGGCAGGTAGTAATATTATTTTTTAATAACCCGGAGTATAGTTTTGAAAAATAAAAACTGTATGTGCGATGAAGTTTTGCTTATAATTTTTGTAATCAGCAGACCACATTTTGTAAAAAAAAACCCAACTGATTTTATCAATTTTATCGAAAAAAAAAAAAAAAATTGCTGACTAGTGTAATTATGATCAAATGAAATTTACAAACCCCTTCATAGGTAATTAGAAAAAAACCCAGCTAATTTCATTCGTTTTATTGAAAAAAAAAAGTTGACTAGTGTAATTATAGTAAAATAAAATTCACAAAAGCCTTCATAAGTAATTAGAAAAAAATAGGGTGTACAAATATTTAATTCATTCTCTATATTAACTAACTTAAACATGAAAATCTTTCAAATCTCCTGATTAAGAAGTCAAACTCATCTAGTCTGATTGACTGGTGAGTTAGAGTCCTCGAATCCATGACGAGTATAAGGAGGATGGTTGATCCTTAATAGTTTTCCAGTCTCCCTCCATGCAAATGGGGCTTTACTTCCTTTAAATTATATCTTACCTCATCCCTATATTATTAGTGCAAGTAAGCAGATAGCCTGGATAAGCGAATATTACCTCAATCTCTCTTCACTTTTCACCCATTCACATTTGAAGTTGGTAATAGGAAACTGGCGGATATGGTAGAGTGCAACCAAATACACCATTTATTTGTACATTTGTAAGTGAGAAAATGGCTGTGATCCGTTGTTTCAAATTTTTTGAAGAAACTTAAGAGCCCATCTCATGGATATTTAACCAGGAAACTCTCTATATAAGATTGCGCTCGAACCATAAAATGTATTTAGGTGGGGTTTTTCACATTCTTCAATTGGCAGCAGCAAAATTAAGGAAAGTTTAGTATTGTATTTATTTTTCATTTTAATGTTAACAAAAATTGTGCTATTTAATGAAATATGGCAAAACGATTTCCCTAATCTCAAATTCCACAATTTTTAAATCAAAATACGGAAAACCACACCATGAAGCTACATCGTGTTTGAGTTGAATTCTTGAGTTAAGTGTTTATTTACTGTGAGGTGGGATGGGTTATTAGGTCCCTTATGTGCATATGGATGTCTGCAAGAATGAAAATTCTGGCACTTGCGTGATTTTAGTTTTAACACCAAATGTTCTTTATCATGATCTACCTTGTTTTAGGGGATATTTATCTAGGCTCTTAAAATTGGATTGATATCTATTGATTGGTTCAAAAACCACAGGGACACATTATATACTCGTACATTCCTAAAACCAACTACACAGAAAATAAGATTGAAATCATTATGTTTTGCATTAAAATAAGATTATAAATATTTGATTTAATACACCAACTCTAAAAGTAAAAATGTTACTGATTAAAAGTATTGAAATATCCTTACACAAACCTATCTGAATTTTTTTGTATATCTCCTTTTGATGGACTACTACACGACGAATTTGATTTGTAGTCCAAAGGAGAATTCTTTGGTATATCTGAAACATAAAAAATAGGTTTGTAATATCATACATATCCCACTGGTGAAATATCAGTTTCCATACAGACATTTACAATACTGACAAAGGCATCAAACACTAGTCATTTCTTAGCATCAAAATTAGTATTGTGCAATTTTTGTATCAGTCACATCAGTGTTTGCCAAACTTTTTCCAGTCGTGTAGGCCCCTACCACTTTTGCGGTCATGATATTATAAATGACATAACATACCGCTTACAGTTTTCCAAAGAAAAGGAAACAAATACCTGAAATTCTGTAAAGTATAAATGGTCATTTCAAAATTTTCACATAACTAAGCTAAACAAAACCTTGACAGAGCCTGTCAAAATATGCGATAATTTACATATTTTATGATTAATAAAACTCAGTGGCCCATTGTGTACTCCTTGTTATCCTTCACATACCTCTGGAGGTAAAGTGCGTGTACCACAATTTGAGAAACACTGTTTTATATTATTATTTGGTGTATTTAACTTGCACTTTCAAATCTGATTGTTTATATCTGTTTTACCAATCGGCTTAGTTCTAGAAATGATAGAATAACCAGTCTCCCGGACCCTGTTTCACAAAGTTACATGTCTCAAAACGTATTTAGCCACTTGTGTAGTCACAAGTTACGATGTATAGCAGAAAGTTCTGTTGATCGAAGATATTGCATTTACTAGCCGATTGTTGAATCAAGGCTGGAAAGGGAAGTGAAGATACTATCAGAGGCTGTGAGACTGATTTCAAGGAATAAACTACTGGGCCTGGATTACTAAGGGGTGCAAATATAAATGTTACACAGCTTTGCAAAAGATGCTTCCATTTTTTATTCTCTACAATTATATATTCATTAAACAAGGAGAAAATGGTGGTTTCGGATGTCATCATTAACATCATCATTTGCGCATTTTTTTTTACCAATCCTTTTGATGAATTTATTTCCAGCCTTATTCATAGTCTAAGAGGTCACCCTCGCAATAGACTAGACTGCCGAAGACAGGAGATAGGTGTTCGAATTCCGATCGGATGTACTGAGGTTTTTTTCCTAAATGGTTTACCACTCTCCCTTCATGCAAATGTGGTTACACTTTCTCTAAATGCAAACCTTCTTCATCCGTAGCTCGTTAGTGTAATTAGTACACATACGTATAACCTGAACAGGTAGTGCTAAAAAAATTAGCCGTAGCCTAACTTTTTTTAAATATAGATCTAAATTCACAGTTTTGGACAGAGATGGATAGATTCCTTCTAATAAGAAGGATTGTAATTTTTTTTTCAGTTGACTGTTGCCTTGTTTGGTCATTGTTATTTCCCCATTAAAAAAATTCTCAAAGATGTCATTGTTGTGTGAATTTAAATATAATATGGGTCCACTAGTCCTCTGGTTGGACTAGACCTGTTATCCCCGTGTGTTTTAAAATAGATAAACTACTTTTCTAGCACTCCCTTTTTTATTTATTAATGTTATTATGTTCCATATTTGTCCTCAACTGCGTGTATACCTAAACCGATGATGTTAAGTGGTAATCAGGTTCAACATTTATTCTGCCCCCGGCAAATTGTGTATTATATTTTATATTCTCTTGGGTTTATTTTGAAACTTTTCTATTTCATTATTTCTAATAATTAATATTTCTGTAATTATTTTAGCACCTTAATACCTATGATGACTGCTAGCTGTTTAAAATAAGTATTTGTTAACTGGATTTTCCGCCCTTCCCAACCCCCATTCCCCACCTCCATTCCCCCACCCCACCCTTAAAACTCTCTCAACACGTCTCTATAAGCTTTTATACCGTAAAGAATCAGGTCACCTTGTTTTTTGCCTGATTTATAATTATCCAGTTTTTTCAACCTAATATTTTGGTGCACACTTTATTTTTTCGTGGTGATGTATTTTAATTATATTTTTTTTAAAATACAAGTAAGTAACTTTTAAATAATAAGAGAGAGAGAGAGAGTAGCGATGGGCGGAGGTAGGGTCGGCACAAGGACCACTCCAAATAACTTTTAGGGCCATCCAATTTTCAAAATTTATCAATTGGGGGAGGGGGGGGATGAAAAGCTGGTTTCTAAAAACTTATATGTGCCCCCTCTTCCCCCACTCATTTCTTCGAGTGCAAGTCTAAAACATATTTTGTGGGATGGTGGGCGAGAGGATGAAAGGCATGGCGTGAGTTCACAACCGACCAAAGTATCCTTCCGCATCAACAAGAACAGATGGATCACGGAAATCGTAGATGGCGCTATCTATTGGACAGGTCTTGCGGAAAAATCATACGTTTGGAAATATAAGTTTTCTCAAAAACAAGTGAAATTTTTATGTTAATATTTTCAACAGCCCTTCTAAGATAATGTATCGATGTTTATTAATTGTTACATTTTCTAATTTTTTGTTATGAAGCCAGCAATTTTCTATTGAAAATTGAGAGTTTTATCGATATTTGATCACTGTTAAAATTATAAAGGAGGTGTGTATATAAAAAGTATAACTTAATCAACATGCTTCTATTCTTGAACAACACTTTTCCTAAAAGAAAAGTACAAAACAATAAATATTCTTGAAGATAACCGTTTTTTCCCATGGCTTTGCATTTCCACGCCAAATGAAAAGGGCCAATCGTCTTAGCAACAACTTAAATATTTTTATTCATTAGAGTAAAATGACAATGTGTCTCAACATTGAATATCTGTCACCACCCCTTGGTACCCGTTCGAGCTATACACACACATTAATTATGATAATAAAATAGGAATGAGTAAAATAACAAATACAAATTTTTTAATTATTTTATGAATGAATTAATGAATTGGGTCAATCTTAATTATTACATTTAAAATTATAGTTAGCTTGTTCAGTTTATGTTCTGGTTAATAATAAGAAAGAGTAAACGAGTGTTTTCTTCGCCAAAATTTATCAAAATTAAAACAATAAATAAATGTTTGACTATGAGAATTGAGAATAGTATTTACAACTGGGACAACATGAGATTTGAGCTGAGTATTAACTGGAAGAAAAATGTTATTTTGACTATTGTAAATAAATGTTGCTGTTTTTTTAAATGAATACGTGAAAATTGATAAAACTTCCTGACTTTTCCAAGAATTTTCTCTGACCAAGCAGATTCCCTAACATTTCCCTGTTTTCCAGGTCGCTGAACACCCCGTATAAGAGACACCATAATGTAATCTGTCAAAGTAATCTTGCTACCTTTCAGGATAAAGAATAGAACAAATATTCTTGATATTTTCTTTCGATTGAAGGTCTTTGCTTGATTTTTATAGTCTTCTACTCAAAGGTAACAAACACTTTACCAAACAATTCTGCGAAGTCAATTTTCCTTATTTTATTTTAAATAACAAATTTATTTTAACAAAGGTAGCAAGCTTACCTTAATGAATCATCGCTTTTTTTTTTTTTAGCTTCTTTGACCGGCAAGATATACCGTACTATCTAGTTAGGTCACGTGCGTGTGTGTATGTGTAGATTTCTATCTGCTCTGGTGGCACAGAACGTTGCTCAGGGTATACCTATGGAGGTTGTCTACACGTCATACCCGCAGTGAGGTGATGTGATGATAGTAATTATATAGGTGTGGAGCCAGGCATGATCTAAAACCTAGATTAACCTAATCAACCAGACCAAAATGACTGTTGGATAGTTCTCCTTTTCGGGAAAAATAACCATGGTACCAGCCGGGATCTCCAGGTACGTCGCCAGGTGCACTGACCACTATACCATGGGACCAGTTTACACTCTAAATTATTATTATTACCATCGCGTCTTACTACCCGTTCGAGTTATACGCACTTACGCTAATATGTAATGGTAGGGTGATTGTGAGGTCAAATGGAGAACCTACAGTTTAACGTGGAATCCGAACCACGGTGGAGGCCTGGCATTCCACACATTTACAAGTTGTGATTAATACACGTCTTGTTAGATGTGAAGGAAGGGTTTGGCAATCAGATAAATCTGTACCGGGACTGAGGATTGAACCCGCAACCCCAGCCAGAAGTCTGACACCTTAACCCTAGACCACCCAATATAGATTGGCTTATAAGATTGAGCCAGAGCGTAATCAGTCAAGGTAAGAATACCACCATACAGGGTAAAAGTAATAGTACATATTTCATTCATGACCTATTTTAATGTTTTAAAGAGAAGGATAATTACTTATACTTCACTTAACCAAATAGTGTTATAATGGATAAAGGGACTGACTGGCTTTGACACAGGAAGTTAAAGTTTCTTGTATATCTCACCCCTAACGCGCTAGTCGTGTTGAGCTCAACCACCGAGGACGGGAAGATCAAGGTTCGAGTCTCGGTCGGGTGAACTGGGGTGTTTTTTCCTAAATGGTTTTCCACTCTCCCTCCACGCAAATGCGTGTTCACTTCCTCTAAATTCAACCCTCCCAATTCCTAATCTATTAGCGTAATTAGTACTTAAGCGTATAACCGAACGGGTAGTAAGACGCGGTGCTAAATATTAATATATATATATCTCACCCCCTCTTTGCTGACATACTTGTGGCTGGCTTGGTTGGTTACAAGGATAGAGTGCCTGACACACGATATCATAGTTTGATTCCAGCTGCTGCATAAAGTCTGATTTTGTTCCTTTCTACAGTAGAATTTGTTAGTTACTTTTAAAAGACGCCGAATAACATTTGAACATCAGTAATATTAATGACTAAAATACAACTAATCTAAGGATTGTAATGGGGAGTATGGATTTTAAATAATTACACAGAAAAAGGGTGGAAAACTATCTTAAGGGTGAACAAATTTATATATTTTTTGACCCGCATTGAGGATACCAAGCCAAGCCCTCTAGCAACACCCAACTGTTGCCAAACTCACCTGTGGGTATGTAGACGTTGCCCGAGGGGGTTCGAACCAAGCATGAGGGTTCGAAGTCTCCATCTCGGTCGGCAGGGTTCCCCATCATCCCCCCTGTGCCCACGCGGCCGTTGAGGCGGTTCATGGAGGGGTTGCGGGGTGGGACATCAGGAGGAGGAGCAGTGTCTAGAAGACAACCTGAAACAAGACAAGAGAGAGTTTCCCTGGTCAAATGGGGCAGGACACATACCGACAACACACAGGCAGTATATTATTGCACTTATTGTGAGCACTCTGAATCCCTCGCTTCACCACCTGACTCCGTACCAAGTAGAGACTGAAGCCAACAAGCTATTTGCGTTAAGCTATACCTTGATTTTATTGCGAATGGACATTTTGAGCACCTTTTAGAAAGCGAAACCAAATTTTTGCATCAACATAAATCATACTTTAATATATTAAACATGTTATTTTATAGGAATTCATAATACATATCAAAAGTTACAGTTAGCAAATAGCATTAGGCCTACTTGACATATGAATACGTGAATCTGTTAGCATTTTTATATCTGTCAACTAACTCCATTTGTAAGAAATTGGGGTATAATTGTTCCATGTGAACAACTACTTGATCAGTATTATAGGTAAGGTAAGTAGGGCACAGGAAGAGGAGTATTATTATTACTATTATTACTATACATATTTCATTCAGTACACCTCATATGAATGTATAGTAAATGCCTACTAAATTTCAGTCTCATACATTCATTACTTTAGTTAGAAATCGTGCGCTAAAGCATAAAATAGCAAGTTTGACCCCTTATTAACTCGTGAACTGTGATAATTTGAAATCAATTAATCACTATTTATAATATATAATTACTATACACTTGTTAAAATAGTGCAATAAAACTTTTATCGTCGAATTACCTTAAATAAAATAAAATAAATTTTAGGACTAAATATGTATATTACAGTAGCTTAAAAAAAAACCCTCTGGGGAATCTTACGAAAACTATATACACTAAGTTTTAGCCCATTCAGTAAAATGGTCCTGGCTCTAGTCCCAGTAACAGACAAACAAACGGCATTAAAAAAAAATACTTCTTTAGGTTTCAGAGGGACATGAAACGTCAACATTCATCAAAATCTTGAGTAGATCAAATCTTGATGCAAGGATTGCAAAAATGTAAACAATTTATTTTGGTTCCTTACTACAGGTTGTCGTAAATGTGTGATGTCGTCGACATGTAAAACATTTCCTCACCTTATACGTTTGTGAAATGTTGTTTTTGGTAGTTTTGATTATTCACTGGGGAAAAAAAAAGTTAATTCACCCGACTTAAATGTGAGTAAAGCCGCAAGCAAACTCTAGTTTAAAAATAAACAAGGAGAAAAGATATGAGCAAACTAAATTATATTTTTTTGACTTTCTATAATTTGGTGATCTAAAACATTTTACTCATAATTATTTATTCACTACATAAATAAGAGTTGATTTATTACCATTTTTAACAAAAAATAAATATTTTATTTACCAACTTTTTATATATCAAAATCCAACTTTTTATTTTTACGAAATCCAATCGTTTTATTTATCACAAATCAAGGTAAATAAACCCACATTTGCATGGAGGGGAGCGGAAAATAATTTAGGAAAACCCATCTTTAATACACCAATACACCAATCTGAGACTCGAACCCCAATTTCCTTGTTACTAGCAAAACATACTATGTGAGATTTAGTCCGCGTACCCACTGGTTCGAGTAACATGACCCGCTTCGGTGGTCGCATGGTCTATGCCGCTACTCTCGCAGTAGACCAGACTGCCAATGATCGGGAGATCTAGGTTCGAATATCGGTAAGGTGTATTGGTTTTTTTCCCAAAATGTTTTTCCACTTTCCCTCCATGAAAATGCAAGTAGACTTTCTCTAAATTCAACCTTCCTAAAACCATTAGCGTAATTAAGACATAAGTGGATAAACCGAACGGGTAGTAAGACAAGGTGTTTAAAAAAGTATGTTTATTAATTTTCAAATTTAATAACTTAACTTATTATATCATTTCACACTGAAAGGGATTTACTCTATTTTTGCAATATTATATAAAGAACACGTCAGAATAATATGAATTTGACAAAAATTTATGGTACTTATACTTCTGACAAAATTAAAATTACTTTGTATCATAAATTTTATTTTTATAGTTAATTTTATTTAATAATGCTTGGCTACAAAATAAATGTCTAATAATCTAGCGATTGTAAATAATTTATTATCAACTCTAACTTAAGTTTTACTCTCGCCTTAATGAAACGGATACCAAAAAAGAACACACAAAAAAAAAAATGGGTACAGTAAATTAGATTCTCTTCATAAAAAAAAAAAAAGACAATTGCACTATTTTGATGGGGAGAAAATAATTTATGGAAACTTACGAGGGTTGCAAAATTCAAGAATGTTTTAGGTTCTTTGTGTTTAGAAGAGAGAGGGAGGGGGAATACATGAAAGTAGCATTGAAAACTTTTAATTATCACAATCAAACTATTTGTAGATCAGAAGTTGGTAGATGAACGATAAAAAAAACAAAGGAGTTCTCGGTTGGTGATAGGGAGAGTTTGAAGGGGGAATAACGACCCCAGGAGGTATGAAGGGGTTGGGTATGACTCTAGTCACGTGCTGCATTTAGAAGTGGTGTCTCGGGTTTGTTGGGGAAGGAGAGAGCTAGCTTGTAGAGGGGGAGGGGGGAGGACTCATTATTACTAGACGTTAATTTCGGGCGCATGGTGTCGGGTCATAACTCAATGGAAGTAGTCATGAAGGAGTTTAGGGGTTGAGGGTGGTTGAAAGGGATGCGTGTGTTATTAAGTAAGACGTGGTATAGAGGAAGAAGGGGAAGGGGGGAGGGGGGGCGGAGGAGTTAGGGAGTCAAAAGGAAAAGGTTCTAGCAAGGTGATAATTTAACAAATCCTTGTCCCAGAATAATTAGTCTCTTAAGCGTCTTTGGGTGGAAGAGGAAGAGAGGGGAAGCGAAGATAGACGGGGGAGGTGCTAGGTTTTGAACCAAGACTTCGGAAAACATGGAAAGAAGTGGAATGTTAAGGAAACAGGATATAGGAGGTTTTGAGCGGGGTAGAAAGTGGTAAGGAAAAGGTGGGTGGGAGGGGGGTGCTGACAGGAAGAGAATGTAGCTGCAGTGGAGAGATAGCGTGAAGTGTGTGATAAGGGAGAGACGAGGATGAATGGAAAGGGTATGGGGTGAGGGGGAACAGTCCAAACGGAAGAAGACAGATAAAACACGCGGCGACTACTAGACTTTATATTCTCTAGAGATGAAGAAAATGTTCGACCGGCCGGGAGGAAGAGTGAATGAGTCAAGAGAGCTCAGGGGTGCAAACTGGGGGACAGATACAACTAGCTTAGGAGGGATGGAAAATAAGTCGTCCAGGAAGTTGTTTATTTACCAACACACTCGCTTGCCTTGGGTAGCCCCTTGCCTACGCACATGTGATTTGTAATAAATACGATGATAAATGCGTGTATTCCCCTCCACCTCCATGCGTTTAATCGTTCCATTGCACCTGTATGTGCACTCGCGGACTAAACGTCAATCTCATCTAGCTGGCTTACTATTGATGGGGAGGGGAGCGGAGGTCAGGCTTCAAATCTCGGCTGAGCGTACTGAGTAAGCTTTATCATAACGGTTTTCCATGAAAATGCGTATGTAGGGCTACTTCCCCGAAACAATATCTTCCCCATCTTTGCCCCTTAACTAAGTAAAATGGTTAAGTCCAGACGGGTAGTAAGACGCGGTGGTGGAAATAAAACGTTATATTTCAGTCAGGTAGGAACAATAATAAGTTTTTTTTAGCATCACGTCTTACCACCCGTTTGAAGTATAGGCATATGTAATAATTATAATAACGTGTCAGGGACGATTAAAGTTGAATTTAGAGGAAGTGTACCAGTATTTGCGTGGAGGGAGAGTGGAAAAAACAGCTGGGGAAAACCATCGTCAATACACACCTGGCCGGGAATAAAACCCCGATCTCCCTGCTATCGGCAGTATATTCAATTGTTAGAGTGACGCCTTAGATAAAGCAGCCATCGAAGCAGATAAATCAACACTATTTAATTAAGATTGAAAATAATTTTTGATAATATAATATTCACCTTGAATAGAAAAGGTGTTATTGTATGGTATGCAGGTTTACCACGTTAATCACATTAAAACAAGAGAGGTTTTCAAAAGTGTAGAGCTAAAGAGTGTCCATCCTATTTTTTAAAAAGATTGGAAGACACCAGAAGATATAATTAGAAGGAGGGTGTAAAAACATAGGCCTAGTTGTTATAAATTTGTTAAAAACATTTTACAAACCAGGCCAGAGTAACATTAATTTTATTTTTTTTAACATTAGAATTTATTGTTATTACATTTTAAAGTTTCATAAATTCTCTCATGTTCCTCCGCTAAAGCCAGTTTTGCCTAGACTCAACATATGCACAAAACAAATAGCGGATAATTTATGCTCCAAATCATAAAAAAAAACTGTTTTTGGTTAAGATTGTTATTAAAACTTTTTTTTTAGGTACCCAACTCCTTTGTCTATGGACGGGGGATAGATAGCAACATACAACAGGGAATTATATCTCAAAATACGGGACTGGGCGGTAGCCCCATTGGTTTGTCGGTGACGGAGAAATCAAGACCCGACTCCCGGATGAGTGTAATGAGGTAGCTTTCCCAAATAGTTTCCCCATTTAAATTCACGCAAATGTTAGAATATTTCTCATAAATTCTACTTTTTCATCTTTAAACGAGTTAGATTGCAACCATTGTGTCAAATGTATCCTTAAACTAAGAAAACATAATATTAAGATTATGTAAACGCTATCACCGGTTTATCTTAGCTTAGTTCTATTAAAACACAACAAAACCTCAAACCCAATTAACCACAAACCCAAATTCATGTGATACTTTTTTAGGACTCAAATTAGAAATACTTAGAACACATTTTGATGTATTTTAGTTTTAAATTCGCTTGTTAAACATTTAAATATATTTGCATTTTTAAAGTGAAGCATTAAAATATAAATATAGATGAAAACAAAGCTACTTAATTTTTTAGCGTTTACATAAATTATGAATAATTAGGTCGACATTTAAAACATCATTATAAAATAATGTTTGTTTCAAATTAATACAGTTAATGATAAAATAAGAGGGTAAATTAAAGATTTATGAAGGGACTAATTTACAACAAGCTAGATTTTTTTTTAAAATCTATGTGAACATAGAAGTAACGAAACCATGACGTTTTTACTTCACAAAACAATTCAATTTCAATGTTTTCAGGGAATAAATTCTATAAACAATTAGTTATTAGTGGTGGAATCATTGATGAGAATAAACAAAAGCCACCGATTAAAGATTAAAATTAAAATAAAACTCTTATTCGAATGTAACAAAAAAAATGACATTATAATACTACTATGATAAAAATAACTTTTTTGTTGGTAACGTCAATTCATTTTGTAAAATTCTCTCTCCATTTAAAATAAATTATGTGGCAAATATACAGCTTCTAATTTGAAATTAAGATTTCTTAAGCTCGTTAATAAGGGTAACGCCAAATGCGTGCTTTCACATGGTCCGATGAATCTTTTCTGAACCCAAATAAGGGTGCGTGAGTTGAAGTTTTTTTTATGTATGTATAAAATAAAACCTCTCACAATGGTACTTGAAACCAAATTTGAAAGAGGGGAAAAAGCTAAAGAGAGAGGAGAAAGGTTTTTTTAAAAAAAATTCTCGTTTAATTGGAATTTCTCTCTCGTCATCGCCAAATAGGGCCAGGGAGGGATTTTTATCGATTGAGCTCACGTGACTCCCTGATTCCACGGAGTAACTTATAGATACCTGGAGACTAATTTGTAGACTTAAAAAAAAAAAGTGTTGCATCTGCATTAGTGATAAAATGATCTGCGGCTCAATTTTCACAACTGACTTAATAGCCAATGATTGGGAGGTCAAGGTTTGTATACGGATGGATGCACATAGAGCTATTTTGCACTTATGATTTTTTTTAAATTTATTTAGCACCGCGTCTTACTACCCGTTCGGGCTATACGCTTAAGTACTAATTACGCTAATGGATTAGGAATTGGGAAGGTTGAATAGAGGAAGTGAACCCGCATTTGCGTGGAGGGAGAGTGGAAAACCATTTAGGAAAAACCACCCCTAGTTCACCCGACCGAGATTCGAACCTCGATCTCCCCGTCCTCGGCGGTCGGGCTCAACACGACGAGCGCGTTAGCCAACTACGCCACTGAGGCGGGTCTTATGATTTATCGCTAGTGCTTTTCCATCGCCTGCACGTGAATATTTTTCATAAACGCCCCAAAGAGATTAATGCAGTAGGCCTGTAATTCTTTGAGAACGTAAAACTTTATTTTTATTGTCAGTAGTGCTATTAAATATATAACGTTAGAATGAACCTGTAGGAGGTAGGGTGTAATAAGGTGGAATGGATAGAACTACTGTAGCTCAAGATAGGGATAGGTGGCGTACTTTTATTAAGTGCGACCACAAACTTTCGAGTTCCCAATGCCATAGAGCAAGTATGTAAGTAAGTAAATAAATAAGTAGGTGCGATTCGATATTACATTCTGTTACATCTCAAGTACAACACAAAATACACTTACGTGCAGCCCATGGCTGGTCATGGACTCTTTGTGTTGCATCCAGCCGAGTAGCAGTCAAATTTTTATCGGAAAGCCATTTATAAAATGTCATCCTTTATTTGCGGCCAAAATTGATAGAATTTTACTATAATATTAATATAGTTTCATAGGTATTGATAATTACCATCAAAAGTTAAAACTTTAGCTCACATGACTTGACGTATTATTACGTGAAAGTAAATCTAGTTATTACTCTTCCTGTCGGATAAGGTTTATGGAAATTGGAATGTATTTAAAATCAGACGCTTGAAAATTGAGCTATAAAGTTAAAAAGCTCTTGTCACCATTCCATAGATTTAACTATACAAGTTGAATCATAAAATAGATTAAACAATTTATTAAAAAATTAATATTTAAATATAAAACTAAGGAAAACATGAATAAATTTGGAAATATGGGCTCCATAATACCCAACTATGATTCGAACCCCGACCTCTCCATCAACGGCGATCAGGCGCAATGCATGTGTACACTAGATCATGAGTGAGGGCTTATATTAATTTAAGGACAAAAGATGATGAGGGTGAATTTTAAGGAAACAGACAAACATTGTCTGGAAAGAGAATGGGAAAAACTGAAATGTGGATAAAAATACAGTCCACCTTCATGGGAAAGGCTATTATTATCTGACAGCTTCAGTAGAAAGATTACTAGATGTACTTTCATGTATTCATGCGTAAAGTAATGTTATCTGCAAATGACACATTTGATAGATATTAAGGTCAAATTTCGAAACCAATCTCGAACTGCCGTATCAAGATCAAGAGCACCAGATGCGTTCGGCAACGCTTAGCCAACTCTACCATTTGTAAAACACAGCACTCTGTTGAACTATTATATTTTGTGAAAACATTACTAATTCTACTACTCCAACTCATTACTAGAATTTAATACAATTATTTTATTTGCTCTGGTAGGTTCTATTCACATATCTACTAATAAGGTAAGGATTATGAAGGTAGAATTTAGATGAAATGTCCCCAAATTTGAGTATAGGTAGATTGGTAAATCATTAAGGAAAAAATACCCTCGATGCATAAGGCCATCCCTTGAATCCCAACTTCTTCGTAACGTCAAACTAGACCAGATGAGATTGACGCCTTAACCCACATTAACATCGATGCGGATGTATGAACAGTAATATAATTTTATCTGTTAATCTCGCATTTAAAGAATAAAAAACGAAAACAGTTAATTCAACCTACCGAATATTAGTTTTATCAACAGAGCTACAATCTAATTTAGAAATAGGCCTACTGTGACTTTTAAATTTATAAAAGTTACTAAGGCTATATTTCTTTATCATTAAAACAATTTTATATATTCATACGTCAGGCCATGTAATATGAGGCTATTACTTTTGATAGATATGATCAATACCTATAAAATAATACAGTACATTATATCAATGTAACTTGAAAAGATCCGTTTTTATTATTTGCTTTAAGTTCTTTCTACAAAAATCCTACCAGCATATTTAGCTCAGGCGTATTCAACCATACTATTTAGTCAGTATATAATCTCCCTACAAAGAGCTAATGGTCACTGGTTCAATTCCCAGCATGGCTGAAAAGATTTATCATTTATGAATCTCATATTTTCCTTTTCACATTGATGAAGTGATGGTCAGGATACTGGGTGCGGTGTTGATTCTAGTTATAGAGTTAGTCTGAAGTTCGAATGTTGTTTGTTTCACAAAGTACACTTCATTTACCTTGAAAGGTAACAGTCTGACTTCATACGATTGAACTAAGGCCCTATCTTACAAGCTCGCCAAGAAAATCGCCAAGAAAATCATAAGGAGGAGAAAACCACAACAATAAATCACTTGTCTAAAACCACCCTCAGTTCACTCAGCCAAGATTCGGGGCCTGCTCGTCAACAAATAACGAGAGGTATCTCCCTAATCACGCGCTCGCCAGTCTGTCCACCCAGTCGCTTACGCGCTCGCTCGCACGCTGCACGCTTGTCAGTCTGGCCGAACCCTTATATATTGTAAGGGATTGCATATTTTAAGAATCAAATATCCAAAGCTATTATTTATGCTTTTAGTGAGTATTTACTCCATCTGGATATCATATTATGAAAATTCCTGGATAACTCAGTGGTTAGAGCATTGACATACTAAGCCAAAAGTCCCGGGATCAATTCCCGTGCCAGGTGTCATTTTTCAATTTTCAGAATATGATATCTAGACGGAGTAAATCCTCACTAAAAGCATAAATAATAGCTTTGGTTATTTGATTCTTAATTTAAATTAGTTAAAAAATGACATCGGACACGGGAATTGTGGCAGCAGAGCAGCCTCCCGAGTCCCGGTATCTGATAGTTCAAGGATAATTTAATTGTTTATATGTAGCTGATGATTTCCACACTCCTTCACAAACTCATCCTTAAAACTATGAGTGAAGAACGACCTTGAGTACGAGACAAATCCTGGATAACTCAGTGGTATATCAATGGCGCGCTAAGACAAAGGCCCCGGGTTCGATTTACGTATCATTTTAAAACTAATTTAAATTATTTTATACCAATAAACAATATGGTTTTCAATAGATTACTACAACTAATTTATTAATGTTCACGATCCTTTGAAAAATCCTCCACAAACATTTAGCGGGAAGGGAGTGCGAGAGGGGAGAGGGTACAAATTATATTTAGGAGCTTATGAAGGGTGTTAATTCAATGCCGCGGAAAATAAGAGTACGCAGGCGCGAGCTCTCTCTCTCTCTTTCTCTCTCTACGGACTGCACCTGTATTATCGCATACAGCTACGATTCTACTGTGCCAACCCAATCAACGAAATTTCCCCGCGATAGGTTTTCGGGGTTGTACAGCCTGGGTGAGCGTATTGTTTGCACACAATCGCGCTAATCAGATCGTTTCGTTGCGTCCCCCGACTCCCGCATGGCTAATTTACTAATAAATGAATATAGTGGCCTATTGTTTCCCTACCCTCCACTGTACCTATTTTTTCCCTTCACCAACCTATTCAACGCTCAGCCCATTACAAAATATGGTTATTTTTCGTAGATGGAATATATATTTAGAGCTTAAATTGACCGTAAATTAATATAGTTTATTTTGGCTCAAATAATCGCTAGAAAATATTTATTTGGAGGCTACAAATACGTAAATTGACTATGTCACAAAATACCATTTTAATGTATTTAAATTCCTTGACTTTTCCATATACAAAAAAAAAGTATTTAAATGCAGAGCTACAAATCAAAATTCTTGCTATTTCCATTTTTTTATTTATGTTTAGCACATACCTATAAACTTAATTTAAAGCACCACTCGTGGTAGTTGGTAACGCGTATCGGTTGAGCCAGACACGAGGACGGGAATCGGGTTCGATATCGGTGGTGAAGCTGGGGTGGTTTTTCTAAATGTTTCACCTCCCTCCACCAAATGCGGTTCACTTCTCTAAATCAACCTTCCCAATTCCTAATCATTAGTGTAATTATATAAGCGTATACCACGGTTAGTAGCGCGTGCTAAATAATAATAAAAAATAATAATAATAATATAATATAATAATAATAAATATAATAATAATAGAGAACAGTGCTACAAACTTAAACAAGACTCTTAAAGATGTTCTTGTCAAATGTCTCATAATTAACTCTTTCAAGAGACTTTAAGGAATAATTTGGTCAACTCATTCACTCTTTGATTTGAATTAATTAACTCGTGTACTTGTACAATCGGATGGTTTAGGGAGCACTCTTACCAATTATAAAAATACCAAGCTACGAAGCATGCGATTTACCTTATTATTTTGAGTGTTATAGTCGCAATATCAGTCTTACAACAAGCGCAATAGATTTGTTCTTAGATTAAGATTGGAGAAGTATTGTCTATTGTGACGCTGCTAAGTATGTAGACCTATGTTTAAAATAGAGTTAAAAGTTAATTGTATTTTAAACTGTCAGCGTTTTGCTGGTGTATTACCCGAAGCAGCGAAGAGTGATGTCCAAGCTTACAACTTGGAGGCAAGCGTGATTTGACTACCACACGATACACCAGAAAAGTCAAACATACATTGCTTGTTGTTCTCCAAATAACAAACAACATAGCGGACTCTAATTTAATCGCTATGCTAGTATTCCAGTGTAGACTTTAGTAACTATCTACTACATACACAAAACAACCTAAAAAACAGGGCTAGGAGTGGGTATTTTAAAGAGTTCGACAAATATTTTTTGAGGCTCAGTGGAAAATAACGTTTTAGAAAAACAAACATAATTTACCATTTTAGGGAAACCCAGGAAATGTGTGCTGTAGCCCTCTTCGGTGGCCGCATGGTATAAGGAGTTATTCTTGTGTTATACTAGGCTGCTGAATACGGAGAAATCGTGGTTCTATCCCGGTTGGGTGTACTAAGGGTGTTTTTACCTAAATATTACACTTTATCTAAATATAATCTTCATAATCCCTAAAACCACTAGCGTGATTACTATATAGGCGCATAATCCGAACGAGTAGTCAGACGCGGTGCTAATTTTTTTAAATGTAAATAGGTTGCTCTCAAACTCAAGCCTTGCTTGGAGCTATGCAATCTTCTTTGCAATGTAGTAAGATGTATTACCTACTCAATCTCTTCCCCGGTGCAAATTTACTAGCTATTTGCATGGATATGGAGTAAATAAGTGTTAAGCGTATGAAAAGATTTGAAATGTCCCAAGTCCAAGTCAAAGTCGAAGCCCAAATATCCTTCGCTTCAACTTTGACAGCCATAATAACCTGTGCATCTTTGAAACATTTTATAGGAAGAAGAAACTTTCTATATATAACTTAAATAATTTAAATATCTGATTAATATGAGATATTTTATCATTCCATTTTAGATCAGCTAATAAAAAGTAATTTAACACCAACTAGTGATTACATTACATATATAACGCAAAAAGAGAAACATTCAGATAACTTATGCCAGCATTAAATAATATAGTGTATTTTTTCACTTACAAGCCTTTTTATTTACCTAGATGTAATAGTGGATAGTTTAAATTAAGAGTAGTATTGTTTAACAAAATAAATGGTACGGCGCACCGCACAGACTTTCTCTCTCTTTCTATAAACTCGTAAGATTTCTGAACGGAATAATGTACATTGTATCATCACTACTCCACATTAGAACACGCATAAAATAATATACAATGATATAGAATCAATGAGAAAAGAGGCGCATCTTTGTCCACCTAAGAGCATTTCAAACAGTTTAATGTCTTCCACAAGGGTCAACACTTCGTATTAAAATTTCGATTTCTGGTTAAAATTTTAACATTTTATAATGTGTCGCAGATCTTCAAGTCATCGCATTGATATTTAATTATTCATTTATACATTTTGATCAATAAAAAATGTAAATATTGACTATTGAGTCTAAAATGGAGATAGATCATTGCTATGCAAACATTTCTCCAAAGAGATTTAAGGAAAAATAACATACTTTTTTAGATACATATATTTAATTACTCTATGGCATTGGAGAATTATTGCGTTAAGACTTAAGTAGTATATGTTTACAACTAAAGCTCACAAAATTGTATTAATATATTTGCAAATATCTCAGAAACTGCTGCTTTTATAAAAATATATGTCAAATAAAAGTTTTTTATTTCTAATAGTCCTACAATTTTGCAATGATAAGTTGTTTAGTTTCTCCAATAGTTGTGGAGATACGGAAATTAACGCTTCTGTAATGTACCCTAAAAATCATTTTCATAGGAAAATGAAAATAGCCAGTTTATTTATAATCTTAATCAACGCCTAGATACGAATTTTAATCAAAATCGTTTGAGCAGATTTTGAGAAAACCAAATTTTTCTCTTTTCACCCATCAGTAAACTAACCTTAATTTTAAGTTTTTATAGACACACAGACAGACGGCATTGCAAAGACTATTTTTTAGGGTTTGGGGGTCATGAGACGTCGACATCCATCAACATTTCAGGTTAGTTTTTTTAACGGTCGCAATATTTCCACTTTAATGTCCAAAAAGTTAAAAAAATTCATATAATTGCGTAAAGATTGATAGTTAATGATTTTATAAAAATATGTTTCGGATAAAATATCTGTATTATAAATATATATACATATTTGTAATGCTAAGTAATTTCATATCTCAAATAGTTTCGGAGCTATTTAAAAAAATGTTAATTGACGCATCAGACCGGAGCCCTTAAAGCCATTTTGCCGAAATATTGTGGGTAGCCATTTTGTTTGGAATATTTATTAATGTTTATAAATGAAATTTAATCAAAATCGTTAGAGCCGATTTTGAGAAAATCGACTTTTTTTCTTTTTGCCCTTCAGTAAACAACCCTTAATTTTAAGTTTTAATAGACACACAGACAGACGGCATTGCAAAGACAATTTTTTAGGGTTCGGGGGGTCATGAGACGTCGAAATCCATCAACATTTCAGGTTAGTTTTTTTTACGATCGCAATACTTAAGCTTTAATGCTCAAAAAGCTAAAAATATATATATATAATTGCGTATAAATTGAAAATTATTGATTTTATAAAAATATGTTTCGAATAAAATATTTGTATTATAAATATATATACATATTTGTTATGCTAAGTAATTTCATATCTCAAATAGTTTCGGAGCTATTATAAAAAATGTTAATTTACGCATCAGACCGGAGCCCTTAAAGCCATTTTCCCGAAATATTGAGAGTAGCCATTTTGTTTGGAATATTTATTAATGTTCATAATTGAAATTTAATCAAAATCGTTAGAGCCGATTTTGAGAAAATCGACTTTTTCTCTTTTTGCCCTTCAGTAAACTACCCTTAATTTTAGGGGTAGATATCCAATTCCAAAAACCCTCGGGGCAACCCTATGAAAACCCTAGATATGAAGTTTCAGCTCAATCGGTAAAATAGTTTAGGCTCTAGTTGGAGGTACAGACAGACAGACAGACAGACAGACAGACGGAAATTCAAAAACCACTTTTTCGGATTCAGGAAGTCATGAAACGTCAAAATTCATCAAAATCTCGAGTTCGAATTTTTTGACGATCACCATACTTTCTCTACCTGTAAGATAGAGAGAAAGTAAATAAATGGTACGGCACACCGCACAGACTTTCTCTCTCTTTCTATAAACTCGTAAGATTTCTGAAAGGAATAATGTACATTGTATCATCACCACTCCATATAAGATCACGCATAAAATAATATACAATGATATAGAATCAATGAGAAAAGAGGCGCATCTTTGTCCACCTAACAGCATTTCAAACAGTTTAATGTCTTCCACAAGGGTCAACACTTCGTATTAAAATTTCGATTTCTGGTTAAAATTGTAACATTTTATAAGGTGTTGCAGATCTTCAAGTCATCGCATTGATATTTAATTATTCATTTATACATTTTGACCAATAAAAAATGTAAATATTGACTATTGAGTCTAAAATGGAGATAGATCATTGCTATGCAAACATTTCTCCTAAGAGATTTAAGGAAAAATAACATAATTTTTTTAGATACTTACTTATATTTAATTACTCTATGGCATTGGAGTATTATTGCGTTAAGACTTAAGTAGTATATGTTTACTACTAAAGCTCACAAAATTGTATTAATATATTTGCAAATATCTCAGAAACTGCTGCTTTTATAAAAATATATGTCAAATAAAAGTTTTTTATTTCTAATAGTCCTACAATTTTGCAATGATAAGTATTTTAGTTTCTCCAATAGTTGTGGAGATACGGAAATTAACGCTTCTGTAATGTACCCTAAAAATCATTTTCATAGGAAAATGAAAATAGCCAGTTTATTTATAATCTTAATCAACGCCTAGATACGAATTTTAATCAAAATCGTTTGAGCAGATTTTGAGAAAACCAAATTTTTCTCTTTTCGTCCTTCAGTAAACTACCCTTAATTTTAAGTTTTTATAGACACACAGAGAGACGGCATTGCAAAGACTATTTTTTAGGGTTTGGGGGGTCATGAGACGTCGACATCCATCAACATTTCAGGTTAGTTTTTTTTTTACGGTCGCAATACTTAAACTTTAATGTCCAAAAAGTTAAAAAAAATTCATATAATTGCGTATATATTGAAAGTTATTGATTTTATAAAAATATGTTTCGGATAAAATATCTGTATTATAAATATATATACATATTTGTAATGCTAAGTAATTTCATATCTCAAATAGTTTCGGAGCTATTTAAAAAAATTTTAATTTACGCATCAGACCGGAGCCCTTAAAGCCATTTTGCCGAAATATTGAGAGTAGCCATTTTGTTTGGAATATTTATTAATGTTTATAAATGAAATTTAATCAAAATCGTTGGAGCCGATTTTGAGAAAATCGACTTTTTTCTCTTTTTTCCCTTCAGTAAACTACCCTTAATTTTAAGTTTTAATAGACACACAGACAGACAGCATTGCAAAGACTATTTTTAAGGGTTCGGGGGGTCATGAGACGTCGACATCCATCAACATTTCAGGTTAGTTTTTCTTACGGTCGCAATACTTAAGCTTTAATGCCCAAAAAGTTAAAAATATATATAATTGCGTATATATTGAAAGTTATTAATTTTATAAAAATATGTTTCGAATAAAATATTTGTATTATAAATATATATACATATTTGTAATGCTAAGTAATTTCATATCTCAAATAGTTTCGGAGCTATTATAAAAAATGTTAATTTACGCATCAGACCGGAGCCCTTAAAACGATTTTGCCGAAATATTGAGAGTAGCCATTTTGTTTGGAATATTTATTTATGTTCATAAATGAAATTTAATCAAAATCGTTAGAGCCGATTTTGAGAAAATCGACTTTTTCTCTTTTTGCCCTTCAGTAAACTACCCTTAATTTTAGGGGTAGATATCCAATTCCAAAAACCCCTCGGGGCAACCCTATGAAAACCCTAGATATGAAGTTTCAGCTCAATCGGTAAAATAGTTTAGGCTCTAGTTGGAGGTACAGACAGACAGACAGACAGACGGAAATTCAAAAACCACTTTTTCGAATTCAGGAAGTCATGAAACGTCAAAATTCATCAAAATCTCGAGTTCGATTTTTTTGACGATCACAATACTTTCTCTACCTGTAAGATAGAGAGAAAGTAAAAAGTTGACTTTAGCTTTGACTTTTCTTCGTATGTTTCAAGCTTCACTTCGCATTTAAAAAGTTGTCTTTACACATCCCTACAAGTGTACGATACATTCATGTTGTATGGTTCAGTAAGGGCTCGAGTAAGATTGTTTAGTAAAACTATATAATATAATTAATGCACTATTAACTTCCTCATTGAGCGAGAACAATAATAAAAGAAGCACATAACAGAAATTGTGGATGTGGAACTGATGTAGAGGTCTAGCGTCTGGGAGGTATGCAACCTGCGTAAAAGGTGTGCTAAGCAGGTGCCATGACGTTCATCTACAGGGGACGGCTAAAAACATGGGGTGAAGTAAATATCAATATTTAGACTGGAGTCTTTCTTCAGGTCATTCAAGAAAGTTACTCTGAGAATGAGAAATACTTTGTGAGGTTATATTGTTTTGGTGGTGATTGTAGCATAGGGTGGGATGAGGTGTGGTGGGGGCGGGGGGCAAGTGGCAGTGACCAGACAATATCGACCTACTGTTCTATTTTTATCTTGTCCCTCTGTAATTATGATCTGAATCTATCCAAGAAGTTGGGACTCTAGTTCGAAAAAAAAAAAAAAAAAAAAAATTAGGCTTTCATATTTTGAATAAATCTACATATGAAGCTTGTCAAAGAGCGTTTTATTGTATTAAAAACTAGATCTATAAACTATGTGCTTGGACAAAAAATATATTTAAATAACCAAGCACTTTAATTAGAATAGTTTAAGTGGCAAATACTCTAAGGTGCTTTATTTGTAGTTGAAAGATTTATCAGGCCAACTTTTCGTTTTTATTACAATAATTAACACCTACACCGGTAGTTCCATGGATAAAGTCATTAGTCTCTCTTATCTGGTTTACAGGCTACGACAATTATTGTAACATGACTAAATGTACTGAGGTGATGTTCTTATTTATGACTAAAAATGAAACCCTGGTAGCTTAGTTACTTGAACATATAACATTGTAACACAAGCAATTATGAACCACTTTTAGCGTGGCTATTGAGGCATCAAACATTAGCACATTAAGAACCACTAGTAGCTTGTCCCCTGGTACATCCAATATTATCAAATTATGAACTAACGTTAGTTTAGTCCCAGGAACATTCAACATTAGCAAATTATAAACCACTGGTAGGCTTGGCCCCTAGAACATCCCAACATTAGCAAATTACGAAACACTGGTAACATAGCCTCTGAAATATCCAACATTATCAAATCATGAACCACTAATAGCTTGGCCCTGGAATATCCAACATTAGCAGACTATAAACCACTGGTAACATGACCCATGAAATATCCAACATTAACTAATCATGAACTTTGACACGAATTCACCCGTTGGTTTCGTTTGATGGGTTTTGATACGCGTTGCTTTTTAGCGTGTAGCTTAGCCATGTTCAATAAACACGCAAATTAATAAAGTCTTTAGAAATTTTCGCTGTTAGAAAAACTGTAATACTCATAAGAGCTGGACTAAAAATTCTTAACAACGGCATTGCGTTGGCCTACAATAAATTAGATAAAGTCAAAGTATTTAAGTATAAAAAGACATTATTTATATATTATTAAAATGATGTAATTTTACTATTTTAAAGTGTCTGTGCATTAAAAATTATTTGTTTTTAACATATTATAAATATTTAATTGTGTACACCACATAGGCATGTCTGGTTATATTAAATTTAAGCCTCATTCATTAAACTACTTTGGCTTTAACAACGGTACGGGAAAAGCATAAAATAGCAAGTTCGATTCCTTATAATTACTAAACTATGATGATTTGCAATCATTGAATGACTATTTATAACGTATAATTATGCACTTGTTAAAATAGTGCAATAAAATTTTGATGGTCAAATGACCTTAACCATTTGATATTTTGAGTTCGCGTATATTACTAAGAGACCCATTGTTATATTGGAATAAGACATTTGATTTTTAATCCTAATACCGTATTCAATTTAACTACTGAGATAACGAGACGAATTAATTCAATGATTAGTGCTATTGTACTGCTTAATTTAAGAGTTAAAGATGTGTATGTAATAGTTTATAAGGCGAATAACCCAAATCGATAGTGAGACGTGGTGCTAATAAATAAATTAAGCTTATAAAAATGTCAGAAAAATTATGGCATGCGTGCTCAAAGAGACACGCGAGAACATTTTCTTGGAACGAGATATTCTGTATGATATTCAACTCTTTCCCCTCCCCACCCCTCCCGCCAACCAAGAAAATAAAAACTGTTTAAAAATTTCATACAAACTTATTATTGGGTATTTATTACTGTCAAAAAGTAATTAAGTTTTTTCTGGTGAATTACAAGCTATTAAAATAATTCAGTTACTAAACATTTCTCATTTATGTCAATTAATGGGCATTGTTTGAATAGTGGCCTGGGTCAGTTTTTTTTTATTCAAGCCACATATTTTCCCACTACCGGCTTGCTAGGCCTGTCGTACTTTCCATTTGCCCTATAGTCTAAGTAAAGACTAGGACAGGCCCAACATCAAGTTTCCGACTGTTAATGTATCAATGTGAAAGGGTAAACCCACATTTCATCAATAATAAATGTTTCGACCGTGACGGGAATCAGACCCGGAACCTTATCTAAGGAGATCAAGGGTTAGTGTGTAGATGTGTGCAATAAGTGTTTTATATATATTATGGGACGTGGTACTACATATACTTTACATATATCCTACACACACGAACACGCACGCACACACACGCACACACACACACACACACACACACACACACACACACACACACACACACACACACACACATATATATATATATATACAGAGTGGGGCCGAAACAATTAGACAATTAATAGCTTGAAAATTAACACTTTAATTGAAGAGTTAATATTCACTACAGTAGATAAATAAAAGTAAACTAGATACTAGTATATTTTTAAATTTTTACTTTCTCTCTATCTTACAGGTAGAGAAAGTATGGTGATCGTCAAAAAAATCGAAGTCGAGATTTTGATGAATTTTGACGTTTCATGACTTCCTGAATCCGAAAAAATTGGTTTTTGAATTTCCGTCTGTCTGTCTGTCTGTCTGTACCTCCAACTAGAGCCTAAACTATTTTACCGATTGGGCTGAAACTTGATATCTTGGGTTTTCATAGGGTTGCCCCGAGGGTTTTTTGGAATTGGACATCTACCCCTAAAATTAAGGGTAGTTTACTGAAGGGAAAAAACAGAAAAAGTCGATTTTCTCAAAATCGGCTCCAACGATTTTGATTAAATTTCATTTATGAACATTAATAAATATTCCAAACAAAATGGCTACTCTCAATATTTCGGCAAAATCGCTTTAAGGGCTCCGGTCTGATGCGTAAATTAACATTTTTTATAATAGCTCCGAAACTATTTGAGATATGAAATTACTTAGCATAACAAATATGTATATATATTTATAATACAAATATTTTATTCGAAACATATTTTTTATAAAATCAATAATTTTTAATCTATACGCAATTATATATATATTTTTAGCTTTTTGGACATTAAAGCTTAAGTATTGCGATCGTAAAAAAAACAAACCTGAAATGTTGATGGATTTCGACGTCTCATGACCCCCCGAACCCTAAAAAATAGTCTTTGCAATGCCGTCTATCTGTGTGTCTATTAAAACTTAAAATTAAGGGTAGTTTACTGAAGGGCAAAAAGAGGAAAAGTCGATTTTCTCAAAATTGGCTCCAACGATTTTGATTAAATTTCATTTATAAACATTAATAAATATTCCAAACATAATGGCTACCCTCAATATTTCGGCAAAATGGCTTTAAGGGCTCCGGTCTGATGCGTCAATTAACATTTTTTTAAATAGCTCCGAAACTATTTGAGATATGAAATTACTTAGCATTACAAATATGTATATATATTTATAATACAGATATTTTATCCGAAACATATTTTTATAAAATCAATAACTTTCAATCTATACGCAATTATGTGAATGTTTTTAACTTTTTGGACATTAAAGTTTAAGTATTGCGACCGTAAAAAAAAACTAACCTGAAATGTTGATGGATGTCGACGTCTCATGACCCCCCGAACCCTAAAAAATAGTATTTGCAATGCCGTCTGTCTGTGTGTCTATAAAAACTTAAAATTAAGGGTAGTTTACTGAAGGGCGAAAAGAGAAAAATTTGGTTTTCTCAAAATCTACTCAAACGATTTTGATTAAAATTCGTATCTAGGCGTTGATTAAGATTATAAATAAACTGGCTATTTTCATTTTCCTATGAAAATGATTTTTAGGGTACTTTACAGAAGCGTTAATTTCCGTATCTCCACAACTATTGGAGAAACTAAACAACTTATCATTGCAAAATTGTAGGACTATCAGAAATAAAAAACTTTTATTTGACATATATTTTTATAAAAGCAGCAGTTTCTGAGATATTTGCAAATATATTAATACAATTTTGTGAGATTTAGTTGTAAACATATACTACTTAAGTCTTAACGCAATAATTCTCCAATGCCATAGAGTAATTAAATATAAGTATCTAAAATTATGTTTATTTTTCCTTAAATCTCTTAGGAGAAATGTTTACATAGCAATGATCTATCTCCATTTTAGACTCAATAGTCAATATTTACATTTTTTATTGGTCAAAATGTATAAATGAATAATTAAATATCAATGCGATGACTTGAAGATCTGCAACACCTTATAAAATGTTATAATTTTAACCAGAAATCGAAATTTTAATACGAAGTGTTGACCCTTGTGGAAGACATTAAACTGTTTGAAATGCTCTTAGGTGGACAAATATGCGCCTCTTTTCTCATTGATTCTATATCATTGTATATTATTTTATGCGTGTTCTTATGTGGAGTGATGATGATACAATGTACATTATTCCGTTCAGAAGACTTAGGAGTTTATAGAAAGAGAGAGAAAGTCTGTGCGGTGTGACGTACCATTTATTTTAAGATAATGTCACTCAGGCGAGCTCCAATGGACGTCAGGCAAACCTCAGTACGTTGTTTCCTCAGCATACAGTAGCCCCATGGCTTCTTTGGTTCTGACTGACAGTTCACAGGCGACTTCTGACAGTCAACATTTAGGTATATACCTAAATTTTAACTGTCAGAAGTGATAACTACTAAACACATGTTTTTTGCAGATCATATGGTTCGGCGTAGGGATACATAACTTGGTCTGGTAGCTTTTCAAAGCCGTCAGCTGTCAGCTCTGAGCTGTCAGTCAGCACCAAAGAAGCCATGGGGCTACTGTAGATGGTATAATTGTTTCTATCTCAACATGTAAATATTCATTTATCCCCCCGTATTACTACCCGTTTGGGCTATGCGAATATGTATTAGCTACGATAATGTGTTATGGATGATGGAAGTGGAATTTAGAGGAAGTATTCTCACATATGCGTGGAGGGAGAGGGTAAACACGTTTAGAAAAAGACTCAATCCACTCGACCGGTATTCGAACCCTGACCTCCCCGTCATAAACAGTCTGGTCTATAGCAAGAATGAGGCCTTTAAACATTCAACCACACTAATGCAGGCACACTTAATCTAAATGACTCTCCCAATACCTACCCCCTAAAATGAGTCGTTAATAACCTTGTTGTTGAACGTCATATTAACAATTAAAATAAAAATCACTATTATTTCCATGATACTTGTAATACAGTCCAATTTTCATTTTCATTTTATTTGATAAAAAAATTACAAAATCTACTTTCACGTGGTAATATGTCGTCATATAATCTGAAGATGTCCTCTTAGATGGATAGTGTGTATACCTATAGAATAATACTAATAAAATGGTAAAATGGTATCAACTTTGGCCTCAAAAAATATGTTTGTATTTTTTCTTTAAGGCCTTTCATATGAAAGCTCGGCTGTACTGAAGAATAAAACATTTCAAGTGTCGTTTGGTCTTTTAATTGAACATTTCCCTGGTCGACGTTGACTTGATCATGAGTTCAAATAAGGCTCCCCTTCCGTCCCTCAGTTCATGTCAGCGACTTCCCCCCACCTAACTAACCCTCCCACCCCCCCTCCCCAACACATCAAGCTGGGGTTGACAACTCGGCCAGGGAACACGCTCAGTGACCCCGTCAGCCCTCCCACGTGGACATCATGTTACCCTTAAAACATTCCGGCCTCGTCGCTTTAATGAGCTTCAGTCCGCTCATGTCAAACAAATTAATTATTAGGAGTTGGGACCAATCTACAACTTGCGCGCATCGGACGCTGCCATGGATGGAGGCGTGCGAAAAACCAATGTGTCATCACATCTTTCAGGGTCTTCGTTTCACATACATTTTATTTTAAAAAAAAAAGTCGATTTATTTACACTTCCTAAAATATAATTTTGATTTTTTACTTTTAACACCAGGCTATCTGCGTCGATGGGAAAGCGGTTAGATTTCAAGGGCATCAATTGGGGTTCAAATCCCGGTCTGATACACAGAGGTTTTTCTCTATAAATGGTTTCCTATTACCCAAATGAGAGTAAATTTCCTATAAATTCGACCTTCCTCATCTCTATCCTATTATTTTAGTGACATTCCGGACGGGGTAGTAAGATTCGTGATAAAAAAAAATAGATGTTACTATGGATTTCTCATCCATTCTCCAAGATAGTTAGGGTGTTTGCGTATAACCTGAACCGGTAGTAAGACGCGGTGCTAATGATGATGATGATGATGATGATAGTAATAATAATAATAATAATAATAATAATAATAATAATAATAATTAGGGTGTTCAGGGAAAAGCTACATGCCACTGAGTTTTACTAACCGTAACATTTAGTTTGCTAAAGTAAGTTCAAATTAAAGGAAATTTTTACGTAATTAAATGCACTTACGTAATCCTTTCTTTCCTTCTGTCATGGTCTTGTTTAGATTACCTCAAGTCTAGAGCTTTGTTAAAATTTGGAACGATCGTTTATACTGTACAACAGTGGTTCCCAAACTTTTTAGAGCCGCGACACAATTTTTGGATCAACCAAATTACGCGAACCGCCTAATTTTAATAGTCATGAGAGAGGTAAAGGGGTATTTTTTGATTTAACCATTTTTTTTTTACTTGCTTCGGTGGCCGATGACTAACGCGCTATTCTCACTTAGTAAACTATAAACTGAAGTGTCGATGACGGGAAGATCGAGGTTCAAATCTCGGTCGGGTGTGTTAAGGGTAGTTTTTGCAAAATAGTTTTCCACTCTCCCTCCCCACAAATACGGGTACACTTCCTCTAAAATACTCTATAATATATAAAATTATTTATTCCAACGAAAGTGTGAAACTGTTCCTTGATTGAAGATTTAACTATAAAAAAAATTTTTTGCGTTTACTTTATAGTTTTTTGGCGGCCCTCATGTGAATTTTCGGCTACCAATTATTTTTGCACTCCTTTTTGGCTATGGGCTAAATTACTGAAAAATCTTAGCTTCCTAGGTCTTATGGGTTCCAAGATTTTTTTGGCTAGACAGAGGAACTGGTTATTTTTATAGTGGAGATAGTTTTACAAAAAATACTTATCTTTTTCTCATAATGAGTCGCGTGTGGGATGCGCTAATTTCAGGTTCCTGTTGATGACGTCATTGACGTCCATTTCACAGGAACAAACATTAAACCTATCCCCGTGTCCGTATATTATGCGCCTTATTTTCCTCTTTTTTTTGGATTTTTGTAATTTCTCTTATCAAGAGAAAGTATTGTAATCGCGAATTTTTTTTTATCTCTGATATAGGATGAATCTTTACGTTTTATGTGAACCCGAACCCAAATAATTCAATTTTATATTTCTGTCTGTCCTCATGTCTGTCTGTCTGTCCCTGGCCACGAATCAAAAATGGTTTGATGTAATTTGTTCAAATTTGATATATATATATATTTTCATAGCTATATCTCAGGAGTTTTTTTTTTAAATTTTGGTCCTAGCTTTCAAATTAAGGGTAGTTTACTGATGAGTGATTTTTTTATTCCAAATTTTTCGAAAATTGTTTTAAAGATTTTTTAAAATGTATAATTAATTATATAAGATTTGTTTGACATAAAAAATAGCACTATATCATTAATTTTTGGCAAAAATTCACTCCCGTTCATGAATGGTCTGGGGATACCATAGGATACCATAGAAATGATTATGTAAAATGGTTAGAGCGGAGTCGAATGCGGTGGCATCTCTTACGCTTAGTATATCGATAGCATCATCCATTATTTTCATATAGAGAGTAGCCTAAGCGATGTATTACTCGGTGTTAACTCCTGTAGTGCAGGAGGAATTGCTTAAAATGGCGGCTTTTACAAATGGAGTAGAAAGTTAGATTTCTCCTACTCGGGAGAAAGGATCATTTATTTATTTATTACTTTGCCCGGCTTTCTGCCCGATTACCTAAGGTTGTTCTGTCGGTCGGTATACAGGCGTCGGGTTAACTTGCCCTTTTGCGGAGGGCTGGAAAGGTAGAAGGAAATAAAACACTCCAGTGACCTACATCTTTTCCTGTATTTCGGTCAAAACGGAACTAAACACGGATAATAATTTAATATTGCTTTTTAATTTTTGCACCGCGTCTTACCATCCATTCGCTCTATACGCATATTTACACTATTGAGCTAGGGATGAAGTTTGTTGATTTTAAAGAAAATGTATTAATATTTTCGGAAAAACAGAGGGGGTAATAATTTAGGAAAAACCGCCCTCAATACATCTGACCAGAGATTGAACCCTGACTTCTCCGTCATTGGAAATCCAGACTGTTGCGAGAGTGACGTCTTAGATCAGGCAATCACAAAAACATTATTATTTAGTATTATTAACGGTATTTAACGTGATTTTCTGACAGTGAATGCATATTTGAGTTCACGACTTACAAACTAACTTAACCTGGTTGAGTACGCTTAATACCTCACCCACAGTCTTAGCCCATATATGTTATTAATCGGATAGCAGGACGAACTTGTATGCAAATAGTAACTATATTTGTCAGTGCTACCTGGAAGTTCAACCAAGGTCCACTTGACTTCTGGTCGACGATTCTAACCCTTTGGTCCACTAGAACTGATCTAGGCGTGTTTTATTCTTAACACAACGTGATTATCCACTCTCTATCCATGTGAATGCTTGTGCATGTATTTCAAATTAACCCTCCACCCCGTTCCTTTAATCTATACACTTAATATAAAGCACGCTGGGTAAAACAAACTATGTAAATATATCTAAGATACACTTTACACTTTCCAAACAAAATCTTATATTAACATACATTTGGTAACAAACTAAATTAACCTAGGCTAGCACGCTTAGTATTATTAAGCCCGACACCTTATCTGAGATAAGAATCCCATGTTCGAATCCCGATATGGCCGAAAAGATTCATCATTGGTAAAATGTAAGATTCCCTTTTCACAGTGATGAATTAACGGTCAGGGGATGGGTGTTGTGTCTGTTCTAGAATTAAGTTAGTTTATTAGTCGGTTCAGGATGTGCACGTTAAATACATCAAATAAAAATTACATATATATTTATATATCAACTATTTAGCTATAGTATGTGCTCGAACTAGAGTAAAACAAGCTTGTAGTGTTAGATTCTTTACCTCCCATGTAATTTATAAACAAGATAAATTTTAATGACATATAATACCATCAGAAACTCAAATGTGTGTGTGTGTGTGTGTGTGTGTGTGTGCGCGCGCGCGCATCACGTCCGGCTATCAAGACGGACGGATTTCTAAATATTTGGTGGGTGATTTTTCTAGAATATTAAAGCTACATACTTTCTAAATCCCAATAATGTGAAAGTAGAGTTGGAGATCATTCAGAAGAAAAAAAAAAAGCCACCCCAGTAAACGAGCTGGGATTCGAACCATGATCTCACTGTCCATAACAA
Organism: Timema podura; assembly: GCA_033556935.1. Lineage (NCBI taxonomy): Eukaryota > Metazoa > Arthropoda > Insecta > Phasmatodea > Timematidae > Timema > Timema podura. Next base: position 47,453,010 of record JAVRXN010000011.1, on the reverse strand, counting down.
ATTAGACAAGACGACTCTGTCGCCTTTATGTGTGTGCCCACCGTTGCGAGTCCCGACTAGAAGAGAACGCTGATGAAACATTCCGGAAAGGTTTAACAAATGTTCATCAATAAATATACCAAGTTTAAATTTATCAATGTAGATTACAACTTAAAAAAACAAATCAAAGTCTTATAAAACTACTTTAAAGTGGGGGTTTTGTTACAAAATTTCACCGGATACTTTATTCCTAGTCAATCTCTCCTTTTCGGAAAAAAAAAACAAACACAACAAGAACGAAAAGAAAATCTGACACTTGAGAAGCAAAAGAAAAGCGGGGGGAAAAAATGCCTACGTTTCTTTTTCTCATTGTTGAATGTGTGGAGAGAAAGGTTGTAACGGGATGTGGCGGGGGAAGAGGTGAGGGGTTCATTTGAGAAAATTGCCCCAGACATTGGACACATTTATCTAAAAGAGGTTGGTTGTGCTCGCTCGTCTTTACTAAGTTTGTGCAGAGAACAGCAACTTTTCGCAAATCTTCCAGCTCTGTCACAGTTGAAAACTATTCTATCTCCATTACAAGCAATATTTAAGGTTACTTAGGGACTGTTTTAAATAAAAAATAATACTTTTTATTTGTTTTTTTTTTTTAGAAAAAATAATTTAATAGCAGTTTATTGATAGCAATATCTTTGAATAGTTTGCTGCCAGCTATAATAGGGCGTGCTCAAATTGCAGAATAAAATATACCTGTTAGAAGGTATCTAAGTAGGATCACTAATCTCTACCACAGAATAGCAGAAAAATCAATTAATTCCTTGCCCTCTTAGTTGTAACGTTACTTCAGTTATACTTTTAACTTGAATACGATTACATCTATAACACAGTTATCATTCAGAGTTGTTCAAGGCGGTTTTCGAAGTGTTCAAGTAGCTTGGTAAGCTTTATTCATAACGAAAATGAATAAGAATTTTAGAAGAAGAATATTCTATATTATATTATATTATAGAATTTAAGATTTAACTATCTTTGTAGGTTTCCTATTCTAAACCAACCTAACAAAATATAATGTTTGATAGAAAAATGCTTCAATGGCCGAATGGTCTAAGGCGTCAATCTCGTATTAGAGTGATCTGCTGATGACGGGTATATTTGGGTTCGAATCCCAGTCGGGTTAAATGAGGGTAAATTTTCCTAAAATGTTTTCCCACTCTCCTTGCATGAAAATGCAGGTAGATTACCTCTCTTCCTTCTTCATCCCTACTCCAGTAGAGTAGTTGAAATACATGCGTACAACCTGAACATGTAGTAAGGCACGATGGTAAAAATAAAATATATAACAATAAAAATGCACAGTAAACAAAATTTATTTTATTTATTTCCCTTTCCAATCTGCAGTTTAGTTCAAGACGATGACCTAAGCAAGACTTGGGGCCAGTTTCATAGTCAGACTTAGTGAGCCTAAAGTGTGAGTCAATACTAAATACAGGACGACACCTACCTAGACCAAAATGGAATGGGCCAGTTTCGCATATGAAACTGGCCCATTCCATTCAATTTCAGGTAGGTGACGTCTTGTATTTAGTATCGACTCGCACTTTAGGCTCACTAAGTTTGACTATGAAACTTGCCCTTGAACTGGAATATTTAACCCGCCGTTTGGGTGGAGAATTATAGAGCATGGATTAGTTTCTCTGCAAATTGTGGGCACCACTATAATAGTCTATTTGAGAAAGTGTGTACAGTTTTGCCGTACTGTGTATTTTTTCATAACATCTTAGTAACCATCCGAGCTATCCACGTTTAGTTACAATAATAGAATAGGGATGAGAAAGGTAGAATTAAGAGAAAGCTTACTAGCATTTGCGTGGTGTGAAAAACCACTTGAAAAACCACTCTTGATGCACTTGGACATGATTCGAACCCAAAACCTCCCAGTTACCAACAAATGAGACCAGTCGAGCTTGACTTTTTGTCTGCGTGCCGAGTGATGCAGAAGTTGTATTTGCCGTCTGACAGAGAAGGGATTGGAAGGTACAAAGGAATCAGTAAGGGAAAAGACGGATTAAGCTTATTTGAGATGGCAAAAATTCTTTAAATTCTTTAATCTATATTTCTGCATAATGAATCTCTCAGGATTCACTGTGTATTTACATTATAGTTTAAATAATTATTTAAATAAATAATGGTGTGACCCATTTCGATGGCCGTGTGGTCTAAGAGTAAGCGCACAGTAAACGCTGGTTACCTGCTTGCTGGTTGCAAGCGCAGACAAGCGGAAACCTGCAAGCAGGAATATGTTGTTGTATTAATTACACGTCACATAGTAAACGCTTGAGCTTGTGTCTGCGCTCATCCGCTAGCAGGAATGTTTTGGGTATTCCTGCTCGCAGGCATTGCTGGATGGCTCTTTGACGTGTGTCGTGTTCTGTGTTGAACGTAAATAATTGTTTTTTTATTAAGTTCTTTGTTTTTAAATATGATATTTCATACACTAAATTTAAGTGTTTGAATTTAATATGGCAAAAAGTGAAGTAATTGACATTGACTTATTAATTTCGTTATTCTCAAGTATTAAAAACCCATAGCCGCCTTCCTTAGGTTTTGTAAAAAGATGGTGGTACATACATTTTTCTACCTTTATTTATGTCGTGAATACCCACTTTTTTAATAGCCAAAACTTTGGGAACAACGCTATCCATAAAAAATAATTCATCCTTACTGGAGCTCATCTTTGTATGAAACCTACACTTCAACTCACAAGCTTCCAACTTATACTGTGAGAGCGTTACTGACGTTAACCAGCCCCGTCAGTGCTGGCTACCAGCAAGCAGGTAACCAGCGTTCACTGTGCGCGTACCCTAATGCGCTGTTCTCGCAGTAGATTAGACTGCCGACGGCGGTGAGTTCGAGTTTCGAATCAAGGTCAGGTGTACTGATGGCGGTTTTTCCAAAATGGTTTTCCACTCTCCCTCCACCAAAATGCTGGTGTGCCTCCTATAAATATTACCTCCCTAATCCCTAGAACAATTAATGTAATTAGTACTAACGGGTAGTAAGTAATGCATGGTGCAAAAAAAAGGAGTATGCAAAGGTTAATTTATAATTGAAAAGCGAAGTCAAAGTGAAGTTTGAAATATGCGAAGCGATATAGAAGCCGAAGTCAAAGTTTTTGTTGATTTCACATAAAACTAATTTTAATTTTTTTAATATTCAGGTTAAATTAAATATAGCGAAACAGATAAAATAAATAACACTATATTATATTATGCTGATCAGAAATTATCTACGCTTGCGTTACACAGTAAGTGTAATTTAATCACTACTTTTTAAGGTGGGTTGGAACGTGACAAGAGAAAAGAACAGTGCTTTGCAATTTTTATAGCAAAACATTTTCTCTATGTTTGTAATAGAGCAATATTTGATTTATTTTTCACCAAAAATGTTTTGCCAAAAAATTGAAAAAACAATTCGTTTTTCTCACGCATCCCCTTCCTTACCACTTTAAGTAGCGGTCCTAGAAATGATCATATGTTTAAACATGTCATATTTAGTAAGCTATTTCAAATATGTTAATAATGTAGCGAAGTTTTATTTAACCTTCAAAATGTTTTGAAGATGCAAAGGAGATATATGACCTTTCGAAGCTTCACACACCCCTAGCGATACTTTTGAAATACCCTTTCCTCGATCTGTTATAGCTACCCAAATACCCTACACAAACGTTTTCCCTATATCCCAAAGAAAAATGCTTTCTAAAGGTAATTTTAGAGTTAGAACATTTTGATCTTCCCGTGATCTTTCTTAAGGTTTTTTTCCCTTGTTCCTTTTAGTTTCATTCGTCAAAAATTGCATCCATCAGCAGTTTCTAAAACTCAGGAGAGGTCTTTACTCAATATATAATGCATATCTTATTCATTCAATTTTTTCTTCTTCTTATTTTCATATTAAAAAAAAAGGTAGTAATTTACTAACATTACGTCTTTAGTCTTAGCTTTTGCGAAAGTTTAAGTATTATTAAATCCTCCAACTCTTACAGTGAAAAAAAAAGTTTATTTTTTAATCCTATGAATAATATCTGGGAAACTTAATTTAATGCGGCCGTTATAACGAAACTACAAAGTGGCTAGGTTTGCAAAACTGTTTCACAGTTATCTTTATTACTGTATGGTTCATTTCGAATGTAAATACTTAGAAAGTTTTGGTGAAACTTTGTTTTAAATAACAAGAAACGGTTTTACCGAGAAATTATACTAGCTTGAAAAATAAAGGGAAGTAGTATGGTTTTTTAATAAAGGTTAAAGTTATAATTAAATAAATAAATGCTTAGCACCGCGTCTTACTACCCGTTAAGGTTATACGCTTAAGTACTATTTACGCTAATGAGCAAGGAATTGGGAAGGTTGAACATTGGAGGGAGTGAACCCGAATTTGCGTGGAGGGAGAGTGGAAAACCATTTAGAAAAAAACACCCCCAGTTCACCCCAACGAGGTTAGAACCTCGATCTCCCCGTCTTCGGCAGTCTAGCTCACCTCGAAACCAGTGCGTTAGCTAACTACGCCACTGAGGCGGGTGAAGTCATTATTAAATGGTACGTTAATGTTTTATATTACGTTTATTTTAATACAAGTACTCAAAAGCTCAGAATAGTTTTAATTATGTTTTAGCTGTCAATGTTCCAAAATAGTGGGCATGTGAATCATTATATCATTCTTTTCTAGCCTTATCTGGTTTTCTGGTGACGGGGAGGTTGGAGTCCGAGTAAATGCTGGGAGAACTAAAGTGTTTTTTCTGCATACTGGTATCCCACCTTAATTTCGAGCAAATATCCTAGGTGAGTCGTAATTTCCTCGTCCCTATTTCACTAGTGTAAGTACCCCCTTCAGTGGCCGCATGGTTTAAGGCGCTACTCTCGCAGTAGACTTGACTGCCGATGACGGGAAAACCGAGGTTCGAATCTTGGCCGGTTGTACCGAGGTGGTTTTTGCAAAATGGTTTTCTACACTCTCTCCACACAAATGCGAATACACTTCCTCTAAATATAACCTTCCTAATTGCTAAAACCACTAGCGTAATTAGTACGTAAGTGTACAGCCCGAACGGGTAGTAAAACGCAGTTCATGGTGCTAAAATAAATAAAAAACTAAATTAATAAAGCGATGCAATAAACAAGTTCAATTGTTCATTGTGCGTATAACCCGAATGGGTAGTAAGACGGGGTGCTATAATAATAATAATAATAATAATAATAATAATAATAATAATAATAATAATAATAATAATAGTTCATTATTTTTAACATTTTTTTTGGGGATTCAATTTGTCCTTTCTTAACAATAATAAAAAGTATGATTTAAAATGAGTATTCAGGAACATTCCTTAAAATTGTCATTGTTATTAAATCAATTTTAACATAGTTATTGAAGTTTATTGATGTTTTACTGATAAATCACTAAAGCTTTATTAACTATGGAAGTTATATTATATAATTATATATCAATGAAAATATTAGAGAAGGTCCCAAACAATGTTTATTTTAGAACAAGATTGTTTTAATCAATTAAGTATAAAAGGTCCCCCCCTCGACTCCCCGGCCCCCCAAATAATCCAAAGCTTACTTGAATAACCTTAATGAAAAAAACCCACCGTCAATGCGTATAAGCACCCTCTCCTACCTTTCCCCGCTAAAAAGAATCAAAAAGAAAGAAAACATACTAATCTCTTAGCCAGTAAAATGACGCACAAAGTTCTTCAAAAGTAGGGGTTTCAATGGAAGATCCGATAGTAAAAAGTAGAGTAGCAATGGATAATCATGACAAGAGCAGATAGATGAAAAGAATCGGTCAACCAAAATCTACCAAATGGAGGGGAGGGTAGGGTTATGGGGGTGAGGTAGGAAGGACTGAAAGGATCAGCCAGCACCTGCACGAATATTTGATCATTTCAGTAGAGCAGCTATTTAATTCAATACCGATAAAAACAAAACAAGGTTTGATCTATTTTCCGTGCTCTCCATATTACTATCCATCTATCCTATCCGTGTATTTACAGTATTGAATTAGGGACAAGTAAGGCAGAATTTATGTGAAGTACACTCAGATTTGCGTACCAACAAGTATAAAACTACACCTTTACTCCTAACCGGGATTAGAAACGAGACATCATCATCACTAGTAAATCAGAAGAAATGAGACTAATACAGTTGTGAAAGTTAATTTATTCTATACTACTAATTTCTCACTTATTAATAAAGGGCATAATTTTATAACAAATCTCTAGACAAATAGTCACAACTTTTAAATAGGTTTATACAAAATAATCCAGCATAAAAATTAACTGAATGACGTGCAATCCCATTTTCATCAGAAGAGACTTAACTGACAGCTAGAAAGGCTACTAAATTTGGCTTTGTTTTATGTATTTATTTGTCAAACCATGTGATCTGCAGCTGTCACTTTATGTAGGTCTCAATACCTATAAAACAACTAACAATATATGTAGTAAAACAATACCTATGTTGACAGCAAAAATGTATGTTTGTATTTGATAAAAGGCTTTTTCTTTGAAAATTGGACTATATAAGCCTATAGGTACATTTATTTACACTGATCATTTTTTTGCAGATAGTTTTTAAATTGGTTGAATAAACAATAATTGTATATTTATATCAAATAAACATAGATGTTTTTGAATCCATCTAATTATATATCTATGTATCAATCTATCTATTTATCTAATACAATTTATCTAAAGTAAAAACATATACATGGAAAGCCTTGCACATTTTTTTTGGGTTGCTGTATGGACAGAGCTTTGGGCGCCCCTGATGTAATAAATTAGGCATTTCCTGTTTCTAATGCTAGTGCTTACAAAGCTAGCAGCTAACAAGCAGGCAGAGAGAGTGAGACAGAAGATACAGCAGCAGTTGTGTTGCGGGGACTGACCCGACCATTTACCGCTTTTCATAGTGCTGTATTCCGCGCATTACATTGAGGTTGTACATGCTAGGAGTAAACTGTGCGCCGCGCCGCCATCTTTTACCTGATTAACCAGCCTCCCCTTTCCAACACGGTGATATTATAGAGCATGCACACTAGTGCCTGCCATTTCCAGCAATTCTACAAACCAGTCTTGTATGCAATACAAGCATATGCACCATTATGTATAGAATCAATTCTCACAATTCCTAACGATTGTACATACCAAGGGGAAATATCGAGCTAAGAATAAATTTATGAATTTTATAAATTTAGTTAATGTCTTATTATTTGAATAATTTAACATTTTTTAGTCTATAGCATACGTTTTAACAAACAAACGATATCTACATATTAGTCCATACGATTTAAGGAAGTTTTTTAGTTAATATTTAAGTTAGGGAAGTAGGGGACGCGAGAAAAGGCCAGTGTTTTTTTTGAAATTTTTATGGCAAAACATTTTATTGGCATAAATAAATAAAATATTGCTCCAGTATAAACATAGGATTTAATTTTCTTGACATGGTGATATCAACAGTTGTTGAATGTCTCTCACGAGGATAGCGGCATTATATGACATAATTTTTTTTTTTAATGAAGAGGAAAAGTTGTCACTAAATTCCAGAACACTTTTGACAGATGTTCAATAAATGTTGAGCTCACCTGTACACTATCTGTACAAATTAAATTTTAATATCCTATAACTCTAAAACATCTGGAGGTATTTTATGAGTCTTTCAGGCCTATGATTGTTCTTAAATTAAACTAGGTATACTCTCGTGGAAAGTAAATATTAGTTTTAAGATATTAGTAGTTTTTCTTTTGAATAATTTTCAACATGTAGTTATTTTGTTTGAAAACTACTTTGATATCTTTACTAAGTTAACCTGATAGTTTTAAAAAAATTCGAGGAGCTTATACAATATTTTTACTGTCATACAAATAATTTTATCGTGCTCATTTAAGTTTTAACTAGTAAATCTTTATAAATTTAATAAATATATTAAGCCTGTTTAAATAAAAATACTATAATCCCATCTTATGCTCTATTAACAGGGATATTAGGTCAAATATTACACTAAAACCAGTAATATGGTGGGGGGTTTTGTGCATCTTTAATTTGAAAACACCAAAATTGTGATCAGTTTAGTAGAAGCGTTTTCATTTTAAAATTAATATTTTTTTCATTTTATTGTATTTTTAATAAGAAAAATTTGTTAGGTTGGTCTCAATTCTATTAATTTATTTTTTACAGAAAATCGGACGTCTAGTTGAAGCTGTATTATATATCTTAGGTATTATCCGTGGTCAAGGGAGGGACGTGGGGAAGAGAAGACGTCCACTTTAAAAAAGAGTTTTAACAACATTACAGCCAATAAGTGCAAATATCATTTATTCAATAAATTAATTAAAGAAACATAGCTATTATGTATGATGAACTAATGTAGGCCTGCGATAATCGCTAAGAAATGTTCGTTTTAGAACCATGAGCTTTTTAATTCTAAGAGAGAAATAATACCTAAAAATATAATTAAAAGTTCAAAATAATTCAAAAGTGGAAACCAGGCACAGCCTTTAGCTAACCCACACATAACCCACGATAAATACATTTCCAAAAATAGCTAATTTCACGCTCTCTACCAGAAGTGGTTTTGTGAGTTGTTTCTTGACGAGACCGAACAAATATAAATGGCTCACTCCCACTTGGTATGAAATTTACCTTTTAAAGACATTGCTTACACATTATCTTACTATATTATTGTGTGTGTGGTTGTTAAAATGGGTAATAAGTGTTCATTCAAAACATCATACATTTCCATTAAAACGTACTCAATTTATTTGTAGGGAACTTTATAGTGATTGTGTGGATCATTTTATTTTATTAACATCTGAAAGATTTAACGGACCAGAATATACCATTATTAACAACAACATAAAAAAAACTTCTAAAATAATTGGTCTAGACTGAGTCTTTAAATTAAATTGTAATGTTAAAAATAGTAGTTGAAACGTGGATTGCATAAGTAAAACTTAATTAAGGATTTTTAAACGTCCCCAAAATGTCCTCTCGCAAAAAAAAAAAATAAAATTATAACAATTTTTTATGTCCTCCCCTCCGTGCTATTATTAGACGTGAATCGCTTTCGTACCAAGATGTTGATTACATTGGGCTCGCAGTTGAAAGCCAGCTATTCAATAACCTTACAACTCGTGTCCATTCTGTAGACATCGTTCTCTCCCCTCTTCATCCCCTCCACCATGGGGATTACCAGATTACCCTCCCCCCCCAGCCCTCTAACTCCTCATTCAGACCCACCTAGGGCTAGGACCAACGCATGCATCCCTTTTACAGCCCTCTTTTTTTTTACCCGCCCCCTAGACCTATTTTCAATTTGGTCCGCATACAAATGAACTTTTTGACTTCCAGTCTCATAATGTGTACCTGCAATAGTGAAGAGTTTTTTTTTTTAAGTTTTGTGAAAAAAGGACCAATCTACCTATTAATGTCAGTGTGTTAGAAGTTTAATAAAGATAAGTTATCCATTTGTTTTATTTCTTTGGTATAATTGTTACGAATTCAAAGCTTAGTAAGTACCTGTTTTGAATGTCATTTTTAAGGACTTTATTTTTAATATAAATAAAAAATAGCTAGAGCCCATCCACTTAAAAAATAGAGTTTTAACAATATTTTAGCCAATAATTGCCAGTATAATTATTCAATAAATTAACTAAAAAATCATAGCTTGTCGCGATACGATCTTGCAGACCGCTACGTGATATTGGTAATTAAATAATGTTTATATTAACACATTTTATAACTTTTATTTTCAAAAATTAAGATGATACATTCAAGAAATTGTCACAATAGTATCCGCGTTTCTTCATCGTGCTAGTTCTCTTTGAACACCTAGTTAACAAGTCAAGAAAAACAAATACTCCCCCACCAGTTTCCTGGCTATAACATCAATTTGATACCGAAAGCTTCTGAACTCTTGCGAGCACCAGAAAACTACTTTTTAAAAATAAGTCAAAATAAATATAGTTTGCAAATGAAATATGTTGCTCTCTTTCTCGCACTCACACTGCGAGATTCTTTTCTTTAATAATTACTAGGGCTAGAAGCAAGCAAACTGAATGTTCCTAACCCGTAGTCTTTGCACGTGTACGGAAGTTTAGCAACAACAGTACAGTGCGACTAATAAATTTGACACAAACTGATTTTAATTACTCCAAAAAACTATGCAACAAAGCAGGATCATTACAAGTTATTATCTATGAAGAACTAATGTAGGCCTGCGATAATCACAAATATGGGGTGCATTATATAATAAGTGTTTTAAATTAGCTATAAAAGTTAGTCGTTACTCGCTATAGACTATACGATGAAAAAATTGTCTTTCAAAACAAATTATAAATGTACTAAAATGATACGTACAAAACGGTGTGGATTTTTTCCAAAAAATACATAAGAAAAAGAGTTTTTATAAAATTCATCTGATGATTATTTCAATATACATACATAGTTTACAGGTTATTCATGAAAAGCTAAGTGGCCATTTTCCAACAAAGCGAGAAAGGCTCACGCCGTAGAGGCGTGGACTTCCAGCATAATTATAATATTTGGATCATAAACTTCATAAATTATTTCCGATTTAAAACCCCATTAGTTACCCCGTAATAATAATTTTTGTGCGAAATCCTGTCAAATACCCGAGGTTAACTAGAAATAATTAATAATTGCTTTTAAATATCAACAATATCCGAGTATAACAAAATAAAAGTTTTTCACGTACTTATACACAAGTTATGTATTACTGTAGGGGCGTGGCTGAAATGTGGTATGTACAGCGCACCCTGGGATGGTTCGTTGATACAATTTCAACATAAACGAACCGGTTATTCAAAATATTAAATATAATTTCTATTTCACGTAATTTCAGATTCAAAGGGAATTCCCATCCCCCTTTCAGATCTGATGTAATGAATCCAATAAAACATACACTTTTAAATGACAATGGTAAGAAAAAACAAAACCAATTAATCATTTTATTAGTTAGCTCGTGCATTAGCCCTTCTTAATGCTACCCTTCCCATTTCCTTCACGATATGGAACCAACCCTTTCTCCCACTGGTCAAGATGTTAATCTAACTATGGAGCAATTTGTGGCAGAACGTAATAAAATCACGTAATAACATATGTCACGATTTGTGTTAATCCTACCGGCGATGTTAAGAGAGAAAGCGAGAGAGGAGGATTGGAGAGAAGAAGGTGAGAGTCAAAGGAGGAGGATGGTTAACAACAGGATTTACGACGAATGAACGTTAATGAACAAGTGGATATGACATCTTATGTCTGCGCTTGCAGCGGAAACACATACAATGTCATGAAACGTTGAGAGTGGTTCTAGTTAGGAATAGAGAGCGAGTAATATGAACTTTGAGGTATACTAGAACTCACAAAACACGAGCCGTTTCCTTATCCACTCGAGGACAAAAGGCACCAGTCTAGTCTTGTATGATTCCCCGGATCGCTCGGGTTCTCGACCCAGTGTTCTGAGTGGATATTTTTCTAATCGGCTACTCAATTTCCCTCCAAGTAAATGAAGGTATATTTCCTCTAAATTCCCCAATTTGACTCCATTTAAGTGAGATATGTGTCTATCCTGGTTACATTAACTTTGCAACCCAAAGTCCGGCACCGGGTTCTACCTTTCTATCACTTATTATTACTACCCAGATTTTTAAATAATGAAATAAGAGAGAGAAATTCTCTTTTGAGTGTTTCTGTAATGAAATGAACTTTGAATAGATATATAAACACGTCGGGACAAGGGAACTAGAATTAAAAATGTCGATATAAATCAAGTACGGTAGATTGCAGGCATGAGGAAGATTATGCAATTAGTGCAGTAATATTTAACATTTTCCTTTCTTTTGATAACATGTTTTGTATAGTAACAAATTATTTGAATACAAAACATAAAATGATTAAATTTATTATAATACTTAATACTTCGCACCACATCGTACTACCCGTCCGGATTATACGCTTAAGTACTAATTACGCTAATGGTTTAGGAATTGGGAAGGTTGAATATAGAGGAAGTGAACACACATTTGCGTGGAGGGAGAGTGGCACACCATTTAGGAGCCCCTCTCCCCCAGTTCACCCGAGTGAGATTCGAACCCCAATCTCCCCATCCTCAGCAATCTAGCTCAACATGAAATTAGCGCCCCCATTCAGTTAATTTAGCATGAAGCAGAGGGGGGGAAACTCGATATTAATATATTAAATTGTTATCCTAGCTATAAATTGAATCCGGGAATTATAATTCAGTGGCAGATCTGCTAACTAGCTAAAAGTGATATCGAAAAGAATCATGGGAGAATTTTAAGAAATTTTAATTTGTATCTCACCCTCAACTACACCATATTTCATTAACCCTCCGGGTATCTATACAAAGAATTATGCTAATAGAGTAGGAATGAGGAAGGTAGAATTTATAAGAAATAATACAACCATTGGCGAGGAAGAAAAGTGGGAAACCGTTTATAAAAAGCCAAATTTCCCACGGTCACCAACCGGTATATTAATCCCAACCTTCCTATAACCGACAAACCCGACTTAGATGAAACTGCCATTTAGGTCACGTGCCCGCCGATACGAATAATATTTAGTTTTAAAAAACAATTGAGATTTGAATAAAATACCGTCATACTTATCCTATGCTATAGCTTAGCAGTCAAAATCACATAATCACATAATTTAAAACTATAAACTATTAGAATATGTAGCTCATACTAATAAGAGACATTATTTCAACAGTGTAGTGAAACGTGCAATTATTTATCTACTGCTGCTTGCTATCTAGCAAATAAGTATTAAAGAGGGGAAAATAAGAGTTAAATAAATAGTAGAACCATAAAGGACTATATTTCAAATACTCAACGAAAGTGGGTTTTTGTAATATGTGCCAGGGACCTTAATATCATAATATATTCCAAACCTTTCGTGTACTGTATAATAAATCTCCACTTGGAATCCCCGAACGGTATTACACACGCGCAACGAATTTAAAGAAGGAAAATAAAGACAAACGAGAGAATGATAAACACAAAAACAAGTAGAGAAGGGCCAAAAATAGAGATATCAAGTGGTCACGAAAAGCGAATAAAGATTTTAGACCCCATTCTACTTTTATGTTTGACTTTTATAAATGAAGTAGATTGACGGTCGTTTCAAACCTTTATTTGAACACAAATAAAGCTACTCCATTTTATTAAAATTTTGTTGTCTTTCAATTACTATTCGTAAAAAATAATTTGTAAAATACAGCACGGTCTTGCTAATCCAAACCTGTGCTAGTTAGGAAGATGCGGTAATCCGAACCTCCCCTAAATCCGATAGTTTTGTTACCTATAGCCCTATTCATGGTCCCAATGGTGTTTTTGTTTTATCATTATCTTAGAGCGTGTTTACGTGCATTTATTGAGCAATATTGTTTAAAAAATAAAAACATAACACGAATAAAACAGAAATGTATGATTTTAGACAGACTTGAGAATGGAGGAACATTAATACGAAGTATTCTGTGGGTAGGTCTACCATTTTTAAGAAAAAATTCCACTAAGAAACGGAATTTATTTCAAAGTAAAATTAATAAGGCATATAAAAATAATTATTTACGAAATAATAATAATAAATATGAGATAGTGTTTTACATTTTTACCATCATCATTGATAATCCGAACAGTTAGATAATCCTAGAATCCTCAGGTTCCGGTTATTAAGACTGCTTTGTCTAGACTAAATTTTGAAATAATTTTTATCTATTTTTCATAGCTACCCAAAATGTGTGGATCCATATCTAACACACAAATGCCAACAAATGACCAATAATTTCAAATGATAAAATCAACCAACTATTACACAATTTCCTTCCTATGGCAATTAACCATATGTGTCAAATTCTCATATTATTTTTAAATACAAATTTTACACCTAAATCTATTCACTGGAATAAATATTGTAGTCATAGCTGTACAAAATCTAAGTAAATTTATTTTAACTAATAAATATTAAAGATAAAAAAATGGGGGGAGTCAAAATTGGTCACACACATATTTACTATCAAATACTTTGTACGAATGTAGAGAGATAGTTGGTATTTTATTTACCTCTTCATAAAAACTAAAGTTATCTAGAAAACCAATAGCAAATTTTGTAGCCCTCACATCTATGTAATAATTAAGCAGTGCATTTCAAATAATATTGGATCATTTCCATGGTTAGGTGGTGCGGGTATGGAGAAAGTTGTCTATTGTTCGAGTGAAACTGCCAAAGATATTTATTAGCTAAACGCGGGCTCGTCCTGCTGTCCAATTAATTAATATTTAAGCGCTAAGGCCGAGTATGTCCTAGTACTGATTAGGCCTAGGACCTATTTCCTAGGTCAGGTTAAAAAGCAGTATTAGGCGTACTCTCCTAGGTTAAGTGAGTTTGTAGGTCGTGTTCTGAAATGATGTGTTCTAAAAAGTGAAAATGAAACACCCATATTATATAGTAATAAAGTGAAGAGTTTGTCTGTCATGAGCGTTGAGCGATATCTACCGCGCAGAGGTCTGACATTTAAAAATGAGTAGCCTCTGTGCACGAACATGTGCACCTTGAAGCTGAAATTTTGATTGGAATTTTAATTGGAATTTTTCAATTGATTAACAATGGAGGAAATTAAGAAATATTAACGCCGCGAGAAAGCTTTACTACTACATTTCATACAAGACTAGTTTATAACGAAGCTCAAACTTCGTTCGTTCGTTGTAATAGTTTTCAATTTATACTCACTTTGAAAAATAATTTTGGCTTTGACAACCAAGAAAATTCACCAATAAAAATTTTGAAAGTCAAAATATCCATATGGGCTGGAATATTTTAATTTTATATTGTTTTGTATATACATTTTTTTTACTGTAGATTTTTATAGCACCGCGTCTTACTGCCCGTTTGGGTTATACGCCTATGTGCTAGTTATATGAATGAGTTATGGATGAGGAAGTTTTAATTTATAGGAAATGCACTCGAATTTGCGTGGAGGGAGGGTGGAAAACCATTTAGGAAAAACCCTCAGTGCACCCGACCGGGATCGAACTCCGACCTCCCTGTCTTCGGCAGTCTAGTTCAACAAGAGAGTTGCGCGTTATACCACGGGGTCACCGAAGCGGGTTGTTACTGTGATTGAATAACAAGTTGTAATAGTAAATTAAATGATCAATTTTAGACGAAATAAGTACAGTTTTGCAATAAAATATTTTTATATGATATTTGATGTCTAACTTTATAAAAATATGAACTATTTATATATTATATAAATAAATACAAAATATAAATACATATATAAATATATGTATATTTTTTATTTCAATATAAAACAGTTTTTTTATAAAACATTTGAGTTTCTAGTCGGCTACAGGAATATTAATATATTCAATCCAAGGTATAGGGTAAATAAGTTTTAGTCACACATTTTCTGACAATAAAAGTATAAAACTACCCAGGTGCATCCAATTGAGATTCAAACCCAAAGATTCCCGTCAACAATGATCACTGCGGGTCCTGAATGAAATTAAAGAACATTACATTTCTGTGGTAGAGGGTTTGAGTTTTCAAACAAACAAAACTCATCATAGGAATATGTAGGCCTATTTCGTTTCAAGTTGTGCTGGTAAAATTATAATTTCTAGACGCAAGTAAGGAAAAAAAAAATGTTCGTTTCTAACCACAAACTGCATCTTTTCTTCTTTCTGTTCGTAGAAGTTTCTGGTTGCCTACATTTTCCAACCCACTTCATAAAAATTGAAAGCACTCTCACAGAACTTGTGTAAATTTGGAAATAACCATTCTCTTCAGCCAGAAGATGCCACACTACCCACAGCCGTTGCGGAGATATGAATCCCAAATGGGGTCAATTGCTACCGTTCATAGCCCATGTTATTACAACCTCGCAGGGAAATTCACATTCAAGCTGTTTTATAAATCTAATGTTTGCCCATTTAACCTTATCAAATCCTTTACGAAATTATTTATGAAAATCATTTCACTTCCTCTTTAGGTAAGAGGATGTCTATGTGTGCTCAATGGCATTGTGGTATTAGTTTTTTTTAGCACCACGTCATCCGTTAGAGTTATACGCCTATGTAATAATTTAATTATATTGTTAGGAACTAGGAAGGTTTAATTTAGATGAAGTGCACTCGCATTAATGTGGAGAGACAGTGGAAAATCATTTAGGGAAAACTCCCCTTAGTGCACCCCACCGGGATCAAATCCCGATCTTCCCGTCTTCAGAAGTCTATTCTAACACTAGAGTAGCGCTTTAGACCATGCGGCTACCGAAGAGGGTCAGTATTAGTTAAAAGTGGTGATAATTTAAATTTATAAAACATTAGTTTTAAGAAGAATTGATTTTTATGTTTTTTATCACAAATAATAATTTATGTTATTCTACGGGGAAAATACAAATATGATGATAAAAACTCTGGTTATCAGTGTGTGTGTGTGTGTGTGTGTGTGTGTGTGTGTGTGTGTGTGTGTGTGTTGTCTTTATACCGCTTGTCCCTTTTTTATCTTATATTCAAATTAATAAGCCCAATTTAAACTATATAGCGCCAAGGTTCATTGCCCTCATAAAAAACTGTTTATTATTTTATATTCCTCCAAACCATTATTCTATTCTAAGGGGCCTAAATTAAGAACATTATATTTTATTTATGATATCTTTATTAATTCAAATGTTCAGATACATTCTAAATAGATTGTAGCATTTTTGTTTGTGGTATAAAATATTAAGAATCGGCAGCTCATAGCAGGACTAAATAATTGTAACGATATGAAAAATTTGGCCAAAAATGATCCTCCACTTAGAAAAAAAAAAGCTAATTTCAACCTATTCCCGCCAAACTTGATACACGTTGTTATTTCTACCAAACCAACTTACAAAGTTAGAAATATACACATTATCTGTTAACACGGTCCTGT
The DNA here is from genome assembly GCA_033556935.1 of Timema podura. NCBI lineage: Eukaryota > Metazoa > Arthropoda > Insecta > Phasmatodea > Timematidae > Timema > Timema podura. Next base: position 47,436,017 of record JAVRXN010000011.1, on the reverse strand, counting down.
TTTAATTTTTCAAACAATAAAAGATTGGCTTAAATTGTCTACTTTGTACAAGTTATCTAACACATATTTGTAATATTTATATTTTAAAAACAACCTTTTCTATCACTAGTGTTTAAAAGTATAATTTTATTGATATAATAGTGTGAAATTATGTTCATTCCGTTGATAATTATATGACTTAGTGATTATGTGCTGTATATAATTTTATTTTGATATAAAATAGTTACACAAATTATCGTATAGTTTAGGCCTGCACGGCGTATAAACTGTTTTTGAAGTTTGAAATCCAAAAGCAATCATTAAATAGCTAAATATATATATATATATAAGAGAAAAAATTATAAATATTTGAAAAAAAAATTGGTACGGTGCACTGCATAGACTTTCTCCCACTTTTATTTTAAAATATACATTTACTAAAAACTCGTAAGTTTTGTGAAACGAAATAATATAAACTGTTATTTATTTACTCCATAGCATTATGAACTAGGAACACTATTACAGAAAAATTGAAAAAAGAGAAACATCGCTGTCCATCAAAAAGCATAAAAATCAAATTCATTTTCGGACCGGAATTAAAAATTATATATATTTGCTTATAGCTCTGAAACAAATGGTTTCATAAAAACATGTTTCAAATAAGAAATGTTTATCTTTAATAGTACTACAACTTTACAGTAAAAAGTTATTCGTATCTCAAATAGTTGTGGAGAAATGATTAAAATTAGAAAACTTATTTTATGTAAAGTACCCTCAAAGTCATTTTCACGAGAAAATAAGAATTGCCATTCTGTTTATAACAATAAAAAAAGTCTAGATATAACATTTAATCAAAATCATTTGAAAGAATTTCGAAAAAATCGATTTTTTTTCTCTGTTTGCCCTTCAGTAAATTACCCTTAAATTTAGGGTTAGTAATATTTTTCCAAAAATACCTTGGGGAGACCTTATAAAAATCCCAGATACCAAGTTTTATCTCAATCAGTAAAATAGTTATGGCTTTATCCCGAAGTACAGAAAGACGGCATTGCGAAAACTACTTTTTTTTAATTTCAGGGGGGTCATGAAACGTCGATATTTATCAAAATCTCAAGTTTGAATCTTTTTTACAATCACAATACTTTCTCTCCGAGGTGTCGAGAGAAAGTAAAAAGATATTTAGTTGGACACAGTAATGGAATAAAAAAAAGATGTTTAGGTAAGTTGTGGATAGAGAATATTTTTATACAGTGTGAAAATACAAATAAAAAATAAATCTAAAAAGCTAGATTTGTTTCACGGACCCCTATAGGACATTTGGTTGACCCCGGTTTGGGAACCTCCGGCCTAGACAGAAAGTATGGAGTGATACACGAAAAAAAAAAGTTCTAAACACATCATAAACTATTTAAGACTAAGATTATATATATAGGGTGGGATGGAAACAATTAAACTATCTATGCTGAGGAAAGTGCTGAGGTTTACTTGACTTCCAGCGGAGCTCACCTGATTGACATTACCTTCAAAAAGTTTTTAAAAAATGTAGTAAATAGTTTGCTTTTATTTAGCCAGTGAATATTACTTTTCAATTAAAGTGTTAATTTTAAATTTACTGATCGTCTAATTGCTTCGGCCCCACCCTGTATATACAATACAATACGTCTTTCTATTTGTATAGTTTATTTGCATTTGGGTACACCAATGAGGTAGAGATGGAAAAAGTCAAATTTAAAGGAAATGTACCAATATTTATTTAGAGTAAGAGGGGGGGGGGGGGGAAACATTTAGGAAAACCAACTTAGGTACACCCACTCGATATTTGCGCCCCAACCTCCTTGCTACCGGACAACTAAACTATACGAGCCTTACCGGGGCAGTTTTTTTAACACCACCTCTTACTACCCATTCGGGTTACATGATAAGTGGGTAGTTAAAATACATTATGAATATTACACAAAGCTTTATACACTAGTGTATGGTAATAATTTATAAAAAGATTTAAATTATTCAGTTAAATTTAGGCCCTGGTGTTCAACCCAAAACATTTTTTTTTTTGGACATATCAGAGTGGAAAATTTCAACTTTTAAACTTATATTTATATATATATAGGTCTATATAGGTATGGCCATAGAAAATAGTTTTGTATTCATTCCAGTAAATTTCAAACTCGTGTAATATTAAATATGTTTTAAACAAACATTAGGGCATCAGCCCGTAACCGAGCTCTATACCCACCGAGCGGCCGCTGCAAGTTGTCGAAGATTAGTGACAACATCTGTGTATAGAGGGTGTCATGTGGTCAGCACAACAAGCACTTCAGTTGTTATCCTCAGTTTTCTATACCGTAGCCGCTACTTCTTTATTAAAGTAACTCCTCATTGGTCCTCACGAGGCTGATTAAACACCGTTCCAGATGACATGACGACATTCGCAGAGTATTCCATTAGATATTAATGAGCTAAGCACATTTTAGGGGAACATATTTACATGAAATATACCTCATCCGGTGACGAATATTACCCATTTCCAATGTTAAACAAATACATTCCGGCTTCCACGTCCAATAAACATTTTTTTTTATATAACAAAAACATGAAAATTGAAACTATATAAATTGTATCGATTTGCAATTTACATATACACACGTCGGTGTAGGGTAACCCTGTGTAGAGGACAATGTAATATACAGTGACAACATTATGGTACAGTCGTGTGAAATTACATCACAACACATTGGACCAGAGGGCATGTAGACATGGGACGGCATTGTGTCGGAACAATACGCGTTGTTTGGAAATTAATCAAACGTAAGCTAGACAATGTGTCATGTTCAACTAGTCCCTTCTTTTCATCAATTATTATATTATTATTATTATTATTATTATTATTATTATTATTATTATTATTATTATTATTATTATTATTATTATTATTATTTTATTATTATTATTATTATTATTATTATTATTATTATTATTATTATTATTATTATTATTATTATTATTAGCACCGCGTCTTACTACCCGTTCGGGTTATACGCACTTACGCTAATGTGAAATAGTAGGGTGATTGTGAGATGAAATGGAGGACCTACAGTTTAACGTGGAATCCGAACCACGGTGGAGGCCTGGCATCCTCACATTCACAAGTTGTGATTAATACACGCCTTATCAAAGGTGAAGGAAGGGTTCGGCAATCAGATAAATCTGTGCCGGGACCTGGGATTGAACCCCCGGACCTCAGCACAGAGGTCTAACACCTTATCCTTAGACCGCCAGCTCACCTTCATCAAGTACAACTATTTAATAAATTAATAAATATAAATGAGTCGAATACACTATTCTACGAATTAGGATCTCAAATTCGAGTCTTCACTTTACCTTTCAAATTTTAAACAGTGTATTCTAATACGAATCTTGGAAAAAATCAAGTAAATATGGAAAGAATAAGGGATATATCAGAATATTAGAAAATAAAATTTGTAATTAATTTTTTTATAAAACGCTTTTATTGTATCTTTCACAGATTAAGTCAAGTGCTAAATTAATAGTAGCGGGTATGATTGTTAAGTTTTTCTTATAATTATGCTGGAGATAATTTTTAAAAAGCATATTCCTGCAGGGTTTTGTCGGCTAGACATTCCTGGTCTTCTACCGGCAGGGATGGATATGTGTAGTGTAATTTTGGTAGGAATAACAGTAGAAGTTGGTTAGTAAAGTTACTGAAACCATTTTTAAAATGATCATACTTATGTCATGTTATCTTCAGCTGTCACTTTAGAGAGATATTATCAATACCTATATAATAATTAATAACACAAATAATATCATAAAATGTTATCAAAACTGGCAGTAAAGAAAAAATGTTTTATTTTTCGTTACTGTTCTTCAAACCAAAAACAGGGTATAACCGTCCTCTGAGTTTGAGGCACCCTGTATACCCCAATTACGGTAAGAGAGGTGGTGACAGATAGCTATCAGAATATTATTTCCTTATTGCATACATCGGTTGAAAGTAGCTAATATCAACTTATTCGGGAATAGTTATTAATAATATAGTATTACCAAGAAAATAATTATTACTTCCAAATATCTTGATTATTATTTACTTTCAATCATTGTTCGGAATTAAAGAAGCTTCCGCTAGCTGACACCACCTCTTCCACCATAGATTGGGTCTAGGTGCGGTTACTCTGCCTCAATGCATGATGATGACGCACATTTGGTGCCAATAGAAGTCTTAAACCTAACTTAAGCCTAATAAACCGGACCATGGTGACCTCAGGAACAGTTCCTATTTGTGAAAAATACCTAAAGTACCCCTGAGAATCGAATCTGGGACCTTTAGATTAGTAGCCAGTAATGCTGACCACTAGATCAAGAGGCCAGAAATGATGGGGGATGAATAACCAATAAACAGTATTAGAGCCCTAAAACTAATTTGAATTCAGAATTTTGGAAAAAAACAAAACTTTTTTAATAAAAATTTTCTAATCCTCGAAGCTCACATTTCCTTAAGGAATTAAGGGCTCCATCCCTATCAATAATAACACATGGATATATAATATGTATTGTACGATAACTATTATTTTAAGCCATATTTATACTTAATATATATTTTCCCATGTATCGCATCCTGTTACCTGTCCGAGCTAGCCACACCACAGAGTAAAACTAACGGGGTAGGTAGAAGAAAGTTAGAATTTAAGGAAAATATACCAAGGTTTGCGTGGAGTGAGTGTTGGAAATCATTTGGGGAAAAGTACTCTCATCGCATCCCAGCGGGATTCAAACCCCTGCCTTCCCACCTCGAAACAAACAAACCAAATGAGCTTGACATTTAGTCCACGTGCACACCTATTCGGGTAATGTTCATCTAAAATTAGTATAGTGAGGTAAAGTATGCGTACAATACGTATGTGTAAATAACACACCAAGCAATGTCACAGCAGAGAAAAATAAATGGTACGGCAGACCGCACAGACTTTCTCTCTCTTTCTATGAACTCGTAAGATTTCTGAACGGAATAATGTACATTGTATCATCACCACTCCACATAAGAACACGCATAAAATAATATACAATGATATAGAATCAATGAGAAAAGAGGCGCATCTTTGTCCACCTAAGAGCATTTCAGACAGTTTAATGTCTTCCACAAGGGTCAACACTTCGTATTAAAATTTCGATTTCTGGTTAAAATTTTAACATTTTATAAGGTGTTGCAGATCTTGAAGTCATCGCATTGATATTTAATTATTCATTTATACATTTTGACCAATAAAAAATGTAAATATTGACTATTGAGTCTAAAATGGAGATAGATCATTGCTATGCAAACATTTCTCCTAAGAGATTTAAGGAAAAATAACATACTTTTTTTAGATACTTACTTATATTTAATTACTCTATGGCATTGGAGTATTATTGCGTTAAGACTTAAGTAGTATATGTTTACAACTAAAGCTCACAAAATTGTATTAATATATTTGCAAATATCTCAGAAACTGCTGTTTTTATAAAAATATATGTCAAATAAAAGTTTTTTATTTCTAATAGTCCTACAATTTTGCAATGATAAGTTGTTTAGTTTCTCCAATAGTTGTGGAGATACGGAAATTAACGCTTCTGTAATGTACCCTAAAAATCATTTTCATAGGAAAATGAAAATAGCCAGTTTATTTATAATCTTAATCAACGCCTAGATACGAATTTTAATCAAAATCGTTTATGCAGATTTTGAGAAAACCAAATTTTTCTCTTTTCGTCCTTCAGTAAACTACCCTTAATTTTAAGTTTTTATAGACACACAGAGAGACGGCATTGCAAAGACTATTTTTTAGGGTTCGGGGGGTCATGAGACGTCGACATCCATCAACATTTCAGGTTAGTTTTTTTTTACGGTCGCAATACTTAAACTTTAATGTCCAAAAAGTTAAAAAAATTCATATAATTGCGTATATATTGAAAGTTATTGATTTTATAAAAATATGTTTCGGATAAAATATCTGTATTATAAATATATATACATATTTGTAATGCTAAGTAATTTCATATCTCAAATAGTTTCGGAGATATTTAAAAAAATGTTAATTTACGCATCAGACCGGAGCCCTTAAAGCCATTTTGCCGAAATATTGAGGGTAGCCATTTTGTTTGGAATATTAATTAATGTTTATAAATGAAATTTAATCAAAATCGTTGGAGCCGATTTTGAGAAAATCGACTTTTTCTCTTTTTGCCCTTCAGTAAACTACCCTTAATTTTAAGTTTTAATAGACACACAGACAGACGGCATTGCAAAGACTATTTTTTAGGGTTCGGGGGGTCATGAGATGTCGACATCCATCAACATTTCAGGTTAGTTTTTCTTACGGTCGCAATACTTAAGCTTTAATGCACAAAAAGTTAAAAATATATATATAATTGCGTATAGATTGAAAGTTATTGATTTTATAAAAATATGTTTCGAATAAAATATTTGTATTATAAATATATATACATATTTGTAATGCTAAGTAATTTCATATCTCAAATAGTTTCGGAGCTATTATAAAAAATGTTAATTTACGCATCAGACCGGAGCCCTTAAAACGATTTTGCCGAAATATTGAGAGTAGCCATTTTGTTTGGAATATTTATTAATGTTCATAAATGAAATTTAATCAAAATCGTTAGAGCCGATTTTGAGAAAATCGACTTTTTCTCTTTTTGCCCTTCCGTAAACTACCCTTAATTTTAAGTTTTAATAGACACTAAGACAGACGGCATTGCAAAGACTATTTTTAAGGGTTCGGGGGGTCATGAGACGTCGACATCCATCAACATTTCAGGTTAGTTTTTCTTACGGTCGCAATACTTAAGCTTTAATGCCCTAAAAGTTAAAAATATATATATAATTGCGTATATATTGAAAGTTATTGATTTTATAAAAATATGTTTCGAATAAAATATTTGTATTATAAATATATATACATATTTGTAATGCTAAGTAATTTCATATCTCAAATAGTTTCGGAGCTATTATAAAAAATGTTAATTTACGCATCAGACCGGAGCCCTTAAAACGATTTTGCCGAAATATTGAGAGTAGCCATTTTGTTTAGAATATTTATTAATGTTCATAAATGAAATTTAATCAAAATCGTTAGAGCCGATTTTGAGAAAATCGACTTTTTCTCTTTTTGCCCTTCAGTAAACTACCCTTAATTTTAGGGGTAGATATCCAATTCCAAAAACCCCTCGGGGCAACCCTATGAAAACCCTAGATATCAAGTTTCAGCTCAATCGGTAAAATAGTTTAGGCTCTAGTTGGAGGTACAGACAGACAGACAGACAGACAGACAGACAGACGGAAATTCAAAAACCACTTTTTCGGATTCAGGAAGTCATGAAACGTCAAAATTCATCAAAATCTCGAGTTCGATTTTTTTGACGATCACAATACTTTCTCTACCTGTAAGATAGAGAGAAAGTAAAAAGTAACAAAGGTTTTTTTAAATTATTATTATTATTTCTAACTTTCTAGAAGTTTTTTTTTAGCATTGCATTTTTCTACTAGTTCGGGTTATACAGCTATTAACTTATTACTCTGATGTGCTAGTGATGAGGGAGGTTGAATTTAGAGAAATTTTACCCACATTCGCGTGGAGGGAGTATGGAAAACAATTTTGGAAACACCACCCTCGATACACCCGAACGGGATCAAACCTCGATCTCCCCGTCATCAGCAGTCTAGTCTATTGTGAGAGAGATGCATTAGATTAGACCGTGAAGTGGGTTCTAGAAGTTAAATAAATAATGTTTATAAAATATAAAAGTACTTTAAAACTTGTGGATAGTGTAAAATAAAATATTAAGTTTTTAGTTTAGGAATTCCCAAACTTTCACACTATGTTTCCTCCCCCCTATCCCCCCAACTTCCTCTTGCCATGTAATATTATCATTATTATTATTATTAGCACCGCGTCTTACTACCCGTTCGGGTTATACGCACTTACGCTAATGTGTAATGGTAGGGTGATTGTGAGATGAAATGGAGGACCTACAGTTTAACGTGGAATCCGAACCACGGTGGAGGCCTGGCATTCCACACATTCACAAGTTGTGATTAATACACGTCTTGTCAGAGGTGAACGAAGGGTTTGGCAATCAGATAAATCTGTGCCGGGACCGAGGATTGAACCCCGGACCCTCGGCACAGAAGTCTGACACCTTACCCCTAGACCACCAGGTCACCGACAAGCCATGTAATATATCAGCTTTATTAATACAATGTCAATTTAATTTATAGTGTGAAATCGATCATTCTTATATAGCTTTGTACACTTCTAGGCCATCCAACACCTTAGCTCAGTCGGTAGCCTGTCTATTGAGCTATGAGTCCCGGTTTCGATTACCAGCATGACCGAAATATGTATCATTGATGGAATGTGAGCTTACCCATTCACAGTGGTAAACTAATTCACGGGGATTGTATGTTGTGCCTGTTCTAGTCTTAAGTTAGATTATAAGCCATATGAAGCAACGACAGGCCTAGAAAGCCGGTAATGGAAAATAAATGGCTTGAATAAAAAACTGACCCAGGCCACAGGCTGGAGACAGTAATGGATGAAAAGTAAACACTTCTTGGCCAGGAAGAAGGGCCAACAACATAAACTTGAGGGGTCTTGGGGTTTCCACCAAAGTTTCGTTGAGTTACTACAATATTAGATAAATATCAATGAACAGTAAGGTAGAATACAATAATTCAGCGGAATACCTGAATGCATAACATTTTATCATCTCTAATATATCTAAAAAAACCATGATTGAATTGTTGTGACAGTTTTACTGAGCTACTAAATTTGCTAAGGTTTATTCATTAGAGGGCAGTCAGTACCTTAATATCCAAACCAAGAAGGTGGACGCGTCCACTGTTTGTTTTCCTCAGAGTCATGACGAACGAAAGCTCTTTCAGAAACTACGGATCCAATAAATATTTTTTTACTTTCTCAATCTCATATAAAGAATGAATTGTAATCGTGAACATTTTATATCTCGGAATCATATTGAATCTTGACGTTTTATGTCCCAATGTATTAAAAAAAAAAAGGTGGGTCTTACAAATCTGTTTTTCCCAACGTATTTCAATAAGCCGAAGGTTGGTATTATGTGATTTCCAGGCATGTACTCAGTCCTTCGGTTGGTTAGTGCTGCTTTCACCATCTGGTAAAAATCCTATGTACTAGGAGAATTAAGAAAGTGTGGTGTTTTCCCATTTTCTTCCACAATGAATTTCTATGATCGAGCTTGAAAGGTCTTACCAATTTGGCCGGGAAGTTATTCTCACATAGACGTAATGTACATACCATCTATAGTTCTTTAACGTACCGCAATCGATATGGGACGGAATGTCTTACTTCCCTTCCGAAGGGATTTGTGCTACAGATTTTTATCGCTCAAGAAAAATACGTCAACCTCAGCTAGGCTTGAACCCATGAACATCGGGTCCTAAAGCAAACACTTAACTCCTAGACCACTGAGGGTGACAATATCTGTCAGTCAATCTCTATGTCTATCTGGGTTACAACTGAGACAATTTTAATGGATTTTATTCAAACTTGATATATATTATTTGGTCATCGAGGTGATATGCATCATGATTTTTATTCAACTTATATAAACCTAACTATGGTTCGTTTAGTGAAGAATAATTTTTGAAAATTTGAAAGTGTTTTAAAATAGTTTTAACGAGTTTGTTCAAATGGTTATCTGTGGAGTGCTTTACATTGTAAATAATAATATATGTTTATTAAAAAAATATTGAGGATATTTTATAAATGATTGCTTAGATAATTAAATTAAAAAAAAATGTCTCCAACAATTTCGTTCAAAATGTATATCTGAGGAGTGTTTCATATATTATTGGCAATTTTTTTTTAAGGAATACTTATTTAAAAGTAGTTTATTGATAAATTTTTTTTTGAAAATTTGATTTCGAGCAACAATATACTATGTGATAAAATACTTACGATTGTGTCATACAATTTATGTCTTATTTGCTTGTTTTGAACTAATAGTTCGAGAGCCAGTGATCATATTAAAATAGATTAAACTTTAAGACCTCCCCTTAAGGACAACTGGCACCCCCCACCCCCGCGAGTGGGAGAGGGGTGGAGGAGAGCACCCCATAGTTTGAAAACCACTCGTTTATTTACAGTGCGTTCAAAAACAGTTGGCATCAATTATTATTAATACATAATTTTTTATTAGTAATATAAAATAATATATTCCCAGTTAAATATAGGCCTATAAAAGAGTGCAAAACATTTAAAAAGTGAACATATATTTTATTTTTATCAATTTGTATTACGATGATGGCTTGATATGACGAAAGGATTATTATATTGCATAAATTTAAAAAAAAATTCTAAAAACTTGAAACTGATTATAATAAAAACAAGATGATGATAGGGTTGGGATATCCAGCTCGAATATTGCATCAAGTGAAGAATAATAGTAGCCAGAAACGAGTCAATGGTTTAACCGGGATGTGATCGTAGAGTGCCTTAGATTTCCTTCACCCCCTTTTTAAGAACGAACACTATCTACTGGAAAGTCGATCTTTCAAACACTTAGAACTAAATCTACATAACTTCCTTCGCTAACGAGTATTCACGTCAGCTAAGACAGAGAGAGTGGGAGAGAGAAATACACAACTGTAAAGAGTTCAATTGTATGAGGTAAAAAAAAAAAATCCACCCCACAGCCACGAAGATCCCAAACACGAACAACTCCGGAAACAGCCGTCAAATTACGAGACGAGAGAAATCCTCTTTCACAATAATTTGGATTCGAGAGAATAAAAGGGAGTAAACGGGGAAAGGGAAGGGAGAGTGATTGGAGACAGAGGGTGGGAAATGTTTCGTGCGAGGATAGATTCTTAACAAACTACCGTCTTCCCCCTCCCATTTTCCTGCCATGATCTCCCTTGCGGAGAAATTCATTTCCGATTGTAGTCACACAACCCATACCGTACAAGTACGTACGTAAGTATCGGGAATGTATCAACTTAAGGAGGTATAATAACGTTCGTCAGCGGGAAGGCGTAGCGATCAACTTAAACATCCCTACCGGTACCCAATTCCTTTATTTTTATCTACTAAAAATACTCGTAGAACACAATTTTATGGCTAAGATTTTGATAGTATTTCTTTCTTTTTACTATTAATAAGCTAGCCAGCATCGGTGGGTACACCAAATACATGTTAGGCTTGTCTACTCTGTGTTGTTAGTGAAGAGGTCAGGGTTCAAATCCCTTCTGAGTGTAATAAAGGTGGAATTTTTCCTAAATCCTACTCCACTCTCCTTAGAGGCAAATGTTGACACATTTACTATAAAATTCTACCTTCCTAATATTTACCCAATTAGTGTAGTTAAATAGGTATAGCCCGAAATAAATAAAACCAGATGCAAAAATCAAAATAAAAGTAACACGATTGAGTGTAGTACTAGTGAAGTCTGATCTCCCAAAATAGGTATACATGCTACCAATCAACTAAGCTATTGCCAGAGATTCTGATACTAATTTGAAAAATACCAACTTTAAAAAAAAATCATACTAAGCTTCAACGAGTGTGGTTAAATACACGAACATAGATCTAATGAAAATAGATATAACAATACATTTGAAGATAGTAAGCGGCATTATTTTGGCTCTAGAAAGTACACAGAAAGAGAGACAGCATACTAATTTTTTTTTTATTCAGCGGCATGTTATAAGTACACTTTATTCAAATATAAATATCAATTATTATGTTTCAGTATCACAATTTTCTATGTGTTTCGTAAACATTAGAATGTAAACAGGTATATCATCAGTAATTAAAAATTTTACCTCACAGCTTTTTCAAATGTAACAACTTTTTGGTTTTTTTTGTGTGTTTTTTAAGATGTTAAAGGAATATTTCGTAAAATTTAAAACTATGTTTAACTGTGAAAGTGCTAGAAGATGTGAAGAGAATATAAATAATTGAAAATAGAAGAGGTTTTTAAAATCAAAGCCTAGCCTAACTCTCCTTTCATGTTAGTTTCCTTACCTACCTGATGTATTGCTTATTTTTAGTGTTTCCACACTTTTTTAGTATAGTATTAAGTAATTATTAACTAACCAAATATTGGTTTTTGTGAAATTTATAACTGTTATTTAAATAATAATAATGTAAATATGATAGCTACACTCCAATTTAATTAGGAAGGACCTTTTAGAAAATACAAACATATATCCTGTGATCAAAATGGATAATTATCTTGCTACATTATTGGTGTTATTTTATAGGTATTTATGACACTATCAAAAGTGACAGCTGCAGATCACATTAAACTAGATCTCGTAACTTTTTCTCTATCAGATCTGTTCTTCCTAAGAAGATCGGACTGTATTATATACTACAGAAAATCTTCTTTTCCATCCTGAGCAGAATTAAGTTTTCGCAAAGCTCCCTTCTCACCCCCCCCCCCCTCACCCTGTAACGATACCGACAGACTCTTATTTTCAGCCCAACATCGCGTGATGCACAAAGTTAAACTGGGCACAACGTAGATAGTGTAACTTACACCTCACGCAACATGAACACTGAAGTCTTTCTTCCCCGTATCTGAGCGGTCAAGGATGCCGACCACAAGTCAAGAAGAGCCTGGTTTGTATCCCAGTCAATGCCTAAAAGGTATGAGTTTGTTTTCTTGTTTAGAGTAGCTAGGCTATTAGTATTAATAGAGTGAGTTCAACATGAGCGTGAAATTTCCAACATTTCTTTGAAATAAGTTGTCATTTAAAATAAATTAAGTAGAAGTGACACCCAAAAGCATTTGTAACCTATAAATAAAATACCACAAAAAGCAATCAAAACAGTTTGATAAAAAGAGAACCAGACGAATCTAATCAACTAATTAAAATATTTCATCTATTTGAATTATTATATTAAATGCTTTAATTATATAAATCGCTGTAATTTAATAAAGAGTGTATTTTAACTATATGGGAATTTTCGCAGTTTAAAAAAAAAAAATCCATTTATTTTGTCCAAAATAAATAGAAGATTGCTTCAGTAGATATATTTAGTTTAATTTGCTACACAATGAATATTTGCAAGAGCGGAGTAGCATTTTATGAGAAACTTGTTAGATAAAAGAACTGATGGTATTTATATACGGAGGAGGGTACGGGTTGTATGTCACTCATCAAATATTTTCGAAATGCAAAACGGGTTGAAACAAGGAGATTCACTTTCCTCATTACTTTTTAATCTAGCCTTAGAATATGATATTAGGGTAATTCAAGAGAGTAGGGAAAGGTTGACACTAAACGGTACAATGCAGCTATTATGATACTAGATTTTTTTGGGTAATAGAAAAGAAACTGTTGCAAGAAATGCAGAAATTTCATTTGAGGCTAGTAAGAAAATAGGCTTGGAAGTGAACGTTGAAAAAACTAAGTATATGATCACACAGAAAACACAGATTGGAGACGATAATTTACAGATTACTGCAAATATCATACCAACCAACAAATCATTTGACATGGTTAATGTGTTTGTAAATTTAGGAACAATTTTAACTAGCAATAAAGATATTAGAGTGGAAATTGGGAAAACAATACAGCCGCGAGATGTACTCGGTCAGTAAGTTGTAGACATCTCGTCTGCTTTCAAGGAATGTAAAAGTCAGAATGTACAAAACAATTTTACTGGTTGTTCTTTATGGATGTGAAAAGTGGTATTTTACCTTACATGACGAAAAAAAATAATAGGAATGTCCAAAAACAAGGTGCTTAGGAAGACGTTATTGTAATTAGTACATATGCGTATAGCTCAAATGGGTAGTAGGACGCGGTGCTTAAAAAACTGGTGCCATTACTGACTATCAATTATTTATTATCTCTTTCGCAGTCACTGGTGCCAACCCTCTGCTTCTAAAGTTCAAAGCTTGCCATACTATATAAATGACCAAACCATGATAGTAAGTTAGTTTGTAAGTCATTTGATGAGTTTAGAAAACTATAGTTACATAGTTTTATTTCTGCCCGTACACGCTATCTGAATATTTACACTAATGGTGCAGGAATAATAATGGTAGTGTATAGGAACTGTATCTGCATTCGAGTGAAGTTATAGTAGGGAAACTATTTGGAGGGAAAATCTTCCCATCAACAACTAAATATACTAGAGGAGACCGACGCCTTTGTCCTCGTAGTCCCCAGTGCGTTAAAAAAGATTATATGTCTTACTGCAAGTTTGGGCTATCTTCGTATTTACAATAATGGGGTAGGATTTAGAGGAAATGTACCAGCATTAGATGGAGGGAGAGTGGAAAACTATTATCAGTACATCCAACCAAGATTCTAATCACAAAATCCCCATCATCGACAGTCCAATCTATTGCGAGAGTAACGCTTTTGACCAGTGATGTGGGTGACGTAGGTGTATTTAAAACGATAGTAGTAAAAAAAGAAAGAAATCTAAACTCGCGTGCTTTAGTAGGTTAAATTGGGCTGAGAGTATATGTAACACATCACGCGACCCTCCTACTGCGTCATTTTCTCCTGAATATGTTCTACACGATCACGTGTGTAAAACGTGTAGGTGTAAATAATGTGATGGTGGACTATGGAATTGTTTGTGGGGCAAGTATCTAATTATAGCTAACCTTTAGCAGATGTTCAATTCTATTTTTTTTATATTACTGCATACAAAATATATTATAATGGGATGGAAAAATAGCTTTGATCAAAAATCAATCTATGAATTTTTTTGTTATTTGCTTACTGTCGATTACAGTGGTCTTAGAATAAAGTGCTCACCTAAAGGACCAGATGTTTGTGGGTTCAAACCCAGCCAGGGTCGATGGATTTATATAGAGCGATAAAAATACGTTGCACAACCTCCTTAGGATATGAAGTAAAGCCGCGGTCCTATATCATTATTATTATTACTATTATTAATAATATTAGCACCACGTCTTACGTACCCTTTCGGGTTGAACGCACTTACGCTAATGTGTAATGTCAGGGTGATTGTGAGGTGAAATGAAGGACCTACAGTTTAACGTGGAATCCGAACCACGGTGGAGGCCTGGCATTCCACACATTCACAAGTTGTGATGGGTCCTATATCGATTGTGGGATATAAAAGAAACCTGGAAGCTGTGTGAGAATACCTTTCCCAGCAAAATTGTTAGGCCCTTTTGCTCTCGCTCATAGAAATTCTCGTGTTAATGGCACAACCAATCGGTTCATAAAGTGCACGTTGAGGTCCTCGGTAAAATAAAACAAAATAATATTTGTTTATTAAGTCAAAGTTCTACTAATATTCTCAATCCAAAACAATGCATTTAAAAAAAGATATTTTAAATTAATATAATATTAAGACGTGAAAACGTCGAATTTAAGAAACAAAATCAACTTTTTTAGTTTCTGAAACAAAAGTGCAGGTGTATACTTTATTTTCTTAGCTGCAGATAACCATACGTTTCTTTATAACCCCATTGGTGAGCCTGCGAGATAATTGTCAAGCTCGATTTGTCTATTTTGTCGGGGATAGGGAGGTCAGGGTTCAAATTTCGGCCAACGTGTGCTGAAGTTTTTTTTTCAGCCTGAATGTTCCTCCCCTTTCTTTACACCCTGCTTTGATTAAATATAAATACCCTAGATGGGTAGCTAGACACATTGCAAACAAAGTTTATTTAAATATTTTAGACATAATCTAACTTTAGGGATATATATCCTTTATTCGATATTAAAAAAAAACTATCTTTTGCGTCTTTGTAAGATAAAATAAAACCTATATTTGGTTTTTTGCCTTATAAATTTCACTTTTATTATTCAATTACCAATTAATTTCTCTACTAACACTACATTCATCTGTATCAGGTTAGCTAGTCATTGGTTTATCTTGCAGATAAAAGTTGTTTTAATATCTGTCATTTAATACAATTATACTTGCAATTTAATTACATTAATATTTACCCGCTTCAGTGGCTACATGGTCTAAGGCACTAATCTCACAATAGACCAGACTGCCATCAACGGGGAGATCATTGTTCGATCCCCGTAGGCTTGTACAGAGGTCCTTTTCCTTATATGGTTTCCCACACACTACCCACGCAAATGCAGGTAAACCTCTCCTAAATTCAACCTTACTCATTCCTAGCTTATTAGCGTAATTAGTACATAAGCGTATAACCCAAATGGGTAGTAAGACGTAGTGCTAAAACAACCTTTCTCGATTTGTATCAATATTGTTTTACACTTTTATTCTTTACCTCGTTTAAACGTCATTCAACGTTTTAATTTTTTATACGCATGGAAAAGAGAAGTATTGTAATCGAAAAAAAAAAAAAAATCGAACTCGAGATTTTAATAATTAATGGCGACGTTTCATGACTCCCTGAAACTGTAAAAGTGTTTTTTGCGATGCTGTTTGTCTGTTCGTCAGTCCATCCGACTGTATCTCGAACTAGAGCCGAAACCATTTTACCTAAAATTTGGTATTTAGTGCTTACTTACGGTCACCCCGAGGAGTTTTTGGAATTAGATATCTAACCTTAAAATTAAGTTTACTGAAGGAAAAAAGAGATAAAATCAATTTTCTCTACATCTACTGTAAAATTTTGATTACATTTAGTATATAAACACTGTTTATCATTACAAATTTTTTTCTTCATTTTTTCATAAAAACGAGCTTGCCGGTACTATTTTTTTTATTTTTTTTAAATTTGGCACCGCGTCTTACTATCCGTTCGGGTTATACGCTTAAGTACTAATTACACTAATGGATTAGGAATTGGGAAGGTTGAATTTAGAGGAAGTGAATCCATATTTGCGTGGAGGGAGAGTGGAAAACCATTTAGGAAAAACCACCCCCAGTTCACCTGACCGAGATTCGAACCTCGATCTCCCCGTCCTCGAAGGACTGGCTCAACACGACTGGCGCGTTAGCCAACTACGCCACGGAGGCGGGTCTTGCCGGTATTAATCTATACATAAGCAGAAATTTCCAATTTTGATCATATCTTCGTAACTACTTGTGATACGAAATAACTTGTCATTGTAAAGTTGTAATGCTGTTAAAATTAAAAATATTATAATCTCTAATATATTTTTATAAAAGCGATAGTTTCTGAGCTATAAGCAACCATGTATATATATTTTTATGGAGTACATAGAAATATGAGATTGTCTGTTACGTTCTTTGGTGGAATGAGATGCTCCTCTTTTCTAAATGTTTCTGTAACAGTGTAATTATTACGTGTATGCTCTTTAGTGAAGTGTTTGTGACAGAGTATATTATTTTGTTTCACAAATGTTGCAGTTTTTTTTTAGTAAATGTCTTTATTTTAAGATTAAAGAGAGAGATATAAATCTGTGCGGTACACCGTACCATTTATTATTATTATTGTATCACTTTGAAATATGCATCAAATCCAACTATTCTTCCAATTAATTTATCCTATTAATCTGTCAATTCAATTATTCAAAACTTACTTCTATTATTCCGATAATTATTTACGCTCCTTACTAATTTAATCCAAAACAACATTCTGTTTATTTGATGTAGATTTTTTTTCCATAGATAAGCTTAGTATACCCTCCGATGCCGGCTTTTTGAAGACGGTATACGAGGACGACTCGTGCGGGTTGAAACCGCAAACACCGCGACTGGCGGAGAGTAGATGCAATAATAATAGCTTACGTATACTACACTAGTCCAACTGATAACAGGAGCGAGGTGAAACTTACATCAAGTTCGTGAACAAGAGAAGGGGAGGAGGAGGAAGCAAGTTGACCACAAACGTAACGTGCTCGATAAACCGAACTCTTCTTAAAAAGTCAAGAGAACTTAAGACATTTGACTTTAGTTTGATGCTCCACGTCTTACTGTCCAAACGTGCTACTAGCGATTTATACTTGATAATATGATACCGGCATCTGTGGTCACATGGATTAAAAGTGAGAAAGAGTTGTCTATAAGACTGGTTTACCGGCGACATGGAGGTTGGGGCTCATATCCCGGCTGGGTGCAACGAGGGTGGTTTTACTCTAATTGATTTCTCACTCTTTCTCCGCTAAGATGTAAATATGTATATCTTCTCAAACTTTTATCATACTAATTAGTATAATTAAATGCGGATAATCCAAATGGGTCTTAAAAAGCGGTGCGGATAAAAACTCTTCAAAGTAACATAACAAAACTTTTTTTTTAACGAACATATATGAATAATAAAGATTAAGACTTCTGAAGTGACAAGAAAGGTTGAATAATTACATCACCTACAACGTGAATACACAAACATCTCCACCCAAATATGAAACATTAGATATTACGATAGTGGACCACATGGGGTCTGTGAAGAATGGGAAGATAGAACTGTCACAGAGTAAATAATGATGCGTTTTTACAAAGGAAATAATCCCACAAACTATTTTTCATCTGCCTAATAAGATCGCTCTGGGATTATAGACACGAAACCCTCGCTAAGACCCAGTCGTCCCAATTATCTGTCCATTGACTGATCCTCTTACGTGGTATGAACAGAGATTTTAAAGTCAGTCTGAATAATTCAATCTTATTTAGAGGGCAAAGCCACTTTCGGTAGACACGTGGTATTAACGTCAAGCCCATATAGTCTGATTTGCCACTGATGGGGAGATTTTAGTTCGAATCCTGCTCGGGTGTACTATAGGTGGTTTTTACTTTCTGATTTTCCACGTTAATGTGGGTATATTTCCTCAAAATACCACATTCCTCCCTCGTCTCTACCCAATCAGTGTAAATAAATGCAATCACAGCGGATGGATTGTAAATATATATATATATATATATATATATATATATATTTCAATCCAATATATCCAATACAATATATATATATATCAGATAAAAGATGGAGTCTATACTCCATTTAAGATTGAGTTTGTGGTTTTTGGGCTATTTTTCAACTATCAGCAATATTTGGCCATACAATATCGCAGTGAAGTCTTAGTTACATCATCATTAAGTAGTACTATTTTAAAACTAGGCATATACTTTTTAGCCCGTGTCAGTTTAAGTTCTCGTCTATATAAGGTAGAATTTGAAAATCGATAGTTAAGAAAAAAATAGCACTCTTTAGATTCTTTGCAACAATTTTTTTTAGTTGATATTTGAAAGCGTTGCTGATCTTAACAATATTTATTTGTATGTATAGCACCCCCCCCCCCCCCCCGGTCCATCAAGTCTAACAAGTTCCCCCGAAATATCTACACCAACTAACCCTACAAGCACCTTTAATACATTCATCACAAGAAATCATTGTATATGTAACGTTTGTATTAGTATCGTTCATACCTCTGCCACGTTCATATTAATTGCCATAGCCATGAGACTGAGAGAGATGAAAGTAACAAATTACTCTGGTCCATACCAGAAGATAATTATAGTGAATTGTAAACACTATGTCTAGCCAGAGATGGAGAGCTAAAGGGGAGGTGGAGGGGGGGGGTGGGGGGACGACGACAACGAAATAGCACCCAGGTTCGGTTGCCTTATTTGTAGACTATTAGCCGCTCTGTTGTCACAGAACGTTGACCAAGGTACACCATAGGAGGTTGTCTACACGTCTTACCCACAATGAGATGATGTGGTGATGATAGTGATGATAATGATTTTGAAGTTGTGGATCCAGCGTAAATCTTGACCTAACTTACGCCTAATTAACCAAACCCTGATGACCGTTGGGATCATTCCCCTTAAGGGAAAGTACCCAAGATACCAGCCGGGAATCGAATCCGGGACCCCTAGACTCGTAGCCAGGTGCACTAACTATTACACCATGAGGCTGGTTACGATTCCATGTTAAATCAAATAAATATAAGACCTTAACTTATTTGTATGCACCGCATTTTACTACTAGCCTGGATTATACACATGTACACTAATAGGATAGGGATGAAGGAGGTCTAATTTAGAGGAAATGTACCCGTTGACAACGTTTATTTGAATCGACTGTAAAGCTGATTTCTGGGTCTTAAGAGGCAATCTCACCTCACATTTGTGAATAGTTTAGTTATAGACCCTATAATGCAGCTCGAACCAGGTCACACGTCGTGGTATGGCTAAGTGGAATCTTTATTAGGAAACAGGGGAATAAAGACCAATTGAAGCCGTTCTACCATATTATATATATATATATATATATATATAAGACAGAGTTATTTGAAATTAACAAAACTATTTCACTTATCCCAAATATCACTGTTTTCAAATGAATGCGATTTTTGGTTTGATCATAATCGTGTATTTAATTCTCGATTAATTGGTCATGTGATATACAGATTTTTAATAACTGCCTACGAATCTATTGTGGTATGCTGACATCGGTCAGGTAGGTCACTAAAGCGTGTGGTATGACAACGCTAGTTAAAAAAGTGTATTTTAAATCCCCACCAAAAATAATATAGCAAATACTCTTACTTAATTATCAGAGGTTTCCCTTAGCTTCTTTATTTCCCGCTAGGCCTAGTTAAAGAAAAAAGGTATCGATTTTAACAGCTTTTGAAGAAAAGGCCCTGTCTTTTTACATTCAATTTTAAAACCCATTTCTCTTTTATGACTTGTTGACATTTCGCTAACAGTCAAGTATTTGACAAGCCCCTTGCTTATGACGCGGTACTTAACAAATAATTACCTTCTTCATCCCTTCACCCTATCTCAACCCCCCCCAAGCATGTCAGTAAAGTGCTTTCAGTTTTGGAAAGCGGTGGCGCACACTATTGTCCGAAAAGGAAGGCTTGCCGCTCCATTGCCTCCGTAGTTTCTTGTAGGGATAGATGTGTAGAGGAATTCAACCCGCCATTAGCTATAAGTGGTCGATTATGACAGGGGTGGTTTTAGAGGTGGTCTCATTCAGGAGATAGGAGGAGGGTGGGTTTGTATGAAGCACTTAAAGAAGAGGAAATGTGAATTGTGACGGAAAGCACTATTTTCATCGTCTTTCCTCTGTACACTTTGATGGTAGTCGGTACATTTTGTTTTTTTATTTACACTCTGCCACTTTTTGGAGTTTAATGTTCGTCCTTATCAGAATACTATTGTAGGAGCTTGAACTTCGAAAAAAAAAAAATGAGTGTAGAAAAGGGCTAGTAACAATTGCCGTCTGCAAAACAGGCCTACACAAAGACGCGTATTAAAAGCTGAATGTTACTTCAAAAAATCATTAGATATTTTTAATTTTTAGGTATTTAAAAACCACTCTAATATATATATATTATACACATTTAAGTTATATATATATATATATATATATATGTGTGTGTGGTGTGATACATCTATCGTAGCTCAGTTTATGGAAATAGTTGTCAATACTTAACTACCGTTGCCCAGGGGATGTCCGAATGTGCTAATCGTACATTCTTTCCGTGGAGGCTCTTGCCATGTCCGATAAGATGGAGGTGATGGTGATAGTGAATATGAAAGTGTGCAATCAAGGGAAACTCTAAACCTAGCTTTTGCTCAACTAACCAAATGCTGGTGACTTTTGTAATAATTCCCTTTTGGGAAAATTAACCATGGTACCAACAGAGAATCGAATCCAGGCCCCCTTGGTTCGTAGCCAGGTTCACCGACCACTATACCATAGGGCTTTTAAAAACTTGATTGCTATTAGCTTATGGAACCTACTGATAATTAGTGGACCCCTTACCTTACGTAGTCCTTTGTGTATTTATAATTAACCATTGACCGTGATCAGAGCACATCCCCCTCGAAGACTTAAAGGGCTGATATAAGTCAGTTGAGGGATCATCTCGCGGAACTTTAAAGTGGTCACATATAGTTTCTTATAAGGAAACTTGTATCCAAACATTTACAAAAGTCACATTATTAAACTTAAAACTCTTAACATTCCGAACACCTGTCCAAGATGAGCGTTTTGGAACACATCCATTGACATAAAAAAGTGCCCCATTCTTTCCTTAAAAAGTATTGTCAACGTGTTTGGTTATCTCATATTTACATAAACTCTATATTGTAAACCTGCCCCAGTGGCGTAGTTAGCTAACACGCTAGTTTGTGCTGAGTTAGACTGCCGAGGAAGGGAAAAATCGAGGATAGAATCTCGCTCGGGGGAACTGGGAGGGCTTGTTACTAAATGTTTTCCACTCTTCCTCCACGCAAATGCGGGTTTACTTCCTCTATATTCAACCTTCCCAATTCCTAAACATTAGCGCAATTTAAGCGTACACCTAAGGTAGTAATTGTATATATATTTTGTAACCCCACACACTCCCCCTTATGCATCTAATTACTTGTCCGGGTTATACGAATATTTATAATAGTGGATAGGGATGAGTATTGTGGAATTTAAAGAAAATGTACCACCATTTGTGCAGAGGTAGAGTGAGAAACCATTTAGAAAAATCACACCAGTGCACTTAGCTAGAATTTAAACCTCAAACCCTCCATCACAAACAAACCAGATGAACCTGACATTTAATCCGCGTGCCCTCCGATGCCGGGTTTGTATGTTATAGTCAAGTATCCTTCCCCACCATTTCAGCTATAATGGCTTAAAATATTAATAAGTATAAAAGGAAAAGATATAATTTTAACGATAAAAAAAATCTCTTTTAAATATGGAAGGGAATGTAATATTCCAGTCTTTATCATAGGTCAATAGATACAAAGAAATTTACTTGTATCATAATTTTAACACATTTGTTTCTAATTTATTTCAGAATATTTTGTTTTTGTTTTGTACAAAATTGGGATTCTGCCGCATTTTTAAAACAAACCAAACAAACAAAAAAGATATATATATATATATATATATAGCATCCAGGCTGTGTGACAACATTGAATATATGAAAGAGAAAAGGGGAAAGGGGGAAAGGGGGCAACTATACCATAAATTATTCTACGCAGTGTGGGTATTTTTTTATCGCAAATTTCGTAGCATATCATAAATCAAATTAGCCTATTCTAGTTCTTGTGCGATAAAAAAAGTCCCCCTCTTCAACCCCGTCCACCCGTTATCCTGGCCCTCTCGACTGTAGAATACGAGGTTCTGCACTCCGCCTCCTGTCGTTCTAGACATCACCAGAAAACTGGTATCGGGAAAACGACTTTAACTTCCTTCAGTTGTGGACGCTTGTCGCTAAACTTTCAAGGGAGGTGTCAACGAGAATGGGTGAGGGGCTAAGTACAACCAAGGGGTGTTTGTTAATGGAGAAATACGAATTTTTTAGCATTAATATTTTTTCCCCAATCATAATACTTTTTCGGCCCCAAAGACCGTACGATTTAGGCACTTTTAAACCAACCAAAAAAGGTTCTTCTTACTTTAAAGAGACTCAGTATGGTGATATGTCTAAGAATAGGTTAGGTTTGTTTAGGTTATGATCGTGGTGTGCCTTAGGTTAGGTTAGGTTTAGTTTGGTTAAGATAGGATCATATTTTGTCACTGTTTAGTTTAGGTCAAAACTGTTTTGTCTTATACTATCCATCACTCTCTGTTTTTCGTTCAACTTGATATAATAAATTTACATGCATCCTTAGTGTAACGTCACAACAAAGGCACAAAAGTGCACAAAAGTGGGACCAAACTCAGACAACTTGCTTTGATAACCACTCTTAACGGGGCCGAATTCATATGCAGCTTTGTAAACCAACCTCATCTATCCACGAGTTGAATAATAATAATATCATTCACGTTCACCGATGGCCGAGTGCTAATATTCACAATTAGAGTTGTTCATCGGCCGTCGGGATTCGAATTCCCCCCCAGGTGCACTGAAGATGGCTTTCAAAATATGATTAAAAAAAATATTATCCTTGTTCATCGGATATATGCTATCTTAACATTTCTAATAATTTGGTACAAAGAACAAAGGAAAAATTTGAGGATACATTTATTTACACTAATATGGACGGAGGGTGGACAACTATATAATACCTCAATACACTCCCTCGGGACTCAAACCCCAACATTTCCGTCACCAGCAAACCAGACTAAACAAGACTGGCGCTTTTCTTTGCCTACACACTTACTTGCAGATAGCTAATTATTTGTCCCTGTAGTTTTCCCATTCTCTATCCATGCTAATTTGGGTGCATTTAATCTTCTTTGTGTAAAACGTATCTATTACAATATTGTCAATGCTCATCTCAAATCTGGGACCTCTAGGTTCAATTTTAGCTCCGTTTGGATGCTCGTGAGAGTGCTTAGGACAATTTCATATATTTATTTTAAGTTTTGTCCATCTTATAAAGAAGCGAATGCGAGTGCATTGATTCAAAATACACCCTTTCCCTCCTTTGTATTTAGAGATGGTTTTGTTTAAGCTATGGAAAGCCCAAACAAGGAAAAATACACGTATCACTAAAACAAATAACACACTAAATATTGGGATTTTTTATTAAGTTTATAAGAGATACATAGTCCCAATACTTGTCCAACGCCTTATTTCAATCGGTAGGGTGTCTTATTGCTGAGCTAAGGTTCTCGGGTTCGATTACCAGCATGGCCGAAAAAATTACCATTGGAGAAATGTGGGTTCTACCTTTCACAGTGATGATTTGACGGCTGGTGGATGGATGTTGTGATTGTTCTAAAACTAGGTAAGTTTATGGGTCGTATTCTGATATGATCAGTTGGTTCAGATAGTGGATTTTAAGTACTAAAAATACAAAAAAATTGATTAAAACATTTGTGATCCCAAATTATCAAATACAACCGTTTGTATTCAAAAATAGTTCATATATATAAAAATGTTATACCCTTCTATATGTGAGAATTAATTATAAGTTATGGTATTAATTACTACTTGCACAAAACACAATTAGTTGATATAGCAAAGATAGTTGAAAATTATGAGATGAAACAGGTTTATTATGCGCTATCAGGGTGGCTACAAAACATATTTTGTAAAATTCCCTGACTTTTCCAGGCAACATTTTTCAATTTTCCCTGACTACTTTTTTCCAGTTTTAATGGTGGATGATGACTCGTTTTATTTATTATTGATCACATATTAAAAAAGTTTGTATCTAATAAACATAAACAGTTCTATCAGTTATTTTAAAAATTAAAATGTTATTTTATTTAGGTATTATAAACTTTTGTTTTAGTGTTTAGTTGCGAAATTAATGGATTTTTAGACATATTTTTTAATTCCCTGACTTTTCCTTATTTTTAGTTAAATTCCCTAACATTTCCCTGTTTTCCCTGTCATTCAAAAATTCCCTGACTTTTCCAGGTTTTCCCTGTTTTCCCTGTCTGTAGCCACCATGGCTATAAATGTATCATGTTAGGTCTTGGCAAAAGATTATTCAGTACCTAGAAAAATCGTTAAATGTGTAAAAAAAACCCTTATATTGGTTTCATTTTAAATATTTTTTTCCCACGTTACATTTGAAAAATATACAAAGCCTTTATGATGTATATTTAACTATGCTTGCATTTCTTACCCTAGCCCACATACAAGGAATACCAAAAGATCTAACCAATTATCAAAGGCCTTTTTATACAGTAAATATTACTAATTTTAATTTTAAAAAAAATTCTTATATAAATAGCTATAGCTACCAATGTATTAAATTAACTATAATAGGATCACTAATTTTGATAATTTACCAATCCGAAATTAAATTTCCCAAGTACTTTGTCACTTTAATAGCATGCCAGTGATTGAAACACACCTGAACGTTAGACAACCATCAACATTTTCATGTAATGCTGGTGACAGGTGTCCGAAATTACAGGCTCTACTAGATACACTCTTTGAAGTTAAAATTCCCTTTTGTAGGGAACTTTTCTTCAAACAAACTACCATCAATTACTTATTAATCACTTAGAATTCAGATCAAAACTAAACCGCAAATTGTTTAAATGCCTTAACTGTACAAGGACATGCATACAGTTTATTTCTGGAGGGCTAAAAAGTTTCTAGAAGCTTTGAGAATGAGAAGTAATTGAATCTACCTCTTTAAAATACATATGATTAACCAAACGATATGAAATATATAATGAATATAAAATAAGGTGAAAATAACCTGGATTTGTAAAATAGAATGTAAATTCTCAATAGACCAACAGAGTGATAAAACCAGTGGGCACGCAGACATAGATGTAAGTATGATCTGGTATGGTTTGCTGGTGACGGAGGAGAGAGGCCAGGGCTTGAATAGTATTCCGGAGTACTGAATTATATTTTCTAAATGGTTTCTAACTTTTCCCCGCGTGAATGCGGATATATTGGCTATATATTCTAGCACCTTCCTTTGTACCTCATTAGTGTAAATATTCGGATAACCCGTAAGGATATTAAGAGGTGGTTGCACGAAATAGTGTAAAATAAGTTCCATCAACGGAAAAAAAACTCGAAAATTTGGTGAGAGAAAACATAAAGTTCTATTTTTCATTCTTAATTTTTGGGTATAAATTAAAAACCCAAGATTAAAAAATTAAGATAGACCAAAAAAACAACTTATATTTTATGTAGCACAAAAGATGATCAGTACAACTTTTAGAAAATAAATTATTATTAAAGTGAGTACACACGAAACCTAATTTTCTCTAAATTGGTAAATGGTACCGTGCACCGCAAGGACTTTATCTTAAAATAGAAACACATACTAAAAACCCCTAAGATTTGTGAACAATATAAACATTGTTGCAGAAACACTCCACCAAATAGCATAAATGAAACTTTTACAGAAACATTGAGAAAAAAGGAGAATGCCCAACAGAGCATAACAATCAATTTTAGTTGCCAAAGAGCTCCTTAAAATATTGTATATAAATAAATATTTTTTTATTATAGTTCAAGAACTAGTTTTATAAAAATACGTTCCAAATAATTAAAAAAAAATATTATTACAACTTTACAGTGCTATGTTTGTTCGTATCTCAAATAGTTGCGGGATATAATCAAAATGGAAAATTTATGCTTATGTAAAGTAGCCTACCCTTAAAGTAATTTTCATGAGAAAAAGATAACTGCCATTTTGTTTGTAATGTTAAACAATACCCGAATAGAAAATTTAATCAAATTCGATAGAGGGAGTTTTGAGAAAATGGATTCCCTTTTTTTATTTTTAGCCATATATGTAAATTACCCTTAGTTATAAGGTTAGAATATAATTCTAAAAATCTCTTGGGGAACACTATGAAAACACTAGATAGCAAGTTTAAGCCCAACTGGTAAAATGTTTTAGGCTCTAGTCCGAGATACAGCCACACAGACAAACGGCATCGTGAAAACAACTTTTTCGGTTTTAGGGGGACATGAAGCGTCAAAATTTATCAACATCTTAAGTACGATTTTTTTTGACGATCATAATACTTCTATCTCCAAGGATTCAAGAGAAAATAAAAAGGGAGTTAAAATATTGTAGTGTTCTAAAGTGTTGTAGTTTGCAACCATGCAATGAATGGAGAAGTTGAGGGTAATCTATCTATCTATCTATCTACTCAACTGCTTGAACCAGAGTAAAGTGAAGCGTCCCGACCCAACTTAGAGGTTGATAGATGAGGAGAGGTTATCACGAGTCAGGTCTGACAACTGGCCGGCCTCCACCTCACAATCATATCCTAGCAGTCAATCTTACCAACTCACCAACACCGCCAAAATGTGACAGTGTCTAAGACAACTATGGCGCTTAAATACTAAATTCGTTATGGTACACAATGTGTGGTGCTATGGTAAGTTATAAACATAGGCAACTTTTTTTGTTATCAACTTTGAGAAACTTTATAATTAATTTATTGACATTGATACTATCTGACCAAAATAAAAGTTGTTTAACATTATTTGGCACAAGATTAAGTAAATAGTTATAAACTTTCACCTAATCAAAGTCCAATTATTATCTATTATTAACATTACTATTCAAAAGTAATTAATACTTTACATTAATTTCTTAAAATAAAATATTCATTATTCTTCAGATATATTTTTAATATCAAAATCCTTTGATGAGATATAATTCAATTTAGGATGTTATCTGTTTTTTTATAAAATCTTTCTTCATAATAAAATAAACATGCAATAATTTAAACTTTCTAGAATTTATTTCGTAAATATAAAACATAACGATAGCCACGAAGAAAATGATAAAGGTATGTAAACATATTTTAAATTTATACATTTCAAGCATGTAGCGTCAGCTATTTTGAGGAGTAGTAAGTAATTTACTAAATTCTCAAGGCGTGGACTATTTTTATATAAAGTTTATGACCCTCAAATAGTTTTCACATCTCGCTCGCTGCTGATCGGTTGTCATACTACTGAATTTAAAGTCATTGGCTATGTGCAAAGAAGGGCTAAACATAACTGTAATATTTGTAAATATGAGCGATGATCAAAATGGCCTTTCCGACAGGGATATCCCTTAAAACTCAGCAGTTAAGAGAATTGGCACGTCAAGGCTTGCATTTGAATAGTTTAATTGGGTTCATGATGTTACACAGACAGAAAGATCCTAAATTACACCAGTATCAAGTTAATTTCTAGAAATCTCTGTATAATTTAAGTTAATCGGTGAACTATGGACATTATAGGGAAGAGCTTCCTATGCAACAAAAAAAAAGTGGTTTAAGTCTCCAAACAAATTTTATTTAGCTGTAGATTTTCACAAAAATTAGAAACAGTCTGAACCGTTGATGGACTTAACTCTAAACTCGGGCATTTACATATGTAATAAAGTTGACATAGGTGATTTTTTATCTGGATACTACGACACTATAAGCTAAAGAAAATAATCTGAACTCAAAAGGTAGCGCTATTTTTTCGCATTTTTTTTTATTTCAACGCCTTCCATTCCTGAACACGCTATTAGCGGTTTATAATAGCTTAATTACATGACAAACATAGAAACTAAGCCTCTAGAACACCAATTCATAACTCAGTAAAATTAAACGAACACAATCTCTCAGTGGTAGGTTTGGGATCTAATATATATAGCATGTTGTCGCAAAATCCATAAATTAAAAGGACCCATGATGTTTCTTATAAAATGTAAGGAGATGACATTTCAAGTAGAAACCTAGACATTTAATAAATTCAAAAGCTCCATTGCATATATATTTTAGTGTCAAAAGTCATCGTATGAGATGTGGAAGAAACGCATTACAGCTGCGTCACGAAAGTACGGTTATATTTTTATAGTAAGGACTTTTTATAAAATACAAACATGTATTCTTGTGTCCAAAAATGATAACATTTTAAGTATTTTATTAGTGATATTTTATAGGTATTTATAATATATATTATATATATATATATATATATATATATAAATGACAGCTACAGATCACATTACATGACGTGTGAATATGTAAAAGTTAATCTAGTAATTTTGTTGCTGTCAGATAGGAACATTTCTATTACAATTGAACTATATAACTTTTTCTTAGCGTGTTGCTTAAAGCTAAGTGCACACTATGACTTATCACATCAGCTCTTATCACTTTGCGGCTCGGAAAATGTCTTCAATTTGAGTTTTTCCCTAGTTAGTTCCATGTCTCATCGCTAAAAGACGTTATTGTAGTGCGAGGGAATTACTTGGGAGGGGATAGAAACCTTTTCTATTTTTTTTTACTTATTCTTTCCTTCAAGGTCACCTGTTTGTTGGAAGAAGATAAAGGGAAAAGTAGAAGATTAGTGGTCGCTAAGCCGTGTTCCCACAACCTTTTGTATGGAAAGTCGCGAACGGCTCGTGATTTGTAAGATGGACAAGCCTAACCATTCCCACGACGCGTGGTTTGCCCTACTCGTGTCTGTGGATGTGATACAGTGCCCGATCCACTACTGGATCATCATCAACGAACCACAGACCTTTGATGTTTGAAACATTTACGACAACTCACGGGAACGTCCGAGCCGTACCAAGCCGACGCGCAACTATCAGTCCCACGACCCGTAATAGTGCAATCTACGAGCCGAATCCGTCCAAGCATGCGCCGTGGGAACGGGCCTTAGGTGGTATTGAAATTCGTTTTGCAAGGAAGATATTATCTTTGTCTTAAG
The DNA here is from genome assembly GCA_033556935.1 of Timema podura. Lineage (NCBI taxonomy): Eukaryota > Metazoa > Arthropoda > Insecta > Phasmatodea > Timematidae > Timema > Timema podura. Next base: position 47,405,995 of record JAVRXN010000011.1, on the reverse strand, counting down.
ATTTACTTGCAAACTTTTTAAAAGTCTCATGCCTATGTTTTTTTTTTTTGAACCAACCTGTATATCCGCACCAATAAAGTACGTTACATAAACCTTCCCACATGTGACCACAAAGCAACAACTCCGTCTCGAACGTATCGTGCCAGTTATATATGAATAGTTTCGAGGAAAGAGTTCGTGTGGAGTCAAACTTCAGTATCTTATTTTTTTTAGTTTAGTTTTTTGTTGAGTCGCGTGTTCTGAATGTTTTCATGTTTGTGAGCACGTTGCCTGCCCTGGCTTGTCTTGACCTAAGCCTGAGTAGTAAAAAAAAAAAAAAAAAAAAATAGAACAGGGAGGGAAGTAAAAGTTGAGACATGCAGCATGCGACCCCCCGTGATTGGCAGAAAAGGAGGTACAAATCCAGGCATGAAGGGAGGAAGAGGGAGTGGGTGCACCCTCGCAGTTGGGAATCAAAAAGAAAAAACTTTTATTGCATTACAAGAACATGAAAGAAGAGCCCCACTGACAAAAAAAATAAATAAAAGGAAACTCAAGTTAAGATGTAACCTTAGGTCAGGTATTGCGAAAAGACGAGTCCCTTATATTTCGATTTCGGTGGAGGTAAAGTTGATAGTTGTATCAACGTTTTGGTGATCTAAATCAGAGAAGACGATATTGGAACGGATAGAGTCCAATAAAGTTTCAATTTTATGATAAATATATCCTATGAGGAACATGATGACCAAAAATAAACCAAAACATTCATTGATCTTAGAAGATTTCCCATTTCTTAGCCTCATCTTTGATGTATTTATTAAAATCGTATATATTATTTTATTTTACCACCACGTCTCTCTACCCGTTTGGACTATACGAATATGTAGACTATTAATTACACTAATGTAGTAGATATGAGGAAGGTATGATTTAGAGGAAATGTAACCATTTGTGCTCAGGGAGATTTATAGAAAATGCTCCCAGTATAATCTGGTTAAAATATGAACCCCAAACTACTCCTCATTGACATTTACATTTAGACCAGTGTAGGTAACTCATCTTAAGGGTGTTACATGGGGGAGCACTGAAAGCGTTGCAGCTGTTTCGAAATTCTGGATTATTTACGAAGTGGTTTGACATTTCTTAAATGGTATTCAACCAATTTAGGTTTAAGTTTGACCAGTTAAAGAGTTTAAACTTTAAATTTAAAGTTTAGAAAAAGTCTGGTAGCTTATATAAAACCTTAAAAAAAAAAATTCCGCATTTGCTTCAAATTTTCTGTTGTGACCCTATCAAAACATGACTGTATTTGATATAAGATGACTAGTTCTAGGTCTCTATCATTTTACTTTAATCTCAGAGGTACAAATATTCGCGTTAAGCGTAGCTGAATTTTTTTTAAAAATTTTAAACTTTATATTTAGATAGGAACCTGTTGATAGCTTTCACCTACAATTTTGTGAAAACCATATTTAAAAATATAGAACCACTTCTTAAAAATGCGGGATTTCCAAAAGCATAAAACGCCCTCACCATGTAACAGCCTTAATGATTTAAAATTATTAGTAACTGATCATTTTCTAGTATAGCTATTTTTTATTTAGCACCGCGTCGTACTACCCATCGGTTATATACTTATGTAATAATTACGCTAGTGGGTTAGGAATTGGGAAGGTTGAATTTAAAGGAAGTGAACCCACATTTGCGTGGGGGAAAGTGGAGAACCATTTATGGAAAACGACCGCAGTTAACCCGACCGAGATTAAAACCTCGATCTCCTCATCCTTGGCAGTCTAGCTCAACACTAAACTAGCGCTTTAGCGAACTATGTCACCGAGGTGGGTAGTAAAGCTATTAGTATTAATTAAATAAAAGTACGAGTCTATCGTGTCCAAGAACACAAATTAGTTTTTCTTAGGCACTTGTGTTTCAAATATGAACGTTTTCAAAGGACTTGTTTGAATCCCGGTAGGGGACTTTTAAGTGAATAATTGTAAGATAGGATACGCTTAGTTAGAGGAGTCTAATATGATTAGTTAAGATCCAAACATTTACATGACAGTATTTGTCAAAAGATCTACTTTTTGTATTGATTGAACAATTAAAGGAAACCCACGCTGGTGGTAATGGAGACAAAGGCGTCAGTCTCGATTAATATAGTATACCAGCGATGGTGAGATTTCGATGTACTTAGTTTGTTTTTAAGGTTTACTATTATTCCTCCACGTAAATGCTGGTACATTTGATATAAATTAAAATAGTGCAAGTAGCTTGGGCATGTGGTAGAATGGAAAGTAAAAAAAAAACTACTAGACTCAAATGAAACCCTAAATTTATTTATGTATACACTTAAGGAAGAAATATAACTTACTTCATTGCATACAGACAAGTTTGTGTTAGTACTTTATCTGGAAACGATATCCCTAAACAACAGACAAAACCAAAATAGACTTTTATTAGCAAAGTTTGTACCACTAACATACGTCGGTCTCGTACCAGAATAAACTAATTATTCCAGGATTGGTTGAAAGTAATTAGAGGGCCGCAAGTCTGCTCGCACACAAAACCTCATTTCCACAATCAATCTCCGCCTCGCAGACTGCGCATCTTTGGAGGAGGAACGGGTCACGAAGAAAATGGTGGAAGCCTTTTGGGGAACTGGTTTGCAAAAAAAAAAAAAAAAAAAAAAAGGAAAGAAGCATGCTCATGTATCTCCCGTCTACACACTGTCACCATCATCGCTCTCTCTCTTTCTTATTCCATCTCATTTTGAAGATAAATGGTAAAACATAGTCACGGGTATAAAGAGTACATACAAGTAAAAGCTTACCACAAACCCTTGTGGAAGCTAATTTGGAAAAATAATAATAAGTTCTCCGAAATGAAAGATGGTGATATATACCTACGTAACAAAGAGTTATTTCACTAATATTAGTAAGATTTTTAAGATTTCTTAATCCAAAATGTTTGTGTGAGCAAAGCGATATATATATATATATATATATATATATATAAGCTAACTGCTTGACTTCAGTAAAGATATATAAAGTTATTTTGAAAACACTCACTGTTTTATTTGAATTTTAACTCTTGTTTATGAGATTATATTGAACCATGGACATAAAAATTTAATCTAAAATTAAAAGCAGCTTGACTAATTTTTATATCAACACAATAATGACCTGCATAGTTCGACGCACGGTCTAATGCGCCCTCTCGTGCAGGAATAGATTTATTGTGATGGATAGACCAAGGTTCAAATCTGGATCGGGTGTAATGAGGGTTTTTTTTCCTAAATGCTTTTCCACTCTCATTCTACAAAGTCACGGATATTTTTCCTCTAAAATTTTACCTTCCTCGTTCCTAATCTATCAGCTTAATTAATGAATGCATTAGACCCAAACAGGTACAATAACTAGAACACTAGATAAAAAAAATCGTGCCTGGATCTAGACATGATCCTTACGCATCCTATGGTTAAGTATTGGTTAGTGTAGTATGTCACGAATCTTTTTATTTTATTTTATAGCACCTAGTCTTACTTACTACCCGCTAGGGTTATACGCTTATTTACTAACTAAGCTTATGATTTTAAAGATTAGGAAGGTTATGTTTATAGGAAATGTGCCCACATTTTCACACAGGGAGGTTGAAAAATAATTTGGGAAAAATTACCCTCAGTACACCCAACTGAGATTTTAACCTCGATCTCCCGTCATCAGCAGTATAATCTACTGCGAGAGTATTGCCTTAGACTATGCGGCCATATAAGCGGGCTATCATGAATCTAATGGATACAGAATATATTCCATGTGGTACTAGATAAGATAATTGCTATTTGTATACGGTTGTGTTTTGTTATCTAATTATTAATATATAGGTGATGGGACTGTAAGGGTGGTATTAAGCGTACTGCTCAGGGAAATCTCTCAATTGAATTAAATTAAATTAGATGAATAATGACACCTTGACACGGGAATCAAACTAGGAACCTATGGATGATTTACCACTCAGATATCCATAAATGCCTTAAACTATGAGTGTATAATAAGCCTAAGTACGGGATGATTCCTGGATAGCTCAGTGATAAAGAGTTAATGCATTATGCCAAAGATCCCGAGTTCAATTCCCATATACAGGTGTAACTTTACAACTATAATTAATTTAACTTAAAGATGTATTGTTCTAGGCTATACCATTTAATAAGTGATGTTCTGACGGATGAAAAACTTTCTAGCAAAAGTTTCAGGTGGTTAAATCACAGAGGAAAGTGATGTATTTGTAAATACTGTGGTATTAATGTTGAAGTATTAACATATCTAGTCTAGAACAGATTGGAGAACCCCAACTTTAGGGACAAATTTGCATTAAATCGCCCAACGATGTAGTATATAAGCTTAAGGTTGACTTTAGTGGTCTTGGGGTATGCTTGCATCAGAACCCGATGTTCGTAGGTTCAAACCCAGTGATGATGGATGTATTTTTCTTAAGAAATAGAAATCCATAGCACAACTTCCTTCGGAGGGTAAGTAAAGCCGTTGGTCCTATGTTAATTGTGGCATATAAAAGATCCCTGGAAGTTATGCGAAAATACCTTTTCCAGCAAAATTGATAAGTCCCTTGCTTCTTTATCTATCGCTTATCGTAGTTTTTGTGAGCTGATATAATCAGTCTATTCAGAAAGTGCATGTTAAACACCTTAAATTAATGAAACAAATGTGAACCTAAGAAGAGGACTGAAATCACTACTATCGCTTCGTTGTAATTAATTTGATAATGTTTCTGGTGTTAACTTCCCTAGAACAAACAAAATTGAAACATAAACTTTAAAACTTTGACTATCTGGATGACATTTGTTCCATTTAAATGGAAAAATTTACCATCTCATTTATTTTATATACGGTAATAAAAATGGTGCTTTTATAAATTGCACATTAAATACAATTAAAAAAAATTGTTCCCATATTCACTCGAATAGTCTAAGACAGCGTTTCCCAAAAGGTGTTCCGCGGAACCCTGGGGTTCCGTGGAAGGGTCAAAGGGGTTCCGAGTTCAGATCTTCGCGTTCAATTGTCAGACATAAGCCTAATTTTAGTGCTATTATAAGTAAATATGTGAAAAAATTTCATTCTTCACATTAAATAGTTACTTTTTTTGTATGATAAATGTTTTATAATACTTATAATTATTTTTTATTATAATTATTCTTTCTTTCATGTCAAACATGAAATATTCAAACTACACTACACGGTACAATCACTTTTGTTATTATCAAAATGGGGTTCCGCCAAAAAAAGTATGATCAATTAGGGTTCCGTGGCCAAAAAAAATTGGGAACCTCTGGTTTAAGATGTATCATAAAATACTGAACTGTTGATGATGGGAAGAATGAGGTTCTAATCCCGGTGGGTGTACTAAGCTTTTTATTCACTAAATTACTTTCCACTCTAATTCAGCAGAAATGCGGGTACGCTTCCTCTAATTCAATCTTCCTCATTCCTAACACATTGGCGTGATTATGACATGTGCGAAAATTCAAATGTGCAGTAATACGTGGTGACAATTTAAAAATAAATAAATAAATAAAGCGTCCCCTTAACTTGAAATCTTTGTCCCCCTTAGCCTTTAGACACTGTGACGGGCAATTAAATACTTCATGACAACCTAGCTCTACATCTAGCACTATATGCAAATACGTATTGTGTACACCCCTGTTTCTAGGGACTTCTTTGGGGGGTGAAAGTACCCTCTACTCTACGTATTATCGTAGCCTTAAAGAAGGACTCGCGGTGAGCGGTCGTGGAAGCTTCGCCCGGGATATAGATACTCCGCTCGACACCACAGCAAAGTGAAACCGCAGGGCTGGCAATTATATTAGCACCAGGCAGCCATAACGATCCCTTCACACTCTATTGAGCCGCGTGATATGATGGCCTCTCCTCGACAGACTATATAGGGATCAGTGCCAATAAGCGCCAACTAACTAGTCACAAGTCAGTGGCGTAATTTGAGAGGAGTAGGAGAGTGGGAGGAACGGATCACAGAACTACGATTTACTACGGAACACCGGCATTCGCGATTCAAGTTAACATTTGATGATAATTTCTGCAAGGCAAAAAAAAAAAAGAGAGCTACCCTCATATTTATGAGGCTCCTGGAATTTTGGGTTGATTCCATATAACGCGCACCAAAAATAGTCTTGGAGAGTATTTAAAATTTTTTGTTTTACCCGCATCAATGGAGACGCATACTAAATGTCAGGCTCATGTAATCTGGTTTGCTGAAAACGGGGAGATGGAGAATCGAATCCCGGCTGTGTATACATAAGAAGGATTTTAATAAATTGTTTCTCAATCTATTTCCAAGCAAATGCGTGTACATTTACCCTTAATTATATATTACTTATCCCTTTACCATTGGCGTGATTAAATTTGGATATTACGATTGAGTGGGAGAGAGTGCAGTAGAAAAAACCTTTATTTATATTTTTGCTTTATTGCTAGTGATATCCAGTGACTTTAACTTTCTATGATCTAATACAAAGAAAATGGATATGCAAGATAAGAATAGGAAATAACGTTGTGAAAAATTTCCCCCCTTTTCTCAAAGTCAGACTTTAGTAGTCTCTTTTAAAAGACTACGAAATGAACGATACAGTTTTATATATTTCAATAAAGAAAATGGGATGAATAAATATAAAATTATAATTGTTAATGTGTACAGAGCTTTGTTTTAACCAGGGAACCGTATAAATGGTTTGGATTTTATTTCACTATTTTTCTTTTTAGAAAATCAATCTAAAATCAAATTATAATCGTCTTTACATTTCAATTTCTTTGCCGTTAGAAAGAGATTTTATAATGAAACATTTAATAATTCAGAAGAGTTGGATATCATATTTATAAATTATATAAGAATTATTATACATTATCTGGAAACATTCTTTCATTACCAGTTAGATTTTTTTTTTGTAAAGACTTCAATAAGTCATTGTCTATGAAACTTAATAACCAGTTTTCAAGAAGTCTCATCTTTCAATCCTTGCAAATTGGGAATGATTCGACTTTAATTAACACAAATGTCTTCGGCAAGACTTCGTTTCCTTACCCTTTACTTCCCCTTCTTCGCCCCTTCCTCCCACAAATCCTACTTCAAACTTCCCCGCCTTTCCTCGCATTAATTAATGCAAACGAAGCGCCAGCCAAAACTTAAATTTTCCTAAAACCACTCGAAAATTTCGAGCTAAATTTACGAGATGAATCAAGTTCAAGATTATGATTCTTTAGGAAATGCTTGTTATAATAACTTATTATTATTATTATTATTATTATTAGCACCGCGTCTTACTACCCGTTCGGGTTATACGCTCTTACGCTAATGTGCAATGGTAGGGTGATTGTGAGATGAAATGGAGGACCTACAGTTTAACGTGGAATCCGAACCACGGTAGAGGCCTGGCATTCCTCACATTCACAAGTTGTGATTAATACACATCTTGTCAGAGGTGAAGGAAGGGTTTGGCAATCAGATAAATCTGTGCCTGGACCGAGGATTGAACCCGGACCCTCAGCACAGAAGTCTGACCACCAGGTCACCCTATAATAACTTCTTATATATATTATATGTATGCATATGTCCGTTTCCTTCCCATCTTGATACAAACATTACAATAAATGCTCCACGTAAGGAGTTATTATGAATTTACATTACATACAGCACCCACTTTGCAGCACGATTTTTGTATTGGCTGTACAAGGAAACTATTTAAGAGGGAACCGATAAATATTTCGTCAGAAAACACGTAAGCTATTATAATTAAAATGGAGGACATTTCAGAAAAAGAAAAATTATTTAGGTTTTAAACAATAAAATAATGTATATGTGCACAAGTGCACTTTATAAACATACAGGTCATATCCAAATATGCCTTACAAATTAACTTAACCTAGCACAATAAACCTAATCTACACTATCAGTATTAGCGCCTAAATATTTGTGAAAAATAAAAGAATGAACTTTTATATATATAATAAATAGCTTCGTCATCTACATTAATCGAAACAAGGATGCCATAAATGTGATTATGATCACATTTAATTTGAATATGCCCAACGTTCATGTGAAATTTTTTAAGTTTTATTTAAACTGGCGAGTAAAATACTTATTTGGGAATATGTTAGACTATCTTTTTTCTCTACGGGAATAGGGAGGGATTTAAATACATTAAATGCCACCTGATTTCGTTAAAAGTTATTTTTTATAATTTGTGTCTTCACATCATCTTTCTATGCGAATATTAGTACATTTATTTCTACTCTTCCTGTTTCCTGGTAATAGTTAGCTTGCGTCACTAATAAGCAGTCACATTTTTTTGTTTGTTTTTGCAATGCGTCTTACTACCCATCCAAGCTAGCCAAATTTAATTAAACTAATGAATAGGTAGGGTGGTAGCCTAGGGGCAAATTCCATCAACATTTAATTTGGGTTTAGTGTTTAAAAAAATAACTATTTAAATTAAATAATTCATTTACTATTTATAAAATAAAGAAATAACATCTAAATATTTTATCTAATACCAAAGATATATTTAAAAAAAAGAAATTATTAATAACATAATCCCTTTTATTGTTTTATGACATTCAGGGTCGCGTTGTCAGAGAAGCACAATGAGATTTAATTAAAATCTTCCGAAAATATTAAGAGAAAAGGAAGAGAAGAAGGGATACTTTTGCTTACATTGATTAAGGGGTTACTGGGAGGTCAGCACTTATTTTTATTTATTTTAACTATTTTTTATATTTTCCTTTCCGCCATCCAGTATTTAGGCACCCTATTAATATTATTTCGTGTCAAGCAGGACGTGTGGTTTATTTATATTATACATAGTACAGCTTGGGTGCATGAAACCACTACGCCAGCCCTACTAATGGGGTAGGCTATGGTTGATAAAGGTAGAATTGAGATTAAGCATATCTGCATTGGCGTGAAGAAGTAATAGAAAGCCATTTAGAAAAAAAAAACACTCAGTACACTCTGTTGGGATTATTTAACGGCAAACCAGTCTGTGGTTTAGTCTGCGTGCTCAGCAATACGGGTCAGTCTACTGTTATCTTTCACTGAAGCAAACACAAAGCTACTAACACTCGATTACATTAAAGTCCAATCCAAATTTATTAGAAAATAACTTCTAGAAAATACACATTATTTGCCGCCAAAATTGATAACATTTTAATGCTCGTAATTTATTTAATGTTATTTTTATAAGTATTGATAATTTATGTTAAGAATGACAGCTGCAGATAACACGACTTGACGTACGAATACATGAAAGTAGATGTAACTTTTCTCACTGAAAATTGGACTGTATTTATGACACCTGGTAGCACTCCCCGAGCTTCCATTGGAATTCAGAGCTGAGCTTTCAATTTACATATTAATTAATATTTTGAGCTAATTTTTTTATTGCACTTACTAATGGTTCAGTAACACCTACAATGGGGGGGGGGGGGAAGGGGGGGCTCACGGACTAAACTTCAACCTGGTCTGGTCTGTCTGGTTAGCAGGTAACGAGAGGTTCGAATCCCGGACGGGTGTACTGAGGGTGTTTTTTCTCTCAATGATTTACCATTTTAACTTCACACAAATAAGTGTACATTTCTTTTAAATTCTAGATCACTCATTCATACCCAACAAGAGTAGGTAATTAAATGTGAATAATTCTGATGGGTGGCAAGATGTGACGACAAAAAAAATTTAAATAATTTTGAGAGAATTATAATGGCCAAAGGCCCCTAGCCCGTGGTCTATGAGGTGTCCTGTGGGGGCCCGTGAAACAAATACAGATATTTAAATGATTTTTAATTTGTATTTTTACATCACATTAAAATATTCGTTATTCACAATTTACTTAAATGTCTGTTCTTTTTTACATTACTGTCTGGCAATACATATCTTTTCTTTTATTAATATGAACTGGGTTACGTAGAATACTATACATTTGTGCGTGTGTTTTTCAACTTTTATGTCGGGAGGATTTATGGGGGCCACAGAAAATTAACATGGCTTCAGATGGTCCACTATCTGGTAAAGTTTGGAACCAATGATCTAGGCCAATGTAATCCTATTATTTTTCTAAATCTTGCTTTGACTCAACTCGGAGTGAACATACACTCCACAATGCGATACGCCACTAAGAAGATCAAATGGCCCCAAAACGACCACAGTTGTTTTGTTTCATCGTTCCTAAAAGCTCATGAAAAAGGGGGGAAAAAAGTATATGGCTACCCCATAAAGAGGCCTATTAAAGAGAAAGCCAAATAAACTCAATTTATAAAAATGTTAAGGGTCGCTAACCTAAAAAAAGGCAAGGGCCTTTTGCTTTTTTTTTTATAACAGTCCATATCTATCTGACTCTTATCTTCTACCCAGCCTCATCAAGTATTTTTTATATATTATTTTTTTATACAAAGAACCACCGCTAGCTCAACGATTCCTCTGTCTCGGGCCGCAGTGAAAAATCTAAAGATGCGATGCGCTGGTCTGTTGGCTTGCATAATTCATTGTAAGGAGGAGTTAGCTGGTGGGGAGGAAATAAGACGCTAAGAATGTCGAGGAAAGGCTTAATTTATTAATTGAGCACAACATAGAGGGGTGGAAAGAGGTGTAGAGAGGGTAAGAGTCAACCGCGAAGAGGATTTCAGTGTTACCAACCAGCCAAAAACCATGTGGGTGGAAAAGGAAAGGGGGGTAAGCAAGGAGTTGAAGGAATTTTGTGTGCTAGTTGAAACAACCGTATATTTGAAGAACGAGTAAAAGTTGCCACTATTTCAAATGGGTTTTCAAGCTTTAAAAGTTATTAAAGTGTAAACAGACATTTAATATCTTATCCATTACAAAGTAGTCTATATATATAATTCAGGAATAAAGTAACATTGTTTATATTTATTCGACGCAAGGAGTCAAACATAGAACTACTGTTTTAAATATGAACATTTTAGAGAGAATCTTGTTTGAGTTTCGGTCATTCGCGTGGAACGAGAAAGAGAAAGAATTTAGGAAAATAAAAGATCAGTACATCTACCGGGGCTCTAGCACCGATCTCTGTTTTATTGGTAATTCAGTATATTTTGCAAGAGTGACGCTTTAGACCAGTAGTTCTCAAATAGGGGTCTACGGTGGTGTTCCACTGATGGGACCATAGGGGAAAAAATATATATATTATATGAACGAGCTAAAGAGTACAAGATTGATAGGATGATATGCTCGCTAAGTATAAAACACTTTTTAACACAATTAGTAACATATGTGAAATGTGCATAAGAAATAAAGTCTGGTCAAAATTCTGTCTTGTATTGTTTGATAAATACGTGTGCTCTAAATTTTCTTATAAATGACAACTAGAAAAAGTGGGTGGGGCTAATGCTCTAGATATAGCCAGTCGACCTTATTTTACCTCTGCTCTCCTGGCGTATGGAGGAATTAACTTCTGAGGTGGGGACACCAATAAGGTGAATTTCACTATCCCCAGATGGTGGGACGATACGTGAGAATGTTGATGGTGGAAAGCAGAGGAGACCTACAGTTTAACGTGGGCTCCGAACCACGGTCTGGGACTGGCATTCCACACATTCACAAAGCGTGAAAGCACACACTTTGCCAGAGGTGAAATAAGAGTTTGGTAATCAGCTAGGTCTTTGCCTGGACCGGGATTTGAAGCCTGGACCCTTAACAAGGAAGTCCAACATCTTACCCCTAGACCGCCAGGTCCCCCACTAGAAAAAGTTACTAGATATATTTTCACGTATTTATACAGCAAGGTCATATGATCTGCAGCTTTCACTATTGAAAAATATTATCAATACCTATAAAATAGAAATAATTTGGTAATAGAGTTAAATTTTATAATTGATGACTTTTTTTTTTGTATTTTCCTAAAAGTTGCGCCAGATGGCCATTTGAAATCAAATTAATGTATACATTAATATGATTTCCGGCTTCGGCAAGGGGACAGGTAGGTAATATATTGAGGCATAGGCCTGCATTTAAAATGATTATCAAGTGGACTGCAAATATATTAAATTTTAATCAAAGGGTCCGCTATTGGGAAAAGTTTGAGAAGCATTGCCTTAGACCTTGTGACCACCGGAGCGATTAATTTCATGGGCTAAAGAGGAAATTGTGTTTTAAGCTATGAATCAGGTTATATATTTTACCAGCTAAATGTTGTCTACTATGTTCCTGAGAAGTAGCAAAGCCTACTGTTGTTCCTGAGAAGTAAAAAAAAGTCCAAAGCATTGTAGACCAAATGTTAATGTAGATAATTATCATCGACGTTTTATGCCAACTGTAGCAGTTCTGTAAATAAGCTGAAAAGTATAGGTAATTAAATCAAACCTTTCTCAAACAAATAAAGTAATTATTAATAGGGTCACAAACCCGCTTCGGTGGCCGCATTGTTTATAGCGCTACTCTCGCAATGTACTAGACTGCCAAAGCCAAATCGGGTTCGATCCTTGTTGGGTGAAATGTTTTTTTTTTCCAAAGTGATTTTCCACTTTCCCTCCCCACAAATGTGGGTACACTTCCTCTAAAAACATTAAATATTCCTAATCCTTAACACATCAGAGTAGTTAGTACATAAGCGTATAAGGGTAGTAAAATGTGGTGCTAAAAAAAAAAGGGCCAGAATAGACTGTGCTATGTTATTTGAAGATTCATTTTTCGGTTTGAAGGGTGAGAGCTGCCACTCCAATAATATAGTATAGTGCAGAGGGAATATATTACTTCCTTTCAGAAGGGTGGTACCTTTGATAACCCGTTTCAAACCATGGATAGTACCAAACTTAAGTAGACAGTACAGCTCTATTCTACTTAATAAAAAAGTGGGATTGGGACCAGTGAAATAGTTTTCTTGTATTTGAAAAAATACAACCTATTTAAAATACTTTTAAACTTAATACAATTTTTTTTAAATATATTTTTCTTATATAAGATGGATTTTGTTTAAAACTGCGGCCGCTTAGCCGTCTTCAGTCTTTAATTTGCTCTGTTTACATTCCTCTTCTGTTATATTTCCTGCAGACATTGCATCGTTGACAACATCTTGCCTCTTCTTGGTAGTCTTCTCTTTCTTCTCTAGGGCGGTGTCCATTACAGTATTTTTCCGAGGCTATCAGTTCTCTGCCATTTTTTTGTGTCCAAACCACGTCAGTTGTATCTTATACACGCCGTCTAGTATATTATTCTTCATGGCCATCGCATTTCCCAGAATATCTTCTTTATAATTCTTTATTATTTTGATCTTCTGTAGCTTCTTCTTATGCAGTTCATTTTTTGGACAGAATTTTTTCTTTTTCTATTTTTCCGACACACATACAACACTTCTGCTCCTAAAGTATTACACTATGAAAGATCTCCTATATAAATTATTTGTTTCTTGTGTGTTTATTTATTTAGACCAGAGTATTGAGTTGAGTGCCACTATGGGCTCTTGTCTTTAATGATCCTTCCTTGATTTGTCATTGCTGTTCCCCTGTTTATTTAGTAATACTCCTAGGTATTTGCCCCCCCCCCTTCCCCCTATTCCTTTATGGTTCCGGTGTCTAACAAACAGTCGGTCGTTGGTTTCAGTTGAACACACAGCAAGATATTATCGTTGGCTCGTATTTATGAAAGCCCTTCTCGTTCGTATTCCTCGTAGAGTTTACTTATGTAACTAATTCCTCTTCGTCTTAAGTCAACTACGATCTGGTCATCTGCAAATTAAACTATGGAGGTTATAATCTTCCAAGTCCCCCAGTCCTACATTTCTGTTTCATCTTAGCAGGGCTCTGTATAAATATACTTTAAATAGGGTTGGTGATAGGCAAAAGCCCTGTATGAGATCTTTTTTGATTTTAGACTCCTCAAAAAGAATATTAAAAGGATCACAATTTCACGTTGCCTAGTAAAGAATGCATAGCACCAATTTGATTCGTTTTATGGTTTGAGCATAATCTAGAATCTAATTTCCCAGGTAAGCAATGTAGATGGACTCTTTAAAGTCCCCGTTTGAGGTCAAAGAAGGTTTGAGGCCGAAGAATGGATACTTAATTAAACCTTACAAACTCTAGAAATAGGGGTTTAGTAAAATAAACCACACATTTAATCGAGATAAAGTCCGACATTATAGTATCAAGTATATAGTAGTGTTTGTCTACTGATCTAGGGATCCCGGTTCGATTCCTGGCATGGCCGAAAAATGTATCATTGGTGAGATGTGGGTTTTTCCCTTTTACAGTGGTGATTCTAAGCTGATTTGTAAGTCATGTTCTGATTTAAGTCAGTTTAGAAGTGCTGTGTAAATAACTCATTCAAAGTGCAATTAAAAAATAATTCCAAATCGTATAATATGTAATGAACATCACCTTGTTTTCAGACAGTTTTATTACCGCAACGGCGTCTTTCTACCCATTGGGATTCGAATACAAAAACTTCCGTCTCCGGCAAAACACCCTGACACGTTGAAATTTGCAAAGGTTTTTGACCACCGAACTGATAACGTAGCCCTGGAAGTAAAAACTGGAGTTAAAGTTGTCATATTCGTAATTAAACAATGCTAGAGTGCAATTTTAATAGAGAGGGCTTTTTATAAAAAAATACAAACATATGGTGTTTTGATGTCAACGATTATATCATTTTACTATATTGTTAGTGTTATTTTATATGTGTTGAAAATATATATCAAAAGTGTCAGCATCAGGTCACATGGCCTGACATATGAATACGTGAAAATAGATCTAGTAGCTTTTCTAGGTGTCGATAATGGCCCTTCCTATGAAAAGTGGACTGTAACTAAACCTAGTCAAAATAAATTAGATGTCAAAAAGAACGTGTAAAATAATTGGCGCTATGTTCGTATAGGCCTCATTATATTGACAACATATTACTTACCTTTGTTTAAAATAAACTTTGAATTTGAATTATAGTTCTAGCTAGCTGTAATAGTAGGCTCAAGTAATTATTTAATATTTCTATATATTTTTTTCAATTTTGAAAATTGATTAGCCATGACAATTGTAATTTTCAACCGCGCCTTTAACGTCGATTACAATTTTTAATATACTCTCAACTGTGATCATATTTATAAAAAAAAACCAAGTTTGCAAACTAATGAACTGCCAGTGACGAGGATATCGAAATTTGAGTCTTGTCAGGATGAAATTGGGGCAGTTTTAGATGTAATTTATCATCGTTTTCCCCCTATCTTCTCTCCATACCAAATTAAGGGTCCACTTAATCTGAAACAACCTTCCTAATACCTATACCATGATAAATTCGTTATAAAACTTGGTGCCAAACATTTGTATTAAAAATAATTATTTGCTATAAAAAGTGAGTTGCAACCATTGAAGTTTGAGGAATACACGAATTATTAAATTGAATTGATTAACAAGAATGTAAAATATAATTTCAACTGAAATATATTATTTATTTTAGCAAGAATGTGAATGATTCCTAAATGATTTAACTACCACAATTATTTGCTTTCTTAATTTTAGGAGTTCACTAATTTATCCCGCGTAGGTTGGTTAGTTTTTCATAATTGACTATGAATAATTTAGGATAATCGTCATATATTAAAAAATAAAATGTTTTCCAACATAGTTAATGTCATATTATTATAAAAAACAAAACACGGTACGATGGTTGTATAGCAGAGCTCAGTAACGTCCGATTGTAAATATAGATTGGTAAACATCGGCCACTATTTCCCCCCCCCCCCCCCATAATCTGTGTAAACAAATCATCAATCTTTCATCTGAAAAATACACGAACCACGTGGGTTATCATGGCTTTCATTTGATGAGAGATGAGAGGATGCATTCTAACCCCGGTAACGTCATCAGTATTCCAGAGGGGCTACCATCACAGGGTAACGAGGGGAAAGTGCTCGCTCGCTCCACGCATGCGCCAGTATATCAATTACCCGGCACACTGGTTACATTTCCAATGCCACGTACAACCCAATCGAGATAACCTGGAAATTGTGAGGTCCTACCTCCCACCCTCCTTCGATTCACCCACTCACTCTATTCTTGGAGCCGTAAAAAAAAAAAAGTTCGTTTGGGAAGTTTTAGACAGAAAGGTTTCACAAAGAACATAAAAGAGATCCAAATAATTTTAGGTTACACACTGGCGCGAGTGTAATCCGTAATAGAGCTCACACGCACTACATGGGCATGTGAAAAAAGGCGTCTGTCTAGAAACGTTTGGTTTTAGGGTGAATGAAAGGTTAGAAGGATCGAATCCCTGCTGGGTGTAATAAAGTTCTTTATTTTTACTATCTCATTGTAAATGAAGGTACAATTCTTTAAGTTTTACCCTCATCATCTCTACCTTATTAGTTTAAAATACATGTTGATGGTCTGGATGGTAGTAAGACGTGGTGCCAAGAGTGCAGCTACATTTTATCCAAACAGGAGGGAGAGGATATATGCTTATGTTTGTTACTGCTATCAAATACATGGACAAGATCGTTGAGGATTGGTGCCTTAAAGAGTTACCTAATGCTCTATGTCTATGAGCTACTTTGGCTTGAGTCCCGGTGGTGATGAATACCTTATTTCCACGTGGCATGACAGGAGGTGAGGCCTTAAGAGGTTCGGAATTCACTATATTATGAGTCTAGTCTAAAGCACGGGGTGTTTTTTTTTTTTTACAAACCTAGGTACATTTTGGCACATTTAATTGTTTTAAATTCCTCTGCCTTGTGAGGTTCCCTTGGATTAGGGGTTATTACTATCAGTATTAGCTTTAGATAAAACATATAATAATTTAGTTTTGACATGCACTTACAAGAAGTTCTTTATAGTGTTATGGTGGAATCACCATCTAGAATTTACCAGCGGCTTCTCTCGCATTAAACAATACATCAACAAATTCGATAACTTCAAATCCTAGAAAAGACTGAAATTTCAAGAGCAGTGTTTTTATGTGCATACGAAGGAACAAGAATAGACATGGATACGCACCCATCTCCTCACCATCCACACCCTAGCTCATATCACGTGCCATCTTATGTACCCCCAATACCAACTGCGACAAATGCTCACTGCTTACGCCCGGTTTTTTCGACAACATTTCGTTCGATGATTAGCTAGCATGATGGTATACCATGGTTCTCTTAAAAATAAGACGTGCAACAGAAGTAGTTCCGTCTTGATCGATAAATACTTTTCGAGTTTACCTGAAACAAACAAATGAACATTTCCATTCCTTTTGTCAGTGATCTTAGACCGCCAATATGCCCTGTCCTCTGCCTCCTCCTTCAGCTCTCAGAATGTTCTTCTTTCCTTCAAGTCATCCAATATTTGAATCCTCCTTCTTCCTAAGCTCCTCTTTGCCTCAACTTTTCCTTCCATGACGTCGCGCAGAAGACAGTTCCTCCTAAGGAAGTGCCCGATACTGTTTGCTTTGTACTGAAGAATCACATCCAAAATGGTTCTATTCTCGCCGAAACTTCTTAGTATTTCTTCATTGGTCACCCTGTCTGTCTACCTGATCAAGTTGTTTTGTAGGTATTGATAATTATATCTATCAAACGTGTCCTCTGAAGACCACAAAGCTTGCCGTATTAATAAGTGAAAGTAGATATAGTAGCTTTTTCTAGCTGTCACATGTCAATTCGTAAGAAAATTCGGGTAAAAGTGGTTTTACTCTACACAAATGAGGATGGATTTACTATAAATTATACTCTAACCATCCTTAACTTGTATTTATTTACTAAATGAAATAACTCGGATGGGTAGTAAGAAATTGTGAAATTAAATTGTCGTCCTAATAATAATGTGGTTTCGCCAATATTTTTTAAAGTCAAAATACAAAGTTTTATTGTTTGGAAATCCGACGATATTTATGGTTTCAACATGTCCCAACTGTACTCACTACAATCGCAATGTTTTATTTTCTTAAAAAAGTCAGGTGATCATTAAAATTGTATTAGTCTCATCAAATAAACGACTAATTAAACTAAGATAACATTTGAAGTGTGGTTCGATTTTAATTATAATTTTTTAAGTTTATTCGAGCGCCGTGAGAGAGAGAGAGAGAAAGAGGAGAGAGGTGAAACTAATTTGAGCGATATAATAATTAACAAAATAATTAATTCCTGATTAAAATTAATTGAGTTTCTGGCTGGTGAAGGCGTAATTAAATTAAATGTGCGTGATTTCAGGAGAATTAATAGGTTATTAAATGTGCGTTGAGACAAGTGCGTAGCTTATATCCGTAATGCGTGCGAGATAAATGTTAAAAAGATGAGCATACCAATTTAAAAAAATTAGAAAAAAGATGATTAGGGCCCCTACCACTATGATATCTGGTCAAGAACCGATATTTCTATAAACAATAATTTATATTGATGGTTTCATAAGATTTTCAATGAAACAAATTGCTTTAACGTTTTTATCGGCCTTTTGGACCAAAAGCCTTAAAACTTCAATACATATATTGAGATTGTTTATCTAACAGCTTTTGTGTGTGTTTTCTATCTCACTACACATATAAACTGTCCGTATGTTTACACTAATGAGGTGTGAAGAATGTAAAATTTAGAGAGTATGTACCCACATTTGCATGTAAGAAGAGTGGATGATCCTTGACAATGGTTCCCAAACTTGTCCATATCACCGAACCCCTCAAGCCAAAGATAATTCACCGCGGCCCCCTTTATCCTCCACTCTATACGAGGGTAAATCAAAACTACACGCACACATTTTTAGTATTCTAAGTAACCCAGTTCAAACTAATAAAAAGAAAAAAAATATGTTAGTCGGACAATAATGAAGGGGGGAAAAACCTAGATGTTTAAGTAAACTGTGAAAAGCGAATAATTTTTACATGATCTGTAATTACAAATAAAACATAATTTAAAAATATAGATTTATTTCGCTAGCCCTACAAGACTCTTCGCTGACCCCTCTGCTTTAGGAGAATCACTATTAGTATAACCGGTTGGTATTGGGTCCCCTCCCTCTACGTCATCAGCAAACCAGACAAGATGAGTCTGAGAGGCTAAACATTTTGTGAAGAAACCTGAAATGGTCTTCAACTTAAGTGTTAAAGCCCGCAAATACATTAATTTTCAATACACAATATACATTAATTTTTATTTTTGTTACCACGTCCTACCACCCGTTAAAGCTATACCCATGTGCATTTATTACGCTAATGTGTTTGGGATGAGAACGGTTGACTCTATATGAAGTGTAACCGCATTTGCATGGAGATAGAGTGAAGAACATTTAGGATAAACCTCTCTCAGTATACTCAATCGGTATTCAAACCCCGAGCTTCCCATCATCGGCAAACTAGTCTACTGATAATGTAACGCCTTAGACCATGCGACTACCGAAGCTTTTTATTATTTAGCTATATTACCTTGAAACATCATTTAGAAACAGTTTAGCTCAAACATGATTAATAACGTGATTATGTCACATACATAAATATGTTCAGAACAATATAAGAATTTATGGTATTTATAAATCTTACTTGTGTAGGCCTAATTAATGAAATAAAATACCGAGGGTGTTTGTTGAAGCAAATATTTACTTAAATTAAGTGTTAATTACTTAAACATAAATAAAAACCCTCTTGTCTAAGTATGCCTATACTTTTGAACAAATTAGTGATAAATTTGACACTTGTATTTTTATGTGAAGTGCATTGTAAATTTTAAGTTTAAATGAATGTTCAGCCGAAACAAAGTACAGCGTGTCCGAAAATTCACTGTGTACTGAATGTACTAATTGTATAGTAATGTAATAATACCGTTACACCTAATTGCTACACATAACACGTGAGAGGTGGGGGGAGGGAAACATTATGGTTATCAGACAATCATGTGGCGAATATATTAAATTTCATTCAAATTCAATTCAAAATTTGTGACTTTTTGGACACCCTGTATATAGAACTAAAATGAAGTTAAGTATATAATGGGTAATACTAGAATAGGCTTCAATTATGTTTTAGCTATTAGTAGTGATTAGTTAATAGTGAATTAATAGGACCTACTAAGTTATCCACCCCCTATTTCAAATTGGAAAGTCAGGCACCTCCGCGGATTTATAGATTTCAGATATGGATTAAATAAACTCAATGTTGCTTTTAAAAATGTAGAATTAAGTCTTGAAGTGGTTTTACCATGATTAAAATACCTAACCAATAGGTCATTTTCACAATAGTAACCAACTAGTGAGGTGGTTCAAGATTAAACTGCCTATTATCTTTACAACTACGCCAAAAGCTCCTTGTCTAATGATAACAATAATTATACCCTCATCAGTGGGTAGGCGCACCAAACGTCAAGTTTGTAAATTCAACTTTACCGATAACAGGCAGTTCAAGGTTCAAATCCCAGCGAGGTGTACCGGGGAAAGTTTCCCCTAAAATATTTTCCACTCTCCATACACACAAATGTGGGTATATTGCCTTGGAATTATACCTTACCCATTTCTACTTCATTAATGTAATGAAATTGAGGAAACCTTGGATGATTAATAACCAAACACAATGTAAATAAATGGTACGGCACACCGCACAGACTTTCTCTCTCTTTCTATAAACTCGTAAGATTTCTGAACGGAATAATGTACATTGTATCATCACCACTCCACATAAGAACACGCATAAAATAATATACAATGATATAGAATCAATGAGAAAAGAGGCGCATCTTTGTCCACCTAAGAGCATTTCAAACAGTTTAATGTCTTCCACAAGGGTCAACACTTCGTATTAAAATTTCGATTTCTGGTTAAAATTTTAACATTTTATAAGGTGTTGCAGATCTTCAAGTCATCACATTGATATTTAATTATTCATTTATACATTTTGACTAATAAAAAATGTAAATATTGACTATTGAGTCTAAAATGGAGATAGATCATTGCTATGCAAACATTTCTCCTAAGAGATTTAAGGAAAAATAACATACTTTTTTAGATACTTATATTTAATTACTCTATGGCATTGGAGAATTATTGCGTTAAGACTTAAGTAGTATATGTTTAAAACTGAAGCTCACAAAATTGTATTAATATATTTGCAAATATCTCAGAAACTGCTGCTTTTATAAAAATAAATGTCAAATAAAAGTTTTTTATTTCTGATAGTCCTACAATTTTGCAATGATAAGTTGTTTAGTTTCTCAAATAGTTGTGGAGATACGGAAATTAACGCTTCTGTAAAGTACCATAAAAATCATTTTCATAGGAAAATGAAAATAGCCAGTTTATTTATAATCTTAATCAACGCCTAGATACGAATTTTAATCAAAATCGTTTGAGTAGATTTTGAGAAAACCAAATTTTTCTCTTTTCGCCCTTCAGTAAACTACCCTTAATTTTAAGTTTTTATAGACACACAGACAGACGGCATTGCAAAGACTATTTTTTAGGGTTCGGGGGGTCATGAGACGTCGACATCCATCAACATTTCAGGTTAGTTTTTTTCTTACGGTCGCAATACTTAAACTTTAATGTCCAAAAAGTTAAAAAAATTCATATAATTGCGTATAGATTGAAAGTTATTGATTTTATAAAAATATGTTTCGGATAAAATATCTGTATTATAAATATATATACATATTTGTAATGCTAAGTAATTTGATATCTCAAATAGTTTCGGAGCTATTTAAAAAAATGTTAATTGACGCATCAGACCGGAGCCCTTAAAGCCATTTTGCCGAAATATTGAGGGCAGCCATTTTGTTTGGAATATTTATTATTGTATATAAATTAAATTTAATCAAAATCGTTAGAGCCGATTTTGAGAAAATCGACTTTTTCTCTTTTTGCCCTTCAGTAAACTACCCTTAATTTTAAGTTTTAATAAACACACAGACAGACGGCATTGCAAAGACTATTTTTTGGGTTCGGGGGGTCATGAGACGTCGAAATCCATCAACATTTCAGGTTAGTTTTTTTTACGATCGCAATACTTAAGCTTTAATGTCCAAAAAGCTAAAAATATATATATAATTGCGTATAGATTAAAAATTATTGATTTTATAAAAATATGTTTCGAATAAAATATTTGTATTATAAATATATATACATATTTGTAATGCTAAGTAATTTCATATCTCAAATAGTTTCGGAGCTATTATAAAAAAATGTTAATTTACGCATCAGACCGGAGCCCTTAAAGCGATTTTGCAGAATATTGAGAGTAGCCATTTTGTTTGGAATATTTATTAATGTTTATAAATGAAATTTAATCAAAATCGTTGGAGCTGATTTTGAGAAAATCGACTTTTTCTCTTTTTTCCCTTCAGTAAACTACCCTTAATTTTAGGGGTAGATATCCAATTCCAAAAACCTCTCGGGGCAACCCTATGAAAACCCTAGATATCAAGTTTCAGCTCAATCGGTAAAATAGTTTAGGCTCTAGTTGGAGGTACAGACAGACAGACAGACGGAAATTCAAAAACCACTTTTTCGGATTCAGGAAGTCATGAAACGTCAAAATTCATCAAAATCTCGAGTTCGATTTTTTTGACGATCACAATACTTTCTCTACCTGTAAGATAGAGAAAAAGTAATAAACAAGCAATTAATAAAAGCATTTGATCCAAATGGTTGGAAATAATCTTATTGAATATATTCTAAATAAATGGTACGGAGCACCGCACAGACTTTCTCTCTCTTTCTATAAACTCGTAAGATTTCTGAACGGAATAATGTACATTGTATCATCACCACTACACATAAGAACACGCATAAAATAATATACAATGATATAGAATCAATGAGAAAAGAGGCGCATCTTTGTCCACCTTAGAACATTTCAAACAGTTTAATGTCTTCCACAAGGGTCAACACTTCGTATTAAAATTTCGATTCTGGTTAAAGTTTTAACATTTTATAAGGTGTTGCAGATCTTCAAGTCATCGCATTGATATTTAATTATTCATTTATACATTTTGACCAATAAAAAATGTAAATATTGACTATTGAGTCTAAAATGGAGATAAATCATTGCTATGCAAACATTTCTCCTAAGAGATTTAAAGAAAAATAACATACTTTTTTAGATACTTATATTTAATTACTCTATGGCATTGGAGCATTATTGCGTTAAGACTTAAGTAGTATATGTTTACAACTAAAGTTCACAAAATAGTATTAATATATTTGCAAATATCTCAGAAACTGCTGCTTTTATAAAAATATATGTCAAATAAAAGTTTTTTATTTCTAATAGTCCTACAATTTTGCAATGATAAGTTGTTTAGTTTCTCCAATAGTTGTGGAGATATCGAAATTAACGCTTCTGTAAAGTACCCTAAAAATCATTTTCATAGAAAAATGAAAATAGCCAGTTTATTTATAATCTTAATCAACGCCTAGATACGAATTTTAATCAAAATCGTTTGAGCAGATTTTGAGAAAACCAAATTTTTCTCTTTTTGCCCTTCAGTAAACTACCCTTAATTTTAAGTTTTTATAGACACACAGACAGACGGCATTGCAAAGACTATTTTTTAGGGTTCGGGGGGTCATGAGACGTCGACATCCATCAACATTTCAGGTTAGTTTTTTTTACGGTCGCAATACTTAAACTTTAATGTCCAAAAAGTTAATAAATTCATATAATTGCGTATAGATTGAAAGTTATTGATTTTATAAAAATATGTTTCGAATAAAATATCTGTATTATAAATATATATACATATTTGTAATGCTAAGTAATTTCATATCTCAAATAGTTTCGGAGCTATTATAAAAAATGTTAATTGACCCATCAGACCGGAGCCCTTAAAGCCATTTTGCCGAAATATTGAGGGTAGCCATTTTGTTTGGAATATTTATTAATGTATATAAATTAAATTTAATCAAAATCGTTAAAGCCGATTTTGAGAAAATCGACTTTTTCTCTTTTTGCCCTTCAGTAAACTACCCTTAATTTTAAGTTTTAATAGACACACAGACATACGGCATTGCAAAGACTATTTTTTAGGGTTCGGGGGGTCATGAGACGTCTAAATCCATCAACATTTCAGGTTAGTTTTTTTTACGATCGCAATACTTAAGCTTTAATGTCCAAAAAGCTAAAAATATATATATAATTGCGTATAGAATGAAAATTATTGATTTTATAAAAATATGTTTCGAATAAAATATTTGTATTATAAATATATATACATATTTGTAATGCTAAGTAATTTCATATCTCAAATAGTTTCGGAGCTATTATAAAAAATGTTAATTTACGCATCAGACCGGAGCCCTTAAAGCGATTTTGCCGAAATACTGAGAGTAGCCATTTTGTTTGGAATATTTATTAATGTTCATAAATGAAATTTAATCAAAATCGTTAGAGCCGATTTTGAGAAAATCGACTTTTTCTCTTTTTTCCCTTCAGTAAACTACCTTTAATTTTAGGGGTAGATATCCAATTCCAAAAACCCCTCGGGACAACCCTATGAAAACCCTAGATATCAAGTTTCATCTCAATCGATAAAATAGTTTAGGCTCTAGTTGGAGGTACAGACAGACAGACAGACAGACAGACAGACAGACAGACAGACGGAAATTCAAAAACCACTTTTTCGGATTCAGGAAGTCATGAAACGTCAAAATTCATCAAAATCTCGAGTTCGATTTTTTTGACGATCACAATACTTTCTCTACCTGTAAGATAGAGAGAAAGTAAAAATAAATGGTACGGCACACCGCACAGACTTTCTCTCTCTTTCTATAAACTCGTAAGATTTCTGAACGGAATAATGTACATTGTATTATCACCACTCCACATAAGAACACGCATAAAATAATATACAATGATATAGAATAAATGAGAAAAGAGGCGCATCTTGTCCACCTAAGAGCATTTCAAACAGTTTAATGTCTTCCACAAGGGTCAACACTTCGTATTAAAATTTCGATTTCTGGTTAAAATTTTAACATTTTATAAGGTGTTGCAGATCTTCAAGTCATCGCATTGATATTTAATTATTCATTTATACATTTTGACCAATAAAAATGTAAATATTGACTATTGAGTCTAAAATGGAGATAAATCATTGCTATGCAAACATTTCTCCTAAGAGATTTAAAGAAAAATAACATACTTTTTTAGATACTTATATTTAATTACTCTATGGCATTGGAGAATTATTGCGTTAAGACTTAAGTAGTATATGTTTACAACTAAAGCTCACAAAATTGTATTAATATATTTGCAAATATCTCAGAAACTGCTGCTTTTATAAAAATAAATGTCAAATAAAAGTTTTTTATTTCTGATAGTCCTACAATTTTGCAATGATAAGTTGTTTAGTTTCTCAAATAGTTGTGGAGATACGGAAATTAACGCTTCTGTAAAGTACCCTAAAAATCATTTTCATAGGAAAATGAAAATAGCCAGTTTATTTATAATCTTAATCAACGCCTAGATACGAATTTTAATCAAAATCGTTTGAGTAGATTTTGAGAAAATTTTTTTTCTCTTTTTGCCTTTCAGTAAACTACTCTTAATTTTAAGTTTTTATAAACACACAGACAGACGGCATTGCAAAGACTATTTTTTAGGGTTTGGGGGGTCATGAGACGTCAACATCCATCAACATTTCAGGTTAGTTTTTTTTTACGGTCCCAATACTTAAACTTTAATGTCCAAAAAGTTAAAAAAAATTCATATAATTGCGTATAGATTGAAAGTTATTGATTTTATAAAAATATGTTTCGGATAAAATATCTGTATTATAAATATATATACATATTTGTAATGCTAAGTAATTTCATATCTCAAATAGTTTCGGAGCTATTATAAAAAATGTTAATTTACGCATCAGAGTGGAGCCCTTAAAGCCATTTTGCCGAAATATTGAGGGTAGCCATTTTGTTTTTAATATTTATTAATGTTCATAAATGAAATTTAATCAAAATCGTTAGAGCCGATTTTGAGAAAATCGACTTTTTCTCTTTTTGCCCTTCAGTAAACTACCCTTAATTATAAGTTTTAATAGACACACAGACAGACGGCATTGCAAAGACTATTTTTTAGGGTTCGGGGGGTCATGAGATGTCGAAATCCATCAACATTTCAGGTTAGTTTTTTTACGATCGCAATACTTAAGCTTTAATGTCCAAAAAGCTAAAAATATATATATAATTGCGTATAGATTAAAAATTATTGATTTTATAAAAATATGTTTCGAATAAAATATTTGTATTATCAATATATATACATATTTGTAATGCTAAGTAATTTCATATCTCAAATAGTTTCGGAGCTATTATAAAAAATGTTAATTTACGCATCAGACCGGAGCCCTTAAATCGATTTTGCCGAAATATTGAGAGTAGCCATTTTGTTTGGAATATTTATTAATGTTCATAAATGAAATTTAATCAAAATCGTTAGAGCCGATTTTGAGAAAATCGACTTTTTCTCTTTTTTCCCTTCAGTAAACTACCCTTAATTTTAGGGGTAGATGTCCAATTCCAAAAACTCCTCGGGGCAACCCTATGAAAACCCAAGATATCAAGTTTCAGCTCAATCGGTAAAATAGTTTAGGCTCTAGTTGGAGGTACAGACAGACAGACAGACAGACAGACAGACAGACGGAATTTCAAAAACAACTTTTTCGGATTCAGGAAGTCATGAAACGTCAAAATTCATCAAAATCTCGACTTCGATTTTTTTGACGATCACCATACTTTCTCTACCTATAAGACAGAGAGAAAGTAAAAAACCCCGCCCGTCATTTTGAGAAATGAACGAAATACAATTTAATTTGAGGATGTAGTAAACGCGAGAAAAGTTTAGTTTCTTTGCAGTTTTTATATAAAAACTATTTTTGGTCAAAAAATGTATTGCTTCAGTAGAAATATAGTCTAGTTTTCTTCACATGATAACTTGAATATCTGTCAGGGATGTCCTGGAATTTAATGACAACTTTTTGTTTTTATTTAAAAAGTTTGTATCTAATGTTACTATGCTCTCGACAGATATTCAAGAACTGTGATATATAATTATACAATAGCACCACGTCTTACTATCCGTTCCGGTTATACACCTACGTACCCTAGTGGGTTAGGGATTAGGAAGGCTTAATTTAGAGGAAATGTACCTGCATTTGCGTGTAGGGGGAGTGAAAAATCATTTAGGAAAAAACACACTCGGTGCACCCGACTGGGATCGATCTTCAATCTCCCGAGAGTAGCACGCCAGACCACGTGGCCACCGAAGCGGGTCAACTGTTGATATCGCCATGTGAAAAATATTAAACTCTATATTTCTACAATAGCAATATTTTATTTATTTTGGCTCAATAAATATTTTGATATAAAAACTGCAAAACCGCTTGCCTTTTTCTGGCGTTCCCTACATCCCCACCTTACACAATGTGCCTCGAAATTAAATCTAATCGACTTTTATCATATCACGTGATCAAAGTGTAGTGAGTGATTCACTATCTAGCTACGAGCAGTCAGCGCTTCACTCTAGTTGCAGGCGGCCATGCTCTATGCTAATCAACCAATCGCACGCTGGCAAAGGAAGACATGCCGGGCAAGAAAGAAGAAGAGGAATATAGAGGGGAAATTGTGAGTCATCAACTGGGGAATCTCTGCCCTCTTAATGCAGGTGGTGTGTATAACGCATAAGATCACAACCCAAGATCTGTGTACACACGCATGGACACTCACTCACGCTTCGTAAAGTATGTGCAAGCAATGAAATATATGTACAGTACGTATATATACATTGTTTTTTCCTTACTACACGTCATCCGAGTATTCAGGGCCATAGCAAGATTTTTTTTTTAGAATCACGTCTTACTAACTGTTTGGGTTATACGAATATAAACTAATTAGGCTAATGGTTTAAGGGATGAGAAGGATATATTTATTTGAAGTGTACCCGCATTTTCGTCGAGGGAGAGTGGATAATCATTTAGAAAACCATCCTCAGTACATCCAACCGAGATTCTAACCTCGATATCCTGGTCTTCGGCAGTCCGGTCTACTACAAGAGTGATGCCTTAGACCATGCGGCCACCGAGGTGGGTACCAATAAATGTATTTGGGGGTGTTTGCCTGTGATGTCTCGTGGTCTAATCCCCTACAGAAAAACAATGTCAAGATTCATACAAAAAAAAAAAAAAAGCTTGCCTACACAGAAATTCTGCTCTCTGTCATTTTAGGTTTTTCTGGTACCATCTGTATACTCCCAAACTTTCCTTTTCTATAATTATATCAAAAAGGGACTACAACTTTAAAGGTACTCCATATTTCACAAAAAGATGTAGACACGTGTCTAATCAATTAATAGAATATTAGTAATATATATGAGAATTAGAAAAATCGTTGACAAAAATGCGAGAAATGACTTTTTGATATTGCCTTTATTCTATATTTGTATCCTAAAATAGTAATAATAATAATAATAATAATAATAATAATAATAATTCAGATAAAAAACTCAATTTCACAAGATTTCCAAAATAAGTCCACAAAACTAAAAAAATATTCGTCTGTGGTTGGTCCGGCATGGTGTAAGTTGGAAGTCTATAGTTGCTCTAACATCCTGCTAATTAACCAGGCTGATCGGATGAAGCCCTCAGTAAGCCTGACTCTCCAACCAAACTAGAAACCAAGGCTAATAGGTCGACGTTACTAATTGGCCTGATTAGGTAAACCTTTCTTCAACAAAGACTCAAGAAGCATGTAAAAGGAAGGATTTTTTTTTTTTGTGATACACTTAACATATATTTTGTCCGACACCTTAGCTCAGTCGGTAAAATGTATATAATGCATATTGAACTAAGGGGCCTGGGTTAGATTACTGTCAATATTGAAATTAGGGGTTCTCCTTTCACAGTGATGAAATTAATGACTGAGAGTTATTCTGTTGTTTCTAGATTTAAGTTTATTTTTAAGTCGTGTGCTGATATACTCAGTCGGTCCACCAAATACCTCAAATAAAAATAAGAAACACATATTTTCCTTTAGTTAGTAATCTTTAAATTTAACAAAATCGTTATCAATGACCTAATCAAATGAGGTGGATAATTATGAGTGAATGGCGACGACCAGCTCATGGGAATGCTTTCTATTGCTCCCGGCCACGCCTGGATGACCAGACGTTACGTTCTATGACCAGTTTGTATCATGGCATCAGGTCGGGAAAATACGTTACTAGCCATAGCAGTGTCTAGGTACCCGAAGAAGTAATGTAAATTTAGAAAATACTGTGGCCAACCTATAATTTAGTTAAAGAAGTTAATATAGACCAAACTTCCACTAAAACAACCTCAACTTCTATCAAGAACCTAAATTTCACATCCCTGTTAAAGTAGTCACGATGTTTCAGGTTCCACAATGGTGAGATCCCATTCCCTTCATTTATAAATAACTCGGTAACGAACATGGTTAAGAACTTTATCGATGTTGAGTACCGAATGTCCAACTTCAGATTGGCGGGAAACATCCACAATCTCCTCGCGACAGAAAGCGGCAACGAACGCTAGTTAGTGTGCCTGCCTCCATAATAAATAAAGACGAACGAATTTTGTCACTGTGACCTGAAAACGCTCAAAAAAGAGCCTACAAATTAGTTGCTGGTCTCCCAAGTATTTCCGCCTTCATAAAAAATCTATGAAAAACATCATCGCGACCAGGTCTCAATTGTGGCCGTAGTCTGAGAAAGAGAGAGGAGATGAAATCTTTTTACTTACTAAGTGTACTTATTAAGTGGAAGTTGACCAATGACCACCTTACTGTTAATAGTATGTTTCATCTGAGATTCGAATCCTAGACTCTTTACTATATCAGTTCTATTGTTCTTTCTTATGTTGTCCAAAATCAAATCATTTCACATTATTTCAAGACTTTCCCGGCAGTGTGCTAAGATTGGTTTACATATTGTAATTTCGAATGTATACATTTTCCACCATCCGTCCAAGAAGATTATGGTGAAACTCGTTATAAATTGATTTCTTCCAACCTTACTTTAAAATTAAAACACGACCATTTTTTTAAGCTTAAGTAATAATAATAATAATAATATATGCATTTATAATTTATTTTACTTTTGATGAATAAATGAAAATATAAGCTATACGTTGGTATCCTTATATAAAAATGATAAGTGTATCTATTTCCATGAAATTCACTTCAATACATAATAAATGAGCTAACAGTTCCGAAGTAAGTAGCCTATTGTTTTCTGGTATTTAGTGACAAATATAAGACCGTAACGCAATACCACTTCAGACTTACAATTTATTTTCACCTATTTATATACATATATATATTTGTACATATACAGAGATTTATATAATTTTTTTTGTTTAAACTAATGACCTATAATGACCTACTCCCAAAGTAATGTTTGTTACCTTTCAAACTATCAAATTACACTACTTTTTTTTTATAAACACCTAAATAAAAGTCTGGCCACAAACGCTTTGGTGCACGCAATCCCATAAAAACACTTTGCATACATTTCAAGAAAAGTTATTGGATGGGCTTAGCTTTGCATGTATCATTTAACGCTGCAAGAACGCAAAGAGGGTAAAAATAAGTTTATTGATGAGCTTAGTACATTCGTAGGTACTTGCGTGACCTACCACATGTGGCGTTTAACATTTCTTTTGTGAATACAACTATGGGTTACCTATACTCCATTCACGGTAGGAATTACTCTCTGAAAGGTCTTTTTTCCTACCAATATCCTACTATATAATATATTTCTGGTAGGGAAATGGCCTTTGAGAAAACAATTCCTACGCTGAACAGACTTTAGCTTGATATGCTTTTGTTACCAGAGTCAAGTTGAGTGTTTATAGAGATATACTGTGCAGTGTAGCGTATAAATAACAATACCGATTTTTTGTTGTTTCCTCAGCAAAGTAGAGATTTACTCAGCTATATTGTAACAAATAAGTAACATTACCGTATTAATGATGTTTCTACAGTGAAGTAGGGAATTTATTGAGATATATTATAGTTTTGTGTAAAAGTAACAATAACAGTTTGTTGTTTCCATAGCGAAGTGGAAAATTTACTAAATATACAGTGTAACGCTTAAGTAACAATAACAGTTTGCTGTTGTTTCCACAGCGAAGTAAAGAACGTACTAAAAATACAGTGTAGCACTTTAAGTAGCAGTACCGATTTATTGATGTGACCACGGTGAAGTAGATAATTTAAACAAGAAATATAATGTGGCAGGTAATAATACTTATTTGTTGTTTCTGCAACGAAATAAAGAATGCACTAAAAATACAGTGAAGTGCTTGAGTAACAATAATGATTTGTTGTAGTTTCTAAAATGAAGTATTCTTGTTTCTAAAGCGAATTAGAGAATTTTCTAAGATATATAGTGTGGCTCAAAAGTAATAATAGCAGTTTGTTTTTGCTTCCAGAGTAATTTATATAATTTGTTGAGAAATATACATTATGCTGCATAAGTAACAATATTAACAGCACTTTTTCCCCTAGGATATTGATCATTGCCAACGCTAAGGGCATACATTATATTGAGATATTCACCAGTTAAAATAAATAATCAACAACCATACCAATATTCTTTTAATTGACCACCAAGAGCCATCTTGACTTTCTCCCATCCCTACAGTGTTGATGTGGTAGCTCGCACTCCCGACTCTTAACTCGAAATAACTTAGTTCAAACGTGACCGGATATTGTAGTTAAAACAGCTTTTAAAAATAGTGTTTTTCCATAATCAAAAAACAACAAATTCCAGTGTATAGCTCTTAAAACATGTTCACTTCTTGATGCAACCCGCCTTGGCGAGGTAGTTGGCTGACGCGCTAGTCGTGTTGAGCTCGACCGCCGAGGACGTGGAGATCGAGGTTCGAATCTCGGTCGGATGAACTGGATTTTTACAAAATGGTTTTCCACTCTCCCTTCACGCAAATGCGGGTTCACTTCCTCTAAATTCAACCCTCCCAATTCCTAATCCATTAGCGTAATTAGTATTTAAGCGTATAACCCGAACGGGTAGTAAGACGTGGTGCTAAATAATAATAAATTCTTGATGCATCTTATTACTACCACGTTTCTAAGTAATTTGAACGAACTTAGAACTTTAACAAACAAAAAAAACCAGTTCCCGGGTGTTAATACTTCATTGTGAAAGATAATAATTCAATTTCACCAATAATACATAGTTCGAAGACTCGAACCTGAGACTCAACTTAGTAGGCAGACATTATATCCGACTGAATTAAGTCGTCGGAGTCGTGTGGTCTTTTAGTTAGGTATAACCTGTGTTCTGTGTATGGACCAAAAATATATCAGTGGTGAAATTGGAACTTCACTCTTCCATAGTGATGAATATACGTACGGGGTAATGTGTGCTGTGTCTGTTCTAAATTTAAGTTTGATTGTAAGTCGTGGACTGATACAACCAGTCGGTTCAGGAAGTGAACATTAAATCCCTCAATAAAAAATAAGATAAAGTATAATCTGCGGATATCCCAAATAGGCAATAAGACGTTGAGCGCTAAAAATAGTGCAATGGATTCCCAAACTCGGCTGTCGAAATGGCACGTCACTCGGGACTATTGTTACAGCGCATATAGAACAGAACAAGGGGTATTTGAATGCCAATAAATCTGCGGTTAGGAGGGTTACCCCCCCCCCCCCTCAGCCTTGTTCGCTCTATTTGACTGTTGAATGACGTCATCTTCAAGAATGTACAACTAATAAACCCTTGAAGGATGTCCCACAGGTATAGCAGTAGTTCCAAACTGTGGCGCGCCACGCACCAGTGTAATTCAGCTGGGAGTTTGGTTTGAGGAGCCCCCCCTTTCATTCCCTTCACCCACGTCCTTTTCAAAGATGACGTGTTCGGAGAACACCACTAAGTGAAGGAAGGGAGAAGGGTGCGAAGAAGAGGAAGTACGTGGAATGAAGGATAGGGAGGTGGAAGTCTCAGTGAATGTCTGTGGCTAAGATTAATATTAATAACGCTTTTTTTATTGGATTTTTATTTTTTATTTATGTAAATTATGGTTGCAGCTTGCAATTGTCAGGTGATGTAGAGATTTATGGTTCACGCAAAAAAAAAAAAAAAAAGAAGAAGAAGTAAAACGTGGAATGGTAAATAAAATAATATTATAGTTTAGCTGGAGACGCAAAGTCTTAAAAGGCCACCCACATATTTATTAGATTTTTTTCAAATATTCTCTTTTTGATACACTCGTACACAAATGGGCAGTTTTATAGTAAATAGATTTGGTACTCCTCAAGTGCGGTCGAACAAATACAAGGACGACACCTACCTGACCGAATGGAATGGACCAGTTTCGCATATGAAACTTGCCCATTCCATTTTTCAGGTAGGTGACGTCATGTATTTAGTATAGGCCCACTTAGAGGCGTACTCAACACTATTACGCAACTTACCCTATGAATTGGTCTGGCCAGTGGATCAGAATTGAAATTTAATTGGTCATGTAGAAAAAGTAAACACATACATTTTACAGGAGTTAACAAAAAATCTGTTGGAAAATACTATAATCCTTAACTTGGCCTTTTCGAAAGTAGTGCTCACAAATATAATATATAGAATCATCGTGAATTAGCATTTTTGAATGGAATATTCATTTAACTCCTATAGTATGCGTATAACCCGAACGGGTAGTAAGATGTGATACTAAAATAACTGATGCTACTTTATAGAGAGAAAAACAAATAAAATATTATAAAATGGCCTCATGGAGCCTGAGTAATTATGGTGAAGCTCTAAGGCTTCGTGGAAGCACAATTTGAAAAACGCATCCTTACATTTTTAAGTCTTATGCTAATTTTATTTTATTAGCTACTTAAATAACTTTTTAATTAAATAATTACAAGAGCCGATGGACACGCGGTCCAAGACAAATTCGCAGGTTGGTTGGAATTCCAGTGGTTGCATTTGAATGGTTTTCCACGTGTGATTGATCAAGGTGGTTTCCCCATCCATTCTCCATGCCTATGTGGGTTCATACAATTCCTCTAAAATGATCCTCATCTCTACTTATTAGTGTAAGCTGTTGATAACAGTTGTGTTAGAATACACTAAAAATAATTGTACGGTGCACTGCACAGACCTTCTCGTTCCTCTACCTTAAAATTGGGATATTTACTTAAAACTATAGGATATAGTAATAACGAAATAATCGACACTGTTGAATATGAAGAAAAAAAGCATCACCCTTCACCAAAGAGCATAAATGAGCTAGTATAATACTGTTTCAGAAATAAATTGAAAAAATAAATAGTACGGTGCACCATAAAGACTCTCGCTTTTATCTATAGACATTTACTAAAAACTCGTAAGATTTGTGGAAACAAAATAATTTATCTATATATTGTTGTAAAAATACTACACCAAAGATCATAAATGAAATAATACACTTACCTACTTACTCTAAGGCATTAGGAACTAGAAACACTGTTACAGAAAAAATTAGAAAAGAGAATTATCTTTGTCCACCAAAGAGAATGAGAATCAATTTCAAATACTGAATTAAAAGTATATGTATATATATAATACCATGGCCCTATGTTATAAGACACGCCTTAGTGTAATACATAAATTTAAGGCTTGTACATTTCATGTAACCAGAGTGTACATCAAGTCAGGAAGCTTGTCTGGTTCAATTTATTTATACTTTTACCTTGTGGTATGGAAGTTTATGGAATAGTTATGAGATTAATATTTCACGAATACCGCTGCAATACAAGAATAAAATATTAATTCAATGGCGGCCAATAAAAATCAATATGATTTTTCAAAATTAAATAAATTACTTTATGACGAAGAAACATTCAAACGTTAGTTGGAAGTTTAGAAGCCCAATGCTTAGAGTGCGTTAATAAACAGGTCTAGTTAACTCCTTTCTCAATTGATTAATTAGATGAGGCTTTAATTTAATTTGATTTAATTTAGTTCAGCACTAAACACACAGACATTTTTCTTAGCGTCTTACTACCCGTTTGGGGTGTAGCAAATGAAATAGCTTAATATGTTAGGGATGAGGAGGGTTGAATTAAGAGGAAGTGTACTCGCATTTGCGGGGAGAGAGCATGGCAAACTATTAAGCAAAAATACCCTTAGTGGACCCTACCTGGATGTGAACCCTGATATTACCGTCATCGGCAGTCCAGTCTATTACGGAGTGAAGCTTTGTATCCAGGGTGGGAAACCCGGTCGCCAAACGTGGCGAATTAGAGTTTGCCAGCTCTCATAGTAAAATAAACCTTTTTCCTGACGGCGTATGCTGGTCGTAACTTGATATATCCGGCATATCATTGGAAAATAATTAGAACTGTGGTCTACTTGAAGTGAAGCGGCAGCTCTACGTAAACTGGACAGAAAAACAACTGTTCGATACATTTGAATAGTGTTTTTAAGATTTCAACGACTTCATATTGGCACTTAAATTCCTGAATATTCCAACATACATTGATATTACAAATTTAAGCAAAAAAAATGTACATCCTCCTGTCTCTGGATAAGTACGGACTCGAAGATGATTTGATTTCCCTTCACAAGCTGGGACACTTGAAATTTACCATAGTTATTCAGTCACAGATTTGTGGAAATATATTTTGACTAACAACGATCTCCCATCTTTGAAATCGGGCATTTCCATTGAGCTCAGATATTCAGCCAATGTTTTTTCAACTTAACAGACAAAAGGTATGTTCAAATTCTGCACAACATTTTCTACATTTTCAATTTGAAAATTTTTCATCATTTGTGCCTGAAGCAATTGTGAGTAGTCAAAACGTATATATTTTGAAACTTGTTCAAGGAATGCGTGTTGATTTAAATGTTTGATTGAGATATATAATTTTTCGTTTGGTATATGGTGTAGCAAATTACATTTTTCATTCGCCACACATTGAAAAATGTTTCCCAGCTTTGCAGTTTAAACCACGCGGCCATCGAAACGGGTCAAACAAACTTTTATGAAACATTTGTTATAAAAGTTGATCATTTACCAGAATATTTTGATGGAACCAAACTATAAAAATAATAATTTTTAATTTTTTTTGTAGTCAGTGATGTATTTAATACCTATACCATGAATAGTTGAAATATCTTAGTGGGACAACTTTAATTTATTGCAGCATTTATTAAATAGCTTGTCATTAATACTAATCTATTTAGAATAGCTTAGGCCTCTCGCCCATGGAGTCCTCAACTGTAATTAGACTTGGTTAGTGGTTGAAGTCACAAAATCATCAGTAATTGGTTGTTACTTATGTTTCGCCAAGGTGCTACGCAAGCGTGGTGGAATTTCAATCAGTTTAAATAATTGTCTAGCTGAAAGTACCTTCTTTGAACTTCTAGAATAACTATATTTATTAATAGAATGTCTAGTGACTTGAGTGCCGAGGAGGAATATGGTTCTCTTTTATTATTACAGACATAAGAAAAGTGACTAAAGCAGATTTTGGATTCATCCATACAATGAAAATAAAATAAGCTGCAGACGATTATCATTAATAATAATAATTACAGACTATTCATCACGGCAAAGGACTGCACCAAACTGATGAAAAATGTATAGCTTTGTACAGAATGTCAAAAGAAAGCTACAGTGAATAGTACATTAGATGTTCAATAATTTGTTCATTCATGATGATTGAGTTTTTAACCAAGGTAGCCTGGCAACTAGCATGAGTATCCAATGACTATTCATTGACGCTTCGTAAACCGGCTAGCAAACAGTAGTCTTGTAAGCGGACCGCTATTGAAATACATTTGCGGGGACGCTCAAGCTACTGTTGATAATTTAGGTTTTATTTGCGTCACTTTTGAGTCATATTTGAGAAGTTCCGTGGGCAAAAGGCTGGTATGCAAATCATTCAATTTGGTTAACCTTATTTTTTACAGTATTCATACATATTTGGAATAGATTAGTTCATATCTCTCTATAATTTTCAATCATAGAGTTAATCAAGATATCGTATCTTAAATATTAGATTTTTTTAATTAAATGAAGCAGGATTAACACACTTTAGAAGTTTTGAAATACTATTATTCTTACAGGTTTTCAAAACATCAAATATGAAATTTACTCGTATTATATATGCAAATTAAAAAACTATCGTTAAAAATTTTCTCTGCTTTCAAAGTTAAAAAAAAAAAAAATGACACCAGAATTATTAAGGAGGATATGTCAGTGCTCTTCACAAAATCACACATATTTGAGTTAAAACTCGTAGTTCACACTTAGTTTTGTATGTTTCAACTTCACATTTCAAAAGATATTGAAAAAAAAATTATAATTCCAGGGACTTTTTAAAATTTCCCTAATTCTCAGTTCTCCCTGTCGAATATTTTTTTTTACTTTCCCAGGCTTCCTCTGTCTTCCAGGAGCTTATCAATCCAGATGTAATATTTTGTAACATAGTTTATAAATACTGTTACTTTGACATAACCAAATTAGATAAATAATACTATTATTTTTATTAATCTCTGAGCTATTTAGGCTATGGAAGACGTTTAAATAATTTAAATCTTATAAATTAAATTTATTGCATTAATCCTAATTGAGCCTAATTATCTTGTGATTAGTAAGATTATCTGTAAAGATTAAATATGTATTGATAGTGTTTTTCGCTATCTTCAAGCTATTTAGGATATAGAGTATATTTAAAACATTCAAATTGACTAGCTTTGATAAACATTTTAACTCACTTCTGTGACAGCATAGTATAATGCGCTAATCTCACAGTAGACTAGACTGCCAACGATGGGGAGATCGAGGTTTGAATCTCGGTCAAGTGTACTGAGAGTGCGTTTTCCAAAGTGGTTTGCCACTTTCCTTGCATGTAAATGTGGGTACAATTTTTTAAAATATAAACTTCATAATCTCTCAAACCATTATCGTAAGTAGTAGACCCACATAAAAGCGTAGAACCCGAATCGGTTGTAAGACAGGATGCTAAAAAAAAAAAAAAAAAGAAACCCTAGTTAAGTGTGATTTGTGTCCCTGTAGTAAGAACATATATATTTGTGTTTCTATACTCAAACTAAATACTACCACCGTTTTACCAACTCTATCAATGTCTTTTTGACTAATACTAGAAACATATTTAAAGTAAAAACTTTGTCTAGTATTAAACTAATGCTACAAAATGCCTCTTTGCGTACCTATTACTAGAGCCCCGTAAAAGTGGTTTTATTTTAGTAAAATTTAGTTTTTTAAAATCTCACTTTTCGGTGTTATTTCGTGTTTATTCAAAATTACATGTTATTTGAGGTGTTTAAGTATTATTTACATATTGAGACAATGTATACAACATTTAATTTTACTATTGAAACGTTATATATTTACTTAAAAATTGTTTGTCAAGTTTGTCTGCATATTTCACAATTTTGTAGCCTAAAGTTAGCTTATACTACAGGAAAATACTAATCAAATTACAGCATGGTCAAAATTTCTACTTAATTTCTTCTTAATTTCGTGTTTATTTAAAGATTTTTTTGTAAAAGCGGTGTTATTTCGTTTTATAGGATGATTTCGTGCAACGAGACGATTTAGTTTTATTTAGCTTTTCAAAAACATTGTAAATCATATCTAAAAACTATCATAAGAAAAAGTACTTGATTTCATCTTTGTATGACACTTTTCGCTTTATCGCGTCTCACCATTTTTACGGGGCTCTACTGATTGCTAAGGCCATATTGCGACAGTTCAATTTAGTTTTGCTTATTTATATAAAATAGAGTTTTTTTATATCATATTTAAAAAATAAAATTAAATTCTTTTCAAAAATTATTAAATAATATTCCATGGCGTAAGCCCGCAATCGAGTCATATCAAACGAGATAACTCCATATGTTGGTTAAGATGGTGCCAACTTCTGCAGATAGAGG
The DNA here is from genome assembly GCA_033556935.1 of Timema podura. Classification (NCBI taxonomy): domain Eukaryota; kingdom Metazoa; phylum Arthropoda; class Insecta; order Phasmatodea; family Timematidae; genus Timema; species Timema podura. Next base: position 47,367,112 of record JAVRXN010000011.1, on the reverse strand, counting down.
GTGCCATGTGTTCATCACGGCGAACCATTCAACCGCTAATCTCAGTTTTCTAGACAGGAAAATTCTTTATTCAAGTAGCTCCTCATTTATCCTCACGAAGCTGAGTTTGACACCGTTTCAGACCCACTGATTCATAGAAAAAATCTGGAAGCACTGGGTATCGAACCTAGAACCTATGGGTCTGTAGCCATAAACTTGATTACTAGAACACAGAGGCCATATAACTATTATCTTTTAAGAGTTCTGGCAAACTAATATAACCTAAAATTAAATTATCTACTGCTCAAATGGAACCCTGAATTTTAAATACATTGATCAGTTATCAAGCTCCTGAACTATTTGTATTTTTTGTATAAATTACTCGTTTTTTAGAATATTATGTTTTATTTACTAATATTTTAATCAAACTAATATAGAAAATATAAATTTTTATGGACCAGAACCTAATCAAGAACCAAAAAGAACAGCGACTTTTATTTTTAAAGAACCAGAACTCTTAACGTTTTGGTTGAAGAACCAGAACATAAACCAGAACCTATAAGTATTTCGGTTCGACTCCCTGAGCTCACAATACTGACTTGATGAGCTATTTTCTGACGGAGACATCTTCAAATATTAATCATATTAAATGAGATCGTAGCAAATTATGATATTTAAATGGATTAATTTTCCCATATCGACTGGAAGAGAAAGGGAAATTTGTACAAGGTAGACATTGGAATTAATTTTACTGAAATGATCAATGATAATGTCACGAAAATGAAGCACGGATAGTGTGCACTTCAGCTGCTACGACCTTATCAAGTCAAAGTTATAAAAAAGAAGAAATATATATTTAAATGAACTCGATCACTGTCAGATCTTTGCTATCACGGTTTGTTTTACTTTTTATAACTTTGTGTTTCCCTAAAAAAAAAATAATAGAAGGGGATAATCTTTCAAATTAGTGGCACATACCCTCACTTTTTTTTAGAAGTTTAATTTTGTCCTGCGGTGATCTTTTAATTTCCTGCCCACTATATCAATCTGTTCCCTCTCCCTAGACATCAAACCAACCCCCTCACCCTGCTCTTCCTTGCTGATTTTTTTAAAACATTTTTTAATATACGTCAGTAGCATGTGAGATGATATCTAACCCCTACACCAGCTGTCCTGATAGGGTCCTCCCCCTATATCCCCTAGTAAACTAAACCACCCTTCTGTTTTTAGAAGACACTGAGATGGTCGATACAAGACCGTAAGGTCGTGGTGGGTGTAGTGTTTCAATGGTAACCTGAGCCTTAGCTGGACTATTTGTTGAAAACTAGATTTGGTCAACTCTAGTGAAGATGACCAGAATTGTATTGGTTTTTATTTCTAAGAACGCCAAAGGGATACTAGAAGAAACGGACTTAATCCAATTTTCATTAGAAGAAAAACTAATACATATTCTTTAATGTATCTATGCGCTAGGTCATATTATCTTCAGTTGTGACTTTCAATAAATATTAACGACCGGCCTCGTGATAAAGTGATCACAGCCCTTGGCTGCTTACCTAGAGGTCCCGGGTTCGATTCCAGGCTGATACCGGGGGATTTTTCTTGAAAAGGAAATAATTCCCTTATCCTAGCTATATGGTAAAATGAGAGATAATCTTAAGGAATCAAAGAAGAAGCTACCCACTTCATTAGGCACGTGGACGTTCAGTACCGTCTTGTATGGTTTACTGGCAACGAAGAGGTTGAGATTTGAATCTTGGCAGAGTGTATTATTGGGACTTTTCTCAAATGAATTTCCAGTCACCTCCTTGGAAATTTGGGTACATATCCATTAGATCTCCCTAATCCCTACTCCACTTGTCTTAAGATTCAAAAAGCCCCTATGGGTCTGATGAATAAAATATCCACAACCATGGCTCAATGGTTGGAGTGGTTGACTAGTAGAAGTATTGGATTGACTCTAGATGATGAAGATAAATACATCTACTATTTTTACAAGAGATAGTCACGATATTAAATAAATTGGTGCTAGGGATGGGTGTGTAGTATTAGTGGTACGGTCCTAAACTAAGTTAGTTTGGAAGATGTTTGTAATGTGTTTAGAAAATTCATGTTAACCAACCCAATTTTTTAAAAAATCAACAGAATATTAACCAACTATGAAAACCTTTAGTGTAAATAATTATGAAGAAAACACAAACAAAATAACATATAATTTGAGATAAACTTAGCAAGCCTGATTTGTTTATAAGTCTGACATTTTAATCCCAAATGACAACACAAATAAATTTCTCAGTGAGGTTTTTCCATTCTCTCTACAAAAGGACGCTGGTTCATTTCCTTTAAATCCATCCATTATATAAGGCTATCTTGGGTTTGATAGATGATCTAAGTTACTGATAGCTACTGACTGGCATAAGAGCTAAACAAATACACATTCTGGTCTGGTTCATCGCTAGTGGAGAGGTCTGGGTTCGAATACTGATAAGGTGTACTAAGGATTTTCTTTTACTAAAATTATTTCTTACTCTACCTATATAGAAATTTTGGTGCATTTCCTCGATATTATACCTTCCTTCCATACCTTAGTTGTGTAATACCATGTAAGTAGTAAGACGTGGTGGATTAATTTATATATATATATATATATATATATATACGAGTTGGGACACACGAATACTTGAATCCCTCATACCTTAAATACCCCTAATCGAGAGATTCAAGATTCGTAAAAATCTCTAAAGGTATCTAAAATATAAACTGTCAAGACTTTGACTCAAATTAACGGTTTCAAGCAACTGGTAAAATTATATGGGCTTGTGTAGTTTGAAGAATAAGAGTCACAAATAAAAGACAAAATTATGTTAATACAATTTATTTACATACAAAGTGTTCCTTTTGTTGATTATGACGTGATAAGCATAACGAACAAAATATCATTTGTCAGAGGCATCAATTCTTATGCATTACTTTTTAAAATCAAATTTTAAGTATTTTCACTTTAACCAAAATTGTTCATTTTTAAAGATTCAAGGATTCTTAATTGGATTTGAAAGTTGAAAGAAAATTTAAGATTAGAATTCAACACATATTATATAAATACATATGTATATGTATGTGTGTATACATATGTATGTGTGTATACATATGTATATGTGTATATATATGTGTATATATATGTGTATACATATATATATGTATACATATGTATACATAAGTATATGTGTATATATGTGTATACATATATATGTATATATACATATATATATTCAACGTTATAATAAACACTGACGAAGTAAACGAAAACTATAAATAAAGCATAGTTTACAATAAGCCTAAACAAAACAATTTAGCCCGCTTCGGTGGCAAAATGGTCTAAGGTGTTACTCTTGTAGTAGACTAAACTGCCAATGACGGGGAGATTGAGGTTCGAATCTAGGTCGATTGCACTGAGGGTGGTTTTTCCAAAATGGTTTTCCACTTTCCCTCCACGCAAATGCGGGTACACTTCCACTAAATATAAACTACCTCATCCCTAAAACCATTAGCGTAACTAGTACATAAGCGTATAACCCAAACGGGTAGTAAAACGCGGTGCTAACAAAAATTATTTCTATAATTTGAAACAAATGTTTAAACTTATTTTAAAAATCAACAAATTTATATTGTAATAGCTGTTTACATTTGCTTACCAAATCCTTGACATTTTAGCACTGTGCCCTACACGGTTTTGATTGCTATTCATCCCGTCATGATCTACGCATCAATAAATACAAACTATTCAATCACATGTGTGTCTGCAATATAGAAACAGGAAATGGGTATGAGGGTAAGGGGGGGGGGATGATAGTGGTGTTGGGAGAGGAGTGCATTGCTGCCTGTTTGAGTAACTTCGGGCCCTTTATAAAGTGAATGTCAATATTTGGAGAGACAAAGCACACTGTTACGTCGAATAAAGGGTTATATCCACACCGACGAACAGATAAAGAATCCACAAGCACATTAATGTAGTCTACTTCAACGGAGCATAGGGTGTATATACTGCCTTCAATTGTTTGTTTTTGATTTTAGCAATTTCAATATGGCCAGAAGATCTAATGAAAATTGAGAAACTACTTTTGTCAAGGCTTTCCAAAACTATGGAGAATTTCTTTAATTACTTTTGTTTTATTTGATTTTACTGGATATATTAGAATAGTGTTTAGTACACACATTTGAATTTAATTGCAAATTTTTTAAATACGCTTCATAGGCACAAGGGTAAAATCCAAAATAAAATCTCACCAGTATTTAACCTAGAAACACACGGTTATTATTAATTACTTAGGTTAAGTGAGGGAATTTTAATATGAAGTAAAAGGACGAACCCATAAAAAAGATCTGCTAAATAATTTTAGTCATTGGCAAGTGGTTAAAAAAATAGTTGTGATTGGCATTCCTGATGCCCCGAACAAAGGGAAAATAATCTTTTAACGGTTGGGCCACACAAATTGGTGGGAACGAGGACTAAAGCTCAGGATAATCTAGTCTGATTTGTATGTGACAAGGAGATCCTTGTTGAATCCCTGTTGGGTCTGTTTTTCCTAATCTGGTTTTTCTAATCTACTCCCACGCAAATGTGATTCCTTTTCCACTGAAATTCGAATAACCCGGTGGTTGAGTATGAACACATGCACACCAACACAAACGCAATGAAAGCTCTGGGGAAATTTTACTTCAACCGAGGTGGTAAGCTCTGTATAAAACAAAAGGATATTTTTAACTTGAGGGGTATACATTTACTTTTTTAGCATTATTTTACAACCGAAGCCTGTCGGAAGCTTTCCCATCCAATGGCCGGGAATTATAGAGATAAAGAATGGGTTGGAGGCGAGTGTATTATATCCACAGCATTTAAATTCGATATGAATCGATTTTAAAACTCTCTACGCAATCCCCTTATTTCATGCGACCCTCCTTTCAAGCCTCTACCACCTTCTCCCTAAACATGTGCGATGCTTGAAACACTGTTGACGTGTGTTTAAAATTGGGAAGTGATCAAGATGGATTGGAGCTGTGTTCTCACTCTCTCTCTGACTCCCTTTCTCTCTTTACTTAGTATTGAACTTTACGTTTGTTATCATCTCATGAATTATTTATGATGTTCGCGTTCCTTATATGCCGCTGTTCCGTCGCCCCTCCAAACTTTCTCCAGCCCCTATTCGATTCATCCCTTTAAAAAAAAACTCCCCGTAATATTTTAGTCACATAATTTTGACAGATTCAAAACAAAATATTAACATTGATAACTGTTTGTTACAATACGTCTCAGCCCAGTTGGTAGCACGTATATCTACTGAGCTGAGGGTAAAATGTTCAATCCCCTGCATAGTCGAAAAATTTATGTGTTGAAATTGGGTTTTCCGCGTTCACAGTGATAAATTAACGGCAGGAAGACTGGGTGTTTTTTAATTCTAGAATTAAGTTAGTTTGTAATTTACTTCAGTTGTAAATACTTCACAAATAATCAAAACATATTTCATAATTAAATGAATTTGAAACTAAAATTGAATTTTGAGACATTCGTCAGCGTGGTTTTACTAGCCAGCAAGACCGACGAAAAGTACAGTGGTTGAAGGCTCAATTCCATGCTCTGAATAAAACATCCTTTAATCGTCGCGTGTGAGTTTGTGGTTTATATTGCATTTCTTGGCAGTAGGTGTTTGTCAGTTTGTAAGCCGATTACTGAATTAATCTGTGTTTGGAAAAAATCACCTTAAATTTTACGAAAAGGAAACAAAATTCTAGCTCTTAGTGTTTTAGTGTTTAGTTTTAAAACATGTGACGTCATAAGTTAAGTCATAATAATTGTGTCTTAATGGAGAGCTTTATAAGCTACAAGATCTATAGCTGTTAATTTTTAAATATGGTATAAATTTTGATTCATGCACAGTTAATATAATAAACTTAAAGATTTTGCCACAATCTGCATTTGTTTGTTTTATTTTTCAGTAGCACAATGCCTTACTAACCATTCCGGTCTATCAACATGTTTACATCATTGAGATAGGAACGAGGACGGTAGGAATTTAGAGAAAACGTACCCAAATTTGTGAGAGGGAGGTTAGAAATTGTTAAAGATAAACGTTCTTTGTCCACTCTTTAAAATTGCATGGTCTATTAGCTTAGATTTTACTATTAGCATGTTTCTCAACTTCAAGTAAAAATAAAATTAAAAAAAATGTAGTTTAGTTTGATCGCGTGGAAATGCTTTTCTTTTATAAAATAAATTTAATTCTAATATATTGTTTAAGTACTCCTTAAATTGAAGCCTATTAGTAAAATATTACCAAATGAGATTGTAAAGTAATTCAAATATAAAGAGGTCACGGGACGAATTACAAAATATAATGTATTTAAAATAATTAGGCCTATTCCCGTGGGTTTCATATTATTTTTAATGTTCAGCGGTTTGATAAACAACCTATCTAATCTGGAGTATAAAAAATCATTTATTATTTAAAAATAAATTATCTATAAAAGCATGGCAAATATAATCAATAAGGGAACGTTAGTTAGTTAAATAACGTTTTAGACTGTGAATGAAATAGGGGAAAACTTAGATAAATTTAACGCGCATAATTCAGTGGTGGCAATGATATTGATCCGTAGTCACGTAAAACTCTTATTTATATGGATACATATGAGCACAGCTGTTTTTATGAGTATACCTAGTCTGTTTCTAAGTTTTCAAGAGATAAACTTATATTTGTTGGTAACAAGCTATATCTCATAACGATACTACTTATAAAACAAAGGGTCAGTATGTATGTTGTTTCCTAAGATCTCTGTAACCGCTTAACTGATTACAATGCAGTTTCTTTTATATTAACTAGATTTTTACTGGGATGGTTTTAGGAAAGTGATCAAACAAATTAAACAAATGAAATCAATGTCTTTCAAAGATTCTTGCATTAAAACGCACGATCAATGATGAATTTTCACAGTGAATGTAGAATTCATCTTTATAACTTGATCGCAAGATCCAAAAAGAAATTATAGAATACATTTCAATAGTAAATCCAAATATAAATCCTATTTTAGTTTATTCGGTTGTTTTGAATCCAAAAACTTTTATAAAGATGTTTCTGTGCCTATATGTTCGCTTATAACTATAGAACTTTTGAATAGATTTGAATGCGGTATTTTATTTAAATTATGTTTAATTTATCTAGAAAACTTACAAGCTATTTAAAAATTATTCATGTATTCAAGGAACTGAGCAGTGACGTTAAAGGTGAGGCAAAAGCAAGGACTGCCAAAAGTACATATACTGTTATAACTTCAGGAAAAAACAGACCCGGTGATAAGTTCGGAGATTCTGGATTCAAACAATGAACCACAACTGCATGCAAGTGTAGATAAACATATATTACGCGGCCCATACGTACTTATGAATCGATAATTTCCGTGCTTGCAGAAAAAATTATACACAGATCTTTCAAAGAGCTACGTTGACGGGCATAACGAATATTCCAAATACCGTAGACGGCATCCTGAAGATGAAAGGTGCTCGGCCACGCCCGTTCTTGAGAATTGGAGATAAACTATTCGTTGTGTGGTTTCACGAAGCCTCGTCCTGTTGAGTGTCTTCTATTCCATCATTAGTGTGAAGCTATGCAGTTTTATAAAATTAATTAAGTATGTAAGTAAGTAAATCAATAAGGGCAGTGATCAAATGCGTTTAGTATTAACTTGACCAATGAAACCGAACAATTTCAGTTGGTACTTTTCAAGGTGTTCTAAGTTTAGCTTTCCATTTAGAAAATTGACTAAATTTCTAAATGGACAACTAATATATATAAAGTATTTTTACATCAAGTAGTGTTACTGACGTCCCTAACAACCTATGTGACATACCATTAACAATCATCTTTAAATTGTTCTTTGAAAATCCCTTTTCAAAGACGCTTACTTACAATGAGGATACTTCATAATTTGCAAAGAAAATTAAGAAATTCCAGTACCGAAAGCAAGGTGTTTCTGTCGATGATTCCCAAGGAGAATTGAAGGGCGATATCCTCAGCCAGGTAAATATCATACACCCGAATAACACCATGTGTTATTATCTGAGAATGCGGCTCCATTTCCTCAAATATCGAACTTCATTTGAAAACTTACGTAACGTGAACGACGTAGCCCACGAGTTCTACCAATTAGTTTGCAAAGCTCTGTGACTGTTAGAGGATGACTCTCACTAGAGCAGTAATTTAGCAAAAACTGCTTTGTGTCACTCTTCTACCTCACTCAGATATTTTCTCTCCATTATATTAACATTTTTCACACCTGCTTCGGTGGCCGCATGGTCTAAAGCATCATTATCGTGTTCAACTAGACTGCAAATAATAGATAGTTCGGAGTTCGAATCCCCGTCGGTTGTACTGAGGGTGGTTTTTTTTTCCCAAAATGATTTGTTTACCACTATTCTCTCATACAAATGTAGATAAACTTCCTCTAAATTAAACTTTTCTCATCCCTAGCTATCGTAATTAGTATCTATGGGTACCCGAATAGATAGTAAGATGGGGTGCTAATAAATAAATGTGGTTTTCAAGTGATAGATCCTCTCACACTTTGGCTCGCCCACAGGGATGGCATGTTGGAATAAATTGAACATCGAATCAAAACAGATTAATCTGTACACAACTAGGACTTCAATTAAAATATTTTAAATGCAGTTCAATCCAATCCAACCAAATTGTAAGGTATCTCGGATAAGACCGTAAAGGAGTTTGGTGTTCTTTTAAGATGCACCTGAAGGCAAAGGAAATACTTTTACAATTAATTTGATTCTTGGCTAAGCTCAGATTTGAGGAATGTGTTCACTTTGCAATGGCTTCATCAGGTACAACCATTAATTGGTTAGAAGGGAGCAAAACATCGAGTGAAACATTTAAATTACCTTTCTATTTTTCTAACGACCAAATTGCCGTGTGCAAAATATCGAGTTTCACTTCAATATTACTGCAAAACGTATCTCTTGCATCATGGAATGAGAGTAAGATGTCGTAAAATACCTCAACTGAAGATCCAGACAGAACTCTTGAGAGATCCCAGAAGCAACGATGTGCTCATAGGAGGCGTAACCGTATTGTTCTCAGGACACTTACGACTAACTCTACCGGTCATTCCAAGTCACTAGAGTTTATGAGGTCAACACCTGTCTAAAAGATCCTATATATTCCCAGAAGTTGTGAAACTTTCCCTGTTAATCAACACGCACATTCATCTGTGTGAAGATATATATTGCTAAAATTCGGCAATGGATTCTTCGCAGAGCACGAAATCAAGGTGCCCTTGAATATCTCCCAGATATGCATCGTAGTCAAGGATAACCAGCGTTTAGTACTTTTATTCATCCCGAAATACGTCTTCTGCAAAACAAGCCTATTTTGTGGTTCCAGGAGCAAGCGATTCTCTCTCCAAAAATGAATCGGCTGATAAAATTAACGACTGTATTTTTTACCTGTTCCAAGAGCCATTCAGCACTTACCTGTACATAGGCAATACATTGTCTTATTTTTTATTCCTTTAGTCTATTCAGTATACCCATTCATTATTTTCAAATTTGAGCAACCCATCATTTTTATGCTTAATATTAACCCACCCAAACTGTGTAATGGGACTCCGCTTAAAAGTAAACAGTCTGCAAAATTTTATCATAGAGGTGATTGTCATGACAGGTTGCACTACGGGAGAATGGGTCTTGAAACCAAGATTACCCAGTCCAATATTTATATTCGTGCAATTTTCTATTATTGTTTGCCATGCGATGCCCATCAACACAGCAAGAGAACAAACGCTGAAGATGGCAGGCTTAGATCTCCGAGGCAAGTCTTTCTAATTTGAACAAATGTGATGTGCTCCCTTGATTGTTTTAGCAGTGACCCGTCAATGTGCTCTCCTGATGATAAAACTACTAGCGTCGTTTACAAAGAGGCCTTTATTTAAATTAATAACTTCATTTACTTTAATTAATATAAAATTCTCTGTGTCTAATCTTAAAACGGAAACAATTACTGGTACACTACATTGAATCTTTTGATTCTGAAGAAACATCTTTTATCAGCTCCAAAGTTTTTTCATGGTAATTTCTACTTAATACGTTACGTGATTTATTTTCTTTGCCGACAGTTAAAAACTCTATTCTTAGAAAAGTTATTGTTTTAATGAATATGTTTTTAAAACTGACATTAACGCGAGTGAAGCTGTGGGCAAAAGCTAGCGTGTGTGTATATTACTAGATCCCACCTTTCACTGCAAATGACAAAAGGGAAAGCTTGCATATTGAAATGAAAAATAAAAATACATGCGTTAAGTAACATATGCTGGGAAAGGAAAATGAGGGTGCAGGGGGATAATTTTTTTGATGGCGTTACGAGTGGAAGTGGTAAAGGGAGGAGTCAAACATTTACTAAAAAGGCGCTACGTAATTAATGAACACTCCTTAACACAATTTCTTTGCGCTGTAGAAAAAAAAAAAAGGTCAAAGGCATTTCAATTATTTTTAATTGATAACTTCAAAAAGGAGTTATTTTAGTAAAAACCAAGTTAATTATGCTCGTTAAAAATACTGAAAACATCAATAAAAAGTATGGGCTTTGGAACAATTTGTTGACTCTTCCAGTAATAACATCGATTACTTTTCATTTGACCGCTATGCTACAACCATGAAAGTTCCATCCACGTTGTTCAATGAGTTCCAGCAAGAGACGGAGAAATAGAGGGTTAAATAAAGAGAGTAGAGAGTCAGAGAGCGCGGAATTCAATGCGTGGACACGCACTTCCCCCTCGGCGAGGGGTGGAGGAGACCTTTCTTTCCCGCTGGTCAGCCTACGGGCCTAGCCATTGTCCGCCCCGCTACAAGCTTCGGGTCTCAATTAAACTCTTTCTACGGCCTTTCCCGGCACAATTTTTCTGGACAGCTTTTCCCCTCCAATTATATTCTATTTCTATCACCTCTTCCCCATTCTCCCCCCCCCCCCCCCCCCCCCCGTTTATGCCTTCTCTGCCATCGTTTACATCCTTTATATGCGTTCCGTTTAAAGAGGATGGTTTTGGTGTTGACATCTTTGTCATTAAATTTGGCGGTGAAGTTTTATTTTTACTCTTTTATCGATATTTAAATACTGATAGTAAATAAATCAGAGTACGTTAATGCATTGTTTTATGGTAGAGATGGGTTGAATCTTATTTTTCTCAAATCCAAATTTTCTTTCGAATTTCGAATACAAATCGAATAACAAGTCCTTAAAAATTTACAATTTTAGTGAAAGTGAAAATATTTCAAATTATATTTATTTGGTTTGTCATATCTATTAACATCATAAATAACAAAGACAACACATTTTTAGTAAATTAATTATATTTACACAACTTGGTCAGTTTTTGTAATTTTGTTATTCTTTCAACTATACAAGTCTATATAATTCATTTTAACAATTGACCAACATTGTTATTTCAAGATAAGGTTCAAATAATTGAATTCGAGAAACTTTTTTGAAATTTTACACATCTCGAATCTCTCAAATACAATAGTATTCGAGAGAGTGAGGATTATAGTGTCCTATCTCTATTTTATTATTATTAGGTGTTCTGTATCATTATAGGTCCATTCCTTTTGTCAGTGAACATAGACCACAAATGCACCCTGTTCGCTGCCTCCTTCTTCATGTCCCAAATTTTGCTTCATTCCTTCAATTCATCTAATATTTAAATATACCTTAATATTTAAAAAAAAACATTGTCTTAAAATATCTACCTAAATCAACTTAAAAAGGTCCAACACCACAATTTATTTCAAAAAGATCAATAATGATTCGTTAAGTTAACTAGCAGACGCCTATTTCTCTTTAGTTTGGGTTAAAAAGAGATAAGCGCTAATTAGAAACACTCAAGAAGAATTTGAAAATATTAATAAATATAGATTCTTAAATGAAGATATTTATAGTAGAAATGTGCACAAGTCCGACGTACCTATTTAAGCACAAACTATTATGATAAACTAACTTAATTTTAACTATAATGAGGATTGTTTTAATTTGAGTCAACTATAAAACTTCCATTTGCAAATGATGGAAATATTTCAATAAACTAGTATGAGTTCACCGAGTTGAGAATCTAACTTAAAATTATCCACGTAACATCTTTGCAGTAGCCACAACATCATTAATTCCAATGAATTTAAATGTAGATTGTATTCACTTTCAAAAAGGCTTACTGAAACTAAATTTCTATATTTGCATTTTAAAGGCAAAGCTAGGGAAATGCACAGGTGTGAACTTTTACAGTTTCTAAGGATGTTTATAAACCAAATTGAATTTCTATATTTATTTTTTTATTGGTTTCAAATAAATCTGACAAAATTATGATTAAAACATATATAAATCAAATAAACAATTATTTAGTAACCTTTGAAGTTGTAGATATCTACGGTATTATGTTAACAAGTATAACCAACTTGAAGTATATTTCATGATTAATTACTCAAATTTGAATGGATTCTTTGACCTTTTCGCTTGATACCAAAGATATCAAAACAATCATTCACGTTAAAACATTTCCTTTTGAAACCACTCCCCCCATCCAACCTCTACCAAATGAGAGATTGATTATTACGTCTCATAGTCGAAATGTGACGCGCTGTTGACTTTCAGCGTGCTTATGCGGTACGACCAAAGGGATGTATTAATCCATCATATATATTTTATTGTAGTGTCTTTTAGACGCTCCATTCTTCCTGATGGGATATAAATCAAACTGAAGACAAAGTATGGTGCTAGGAAACACAAGGACATAAATGGGGTAGGAGGGATGTAATACCTCACCCTCCTTTCCCCATCCACCGAAAATATGGACATATATACGTATTTAAGTGCTACAATACCTAACAACCTCGAAGAAGAACCAGTTTCGCAGTCAACTTTTTGTACGTTTTTTTGGTGCCAATGTTTGTCGCTCCATCTTTGCTTGTCCTGATTTATCCTTCGTCTGATCTTTATAGCTGTGTGATGTATATCCCATTGATCATAAAGCCACCCCTTGGGAGTAATGCCTGATGAAGTGATGGGTAAGGAGGTATGAAAAGGGGTTGAGAGTGGGAGGAGTGGGGGGGGTGAAACTCTAAGCTTGCAATCGTGTAATAAAGTGAGACGGGGAAAGATGAATTGCAGGGATACGCTGAGGGTTAAGGTTCCCCTACACCCCTTCCCCCCATTGAATGAGAAGGAGGAAAAAACTTACGGGCGATGGGAGGGATTCACATTTTATTGATAGTGAATTGAGGCTCTTCTAATAACTGATGTGTTTTGCAATAAATAAAAATATATTGCTATAAATAAAGATAAATGGATATTCCGTGGAAATATACCACAGATCATTACGATCTCCCCCTGCCTCTTTTTATTTTTATGAAGTCTATATAATGCTTACGTGGAGGCCTTACTGCCCATCTTGTGAGGAGAATGGGAGTGGCTTTAAATGACCGCATTACATTAAAAAACAAAAAATCAACTCAAATTTAATTTGACAAAAATTTTAAAATAAGTTAGCTTCACATGAAAAAATTATTGGGTAAGTGATACAAACAATTTTTTTTAAGTGACTGGAATACATTCAAGAATTTTTTGTTCATCTTCGTCTACATTCTTGTAGAAAAAAATAGCATTCTCATAAGTCTGTTGTTGTTCTTTACTGAATATTGCGCCTTGAACAAAAATTACTTAAATTATAAGATAGGCTATTGTTGTGCTCAAATAACAATAAACTTTCGCAAAAATTATTCTATCTTCTTTCCACCACGTCTTAGGATACATTCGGGCTACATATACACTGATTACTCTAGCGGAATAGGGACAAAAAATGTATCATTTTATAGGAAACGTTCCCGGATTTGCATGTAAGAAGAGTGGAAAATTATTTAGAAAAAACCAATCTTTGGTACATCCTACCAGGATTCAAATCCCGATTCCTCAGTCACCAGCACAGGATTGACGCGTTAGACCATGCGACAATGTGACCACCAATGGGGATACAAAAAAAAGTTGATAAAAACGCCAATTCGAAAAGATTCTAAAAGATTGAAGCTCTAATGAGCAAACCCGCTCTACAATACTCTTTAATTATATTCCCTTTAAGTCATTCTACTATTATAAAGAATATATTCGGCTTATTTTTCTGTTGGGAATCGAGATTCACGAAAAATTCAAGTTCAAAATTTAAAAAACTTATTTACTTATTTGACATTTTGGCATTTCGAGTCAAATCAGTTTAGTAGCAATACCAATTTCTCTCTCAAGGCATACTCACCTTTAAAAAAAATTATATTCTCTCTTATACTTCCATTCAATAAAATGTCAATATTGAATACCAAATATCTTCTCTATTTATTTTGACAGCTTCTCAAAAGAAACAACATGGCCGTACAAAGAAATGAAACCTTGCCAAGTTATTGATCATAATGCTGAACCAGTGACCTATTCAAAGGTTAAAAGAAAGAAAAAAAACAAACCCAAATTATTCAAACATTTGTTTCCAGTCAAAAGGATCTGTCGTTTACTTTCTAGGGCATAATTTTGTAATCGATTTTTATTTTAAATGGAACGAAATACTCGAGACACAAATAAATGTCTGAGACTCCCTGACAGGACATTTTGAGATTGTGTTTGGGGAAGGGATGGGGAAGTAGTAAAGGCGTTGGAGGTGGGGGGAGGGGAGGGAGGATGGAAGGAAACAAAGAAACGTTAATTTCCTGTTCATGTTATCACCAGCCACTCACTCAGAGCACTGCGTCCGTATTCCGGTGATATCACCGCCCTCAAGTTTATTAACGAGTGACGTAAAAATTATTAGCTAATGAGAAATTTGAAAATATTATTCTTAGTTTAAATTAAAAATCACTAGCGGAAGTGTATGAATCTTCCAGAAGGACAATTGAAGTAAATTATAAAATTTTACACTTCAAATATATCTGGCTTTAATTACTTATTTAATAACAAGATGTTTTACTGAGCTATTCCTTAACACAAAAATACTATGCTTTAAGGCTAAATCTAAGTGTTAGGGTGAGATGGGCTGTTTAGAGTTAAATACACCAGCATTCCCGTGGAGAGAGGGTGAGAAGCTATTTATGAAAGAATGCCCTCAGTGAATTCATGTCCCAATCTCTTAAGTCACCGACAAATCCTACCAGATGAAACTTACGTTTAGACCACGCGTCCACCGATGTGGGTCTATGTTAACATGAATATAAGTTGAATGTAAAAAAATAAGCTCATTATAAAGTATATTTATCTAACTCTAATTAGAAGAAATAAACTGTTTTGAACATATTTGCAGGGGTAATATTAATGGCATGTCTGGGCTACATCAATTTGTAGCTCAATTTTCGGAAAGATTAGCTAGGAATAATGTACCGTTGCCCAGGTGATGCCCGAATGTATTAATCGTATATCCTTTCCATGTCCCGATGAGGTGAGAGTATAATGATAAATTTAACGGGGGGAAGCCAATTAAATTCCCCCCCCACCAACTTAAGCCAAATTTACCAAACCCTGGTGACCATGGGAAATATTTCCCTTTTGAGAAAAATCCCCCCGTACCAGCCGAAAATCGAACCCGGGACCTCGTAGATCAGCAGCCAGGAGCTCTGACCACTATACTACGAGGCCGATTGTTTATAAGGGTGGTGGGATGTTATGTATTAAAACATGGCTAAGATTTTGTTACCAGCTAACGGAGGGAGAGTAGGAGGATATTGAGCAGGGGAAGAAATAGACTCCACAAGGACAACATAGTCGTCGAGTGTAACAGTAATAAACAGTTTCCTCTCTGGCGCCATAACTTTGCCGCGATGGAAATCCAGAGAGTTAGTTTCTAGAGCCTGCCTCCCGAGGGAATACACCCTCCTTCTCCTCTGCCGCTTAGCCTTCCACCCTTCTAATTCGTCCAAGATAAACATAGTCCCTCTAGTCAAGAATTGATTTCTGCGAAACCGGGATGTCTAGGATAGATTGATACTGAACCCAACATCCAGTAAATAGTGGACGTCTGGATAGTATAGTAAAATAATAGGTGCGAGCTCATGTTTTAAACAGAATTTATATTAATTCATAAAATAACTAACGGATCTTTATCGAAGGTCTCTAAAAGACCAAACGTCAATATCATATAGTCTGGTTGTTCTACGTGACTGGGATGGATGAGTTGAGGGGAAGGGTATGCCACCAGTCAGGTGTAATATAAGGTGATTTTTACTAAATGATTTACCCTCTACCCCCTATTTATCCACGCGAATGTAGGTATAGTTAAAATATGTTTAGTGCAGATAGGTATTAAATATGGTGTCTACTCAACTTGACCAATGAAATTCCCGACATTTTCCCTGATCATTTCCTAAAATTCCTGATTCAAAAGTATATCACACCCTTATTTCCCCCACCCCCGTTTTTTAATGAATTTTTATGAATAGACTAGTAATAAGTTTAAAAATTTAACTACAAAACATGTTTTTTATTTGGACTAACATAGTATATCAGGAATTAGAAAATTAGAAAACATATTACGCAGCTAGAATAAAAACACAGTTTGAATCAAATTGTAATTTACTGATTTAAATGATTATTATGTTTCATATTTTGAGTAAAATATCATATTAACATTTTCCCCTTTATTTTTTTTTTTTTATTTTTTTGTAATTTACTAAGTTCCCGACTTATTCCCGTTTTTTTCCGACCACTTCAAATTCCTGGTTAATTCCAGTTTTCCCGGATGGTAGACACCCTACAGTAGTAAGATGCGATGTAAACAAATTTTTCCACGCACTACTTGCTAGGAATTATGGTTTTCTTATCATAATGGCCAATTCGTTGGATTACATAATTCAGTGATGAATTAATTTTTAAGTTGTAGATTTTAACACAAGGCAGTTTCACAATACAATGAATTTCCTGTGACAGGGAGGTCGAGGCTCGAATATATCCCTCACCCCAACCCCCCTTTCTCCATACATCTGGTGGTTATCGGGTTGAACATACAGTATAACACATAAGTTACTATAGATATAAACAAACATTCCCAATAAATTGTTCAATACGAAATTAATAAAAGATTATTAAAAATAGGTTTTTAACGTGTTGGGGTGGTGGACATTGGGAGATTAAATTTGAGAAGATGAACAATCACCTTAAAATATATTGGTTTGAATTGAAACTAAGTTGGGTCGAAATTTAGAATTCCCTTGGTGTGAAAACAGACGTTGTAAGATTGATTCGAAGTTCTCTATAAATGTGGTATTAAATGATAATGTCTAAAATTGATATAGGTATGAAATAGAGATGTTATTTAGAAAATTGTATTAATAATTTATAGGTAAATCTAACTAACAACAAATGTTGTAGCTAAAATCTATATCGCTACAGTCTACATGTCATAAGTATAATATTAAAAACATAACTTTCTGGTCATTTTGTTCACAGCATCTTAATATCTGTTAGAGCTACTCATTTTACACTAATACTTGTTATCTTCCTTAAAAATATAGAATACTGAGTCCATTCAAATGGGATAAAAGGGATTACTTTGGAAGGTTATATCACCATGTCCAGTTTTGGCAAAAAATAACTAACAGTTTGGTAAGTTTAAAAATGTGTTTTCAGAAGCCCAACTCCACAACAAACTCTGGTTTGGGAGGACATTTACGTTTCCAACTAACCTAAATAACCTTAGTCTCCTTCTCCCCGCTATACTATCCTCCCAAACTCCTTTACTAAGCCTTTAGCTGTCTTATGCATCCCCTTTGACAGCAAGAGGGGATGAACTTAGAGAGGAGATAAACGGGAAGACAATCTCACCATATGACGCCAGGACATAGCACTCTTTAAGTGAAGGATGCACAGAGATTAAACAGACTTTAGGTTAAGGAAGAGGAGTTTTCCTATTTACAAACTAGAGTGCAGAGCTGTAGGCTCCCTTTAAGTCTCATTGCCCCCGCACCCCTCAACTACCCCTTGCGTATATTATATTGTAACTCTTCCGCTTATTCCGTTTAATTACTGAAAGAGAAGAACTCGAGAAAACGGACCAATCCAAGCGTGTTTTGGGTGACGTTAAGAAACGTAGCGTATAGGCCTATACGAGAGTGCGTGCGCGCGCGCAGCCACACACACACACACACACACACACACACACACACAATGATTTCTTCTCTCAGTTGTGTTCGAATTACACAGCTAAATAAATCTCCAAGAGCCTGAGACTTGTAATATAACCTTCCATCTTATATACAAGTTTTCACGCAAGAAAGTCATTCTATGTCGTAAGAAGGGAAGGAAAAAAAAAATGAAGATCTCAAACTTATTCAACCATGATAACCTCTATACTTGGAAGAAATCTTAACTTTTTACCAACTTCAAGACAACTTTCTCTTCTTTACTTTGCAAAAAAAAAAAAAAAAAAAAAAGACTCGTCGAACGTTCGTTTTACAAAACGTTACTCCCACCCCTTCCCCCCCAACCCCGATCCCCATACAAGAGGAATAAAATCATATTTAGGATGTGTGGAATACGCCCCATTTTCAAATAAATTAAGCCTGAATTACTTTCTGTCAACAAGAGAAACTCGATGAAATATTTGCCAACGACATCAGATACATCAGATAAATGACAGTATTTTCTGAGGAAAAACAATATTTTTTAATAGTTTTAGGTTGGAGCTCTTTATATTCTTTGAAATTTAGAAGAAGAAGAGGATTATACTTTTTTTTCCCTGAGATGTTTGTATATGTATGAAACACACATTAGTTATTTTAAAAGGCCATTAGTTGTGTTTTATTTACAATCTAACAAATGGCATCATGAATAAATAAAATAACTAAATTATTCTCTCTAGACTTTCTCCATGTTGCTATTTTAGCGTGTGTGTGTGTGTATAAAATATATAAATGTTGTACACATTGGCAGGCAGTGCTTATTGCAATATGATAGTATCACAAGTCTATCATACGGAAATTAATAAAAATTACTCGGTTTCATATTTTAGCTCATAGCGAAACCTGTAAAATATAAAAATGATAAGAGGGAAAAGTTGTATTGATTAAAAAAAGTAGTTTTTAACTAAACTTCGGTTCAAAACATAATATAATAGTTTACTACTGTTGCAATCAATTTTATTTTCTCGCACCGCGATTTACTATTCATTCAAACGATCAGAATGTTTAGTGAACTCAAAATTATTTAATTTATTAAAAATAAATATTGACCTCTTTCATAAAAAAAAAGAAAAAATCAACTGGCCAATAAATTTAGTAAAGAAAATATATTTTTTCTTTTCTTATATTTTTTCCCCCGCTTATTACCGTTATTTTTATATGCCTATGCTAATTACTCTAACAGAGTAAGAAAGGAAAGGTGATATTATAGAAAATGTACCCACATTTGTGTGGAGTAAGAGTGGGAAAGCATTTTAGGAAAAAATAAAACTCAAAACACCAGATCGGATTTCAACTCACCTCACCTTCGTCGGCAGTCAGGTCTATTGTGAAAGTAAAGTCTTAGGACCAATGGCCCGCAAACTTTTCTATATCGTGACCCCTGAAGCCGATTGCGAGGAAATTAAAAAAACGCACACATTCTAGTACAACGAATCATTTATTATAAAAGAAAAAAAAAAATTATCGGCCAATAGAAAAACACGAATGTTCAAGCAAATTGTGAGCAGCGGATATTTTTTATTTGCTGTGAAAGTACAAATAACAAATAGCCTAAAAATCTATATTTGTTCGGTGGACCCCTCACAGGACTCTTCGCGAGCCTCTAGGTGTCCTTGGACTTCAGACTAGGAACCTCTGTTTTAGCCCATTTGAACATTTAATCCGGTAGTATTTGATTAAATCAGATGGTTCCCACAATATTTGGCGTGCGGACAGTCAGGCTATTCCAGACGATATCTGTGTTTCTATGTGAGCCAACATGAGCAACATAACTTCCCTCCTCCTCCAAATCTGCCGCGTGCGGCTAACAAGGAAGAGTAAATGAGGACGTCAGTGAAGCGAGTCACGTTACACGTGTTAGGTGAGATGGTGTTCTTAGGTGAGGCAAACACTACCGTAACAACATCACGCACACCTACCCAACACATCGTTTTGGAAGCGTACACGGTCACCAAGGAAACACATTTTTTGTTCAATTTCTTTTTGAAACTATTCGTGGCTACGCATTTTTTGGGTGTGTGTGAAAGGGGGGGGGGGGGGGGGAGGGTGATGCTTTATCGGGAGTTGTAACCAGAAAATATTAGTCATAATGCACGATTTGTATGTGAGCAAAGGGTGATAAGGAGGTTTTATAAATCATTTCCACAATGAACGTTTTATAAAAATAGTCAATTATATTTTTTTGAAAATACAGTTCACTTATAATGAACGAATGTAACTATATGCAAAATCAAGCGTTTTAAGTTTTTTTAAGCTAAGGAAGCAAAAATATTAGTGAACAACAATACAAATTTTAAAATAACAACAAATGCTGTTATTTCAATGGTATTTTTCTGGTTTTGACGTTTTTCTCTGCATTATATTTTGATTATATTCATGCTGACCATATTATTTTAAGAGGAAAAGCAGGAAAAAAATATATAATAAAGATGACTATTTACTTTCTCATATAAAGAGAATGTATTGCAATCGTGAACATTTTCGACCTCAACATTATGATGCCTCACCATATATCTGGAATAGTTTGATGGATTTCTTTGAAACTTGATATCTAGATGTAATAGGGTGACACAGATTTTTTTTTAATTTTGACCTTAGCTCTCAAATAGTAGTTTACCCGAGGAGTGATTTTTTTAAATTAAAATTTTTTTGAAAATGGCTCTAACAACTTTGTTTAAAATTGATATCTTTAGAGTGTTTGACTTACCAAATAACAATGTGTACTTTGTTTTTGTATTACAATCCGTTAAAGGAAGGTTTACTGATGAGTTATTTTCAAAAATTTGAAATATTTTAAAAATTAATTTCAATAATTTTATTTAAAATGTATACATGAAGAGTGTTTGATATTCCAAATAAAGCTGTATACTTTTTTTTGGGGGGGGGGGGGGGGGTTGCAGGGAAGAATTGTTTACTGATAACCAGTTTTTAAGAAATTCGAATATTACAAAAAAACTGTTTTAGTGATTTGGTTCAAAATGGGTAGGCCTGTCTGTTAAGTTTTTATCATCATAAATAGCTATATATACACACATTTGTTTTTTATAAAAATAATGTTATAGTACTTTACTGATGAATGATGGATAAACGGGTATCTGGGAATAGTTTTTGATTTAAAAAACTGAGTTTTTTATTTTTACAAACTAGAAATTATTTTAGGGTAGTTAACAAAAATTTGTATTTTTGAAAGTTTAAAATTGTTAAAATATTTATCAATGCATATGTTTATTGTGATTAACAAGATAATGTGTTCGTTTTTTATGAGTAAAACTTACTTAAAAGAAATTTACTTAAAACCTCCTTTTAAAAATATACTTCCAGGCTATAACACACAGTATGAGAAAGTATGTGCGATTTTGTAATTTAATTTATTTAGTATGGTAGTCCATATTTTCATGTATATGTTACGAAAAAAAAACCCAGTTGAAACACAAAACTATTTATTAAAACTCCGTTTTGGTTGCTAATTAAACGTAGCACTGAGTTACATCAAGTCAAATAATAACTATATAACATTAGTTTCATCGTCCATTTCAAGGAACAAATATTAATGTTAAGAAAAACTCTATTCGCACAGAAACATAGGAACATTAATAAATTTGAATTTAAAATTATATTTAGACTTTCATTATTGATTATAAATACATTTAGGAAATCAGTATTTAATAAATAATTTCACATTTACTTCAGTACAAAATTTATAGTAGTAAGTAGCATTACAATCAAAAACTCTAAGTACAAAAAATAGTTAATATCAAGAAAAATCTTTAAGCGACATATGTGGTAACGTAGATAATTTCTTGCCTTTATTTTGGAATTTATATACATCACATATTAGTAAGGAATTTTATTGTTATTGCAAGTGTACATAACATTTGGCAAATATAACTTATGGATAAAACTTCTAAAAAAACAAACAAAAAAACTCGAGAGTGATAATTATCATTGCGTTAGTGCTATTCATTTTGAAATATTATCTCTCACTATAAAAAGTTATCTCTCACTATAAAAAGAAGTACGTTTGGAAGTTACTACCGCCTGTTCTGTAGGACAACAGGACAGCACCCCAAATACAGTCCTTTCCTGCAGTGCAGTGCGTCTGGTCACCCTGATTAGGATGGATGACCTCGTGGACTAGAACCACATAATAAAATATAATGTTGACGCCATAATTTACTGTAAACTATACATACGTGCAGAGTTAACCATATGTGCATTGATTTTGATCATCGTTGACGAGGATGTAGGGGGTCCTGACTGAATGCACTGAGTGTGTTGTAGCTCACGCGATTTTAACTCTGATTTTATCACTAATTTTTAATTTTAATGCAGGGGGGGCTCTTGCTTTTTGTTTTCAAGAAAGGAAGATTTAGTTTTCCTCACATTATTCATATTCGACCACCCTTGCTCTCTGTCTCCGGGAGAGAGAGAGAGAGAGAGAGAGAGAGAGAGAGAAGATGAGAGAGAGAGAGAGAGAGAGAGAGAGAGAAGAGAGAATTGTCTCACTCACAATTCCTCATCCTTCACCTCCTTTGCTCTCTGTCTCTAGGAGAGAGATAGCTGTTTCTCTCACAATCCTCATGTTTTACTTCCCTTACTCTCTGTCTCCAGGAGAGAGATAGCTGTCTCACTCACAATCCTCATCCTTCACCTCCTTTGCTCTCTGTCTTAGGAGAGAGATAGCTGTTTCTCTCACAATCCTCATGTTTTACTTCCCTTGCTCTCTGTCTCCAGGAGAGAGATAGCTGTCTCACTCACAATCTCATCCTTCACCTCCTTTGCTCTCTGTCTCTAGGAGAGAGATAGCTGTTTCTCTCACAATCCTCATGTTTTACTTCCCTTGCTCTCTGTCTCCAGGAGAGAGATAGCTGTTTCTCTCACAATCCTCATGTTTTACTTCCCTTGCTCTCTGTCTCCAGGAGAGAGATAGCTGTTTCTCTCACAATCCTCATGTTTTACTTCCCTTGCTCTCTGTCTCCAGGAGAGAGATAGCTGTTTCTCTCACAATCCTCATGTTTTACTTCCCTTGCTCTCTGTCTCCAGGAGAGAGATAGCTGTTTCTCTCACAATCCTCATGTTTTACTTCCCTTGCTCTCTGTCTCCAGGAGAGAGATAGCTGTCTCACTCACAATCCTCATCCTTCACCTCCCTTTCTCATGTTGACTGGACGTAATATCTCTGTCTCCATCCTCGGAGATAGAAGAGGATCGGCTCTGTGGTCGTCATGGCGACCAGGGTTGCTGAAGGGCTGGGGAAGGGGGGGGGGGCAGTCTAGGGGAGGTGAACTTTATAGAAGTCAATGCCAGGGGAGAGTTTTACACGTGGCTCCTCGTACTATTGGATGCCAGGGCTACTTCTCAAAAACCCACTTTCATTGAGTTTTGGTAAAATAAAGAGTCAGTACAGCAATGGACAAGTTTTTTTAGAACTATTAAAACAATTAAACATTTTTAACATAAATTGGTGTCTTATCTACCATGTAATGGGATTACGTATTTGCTCTCGCATACAAACTATACCTCAATTTTCCTAAGAATGGACATATATGACAGCTAGAAAAGTGACTTACTCTAATTTTAACGTAGGTATTCAAACGGAAAGTCATTTGATATTCATTTGTCACTTATGATAGATAGTATTCATATGTATATATATACATTAAAATGAATGATATATTAAAATTGTATCAATGTTGAACACAGAAAATATGTTAGTATTGTTTAAAAGGTATTTTAAAAAATTAAAAAAATCAAGTTATAGGAAGCTTCTGAAAACATTACTTATTTTTGATAATTAAAAATAGTTTAAAACATTTAACCTTTAATAAATAACAATACAAATTCAAAACTCCAATAAATGGAGATGGTAACAAGCTTTGGTTAAGGATACAGCCATTTCTGGATATAATTTCAATTAAATTAAATATTATTGAAAATTGAGATCTGGATGGGGAAAATAAACCCAAGTTCTATTCCCTTACCTAGGTATCATTTTTCAACTATATTTAATTTTAAACTAGCTAATAGTAGCTCGACATTTTAATTATGATGATAAACCTAAATATCTTTAAAGACGAATTTTAATATTAATTTATTTAAATATTATGTAACACTATAACACACACATTAACAATATTTTATGTTTTAACATTATATTATGTAGGATGTTAGAGGTGGGTATGAGGAAGATGGATTTGGCAATGATAAACTCACGTTATTGGAGAGATCAATTATAGGAACTATCTTCCAGATATATTTTTCCGTCAAAGACAAATCAATACATCGTGATCTTGGCAACTTAGACCAAGTGGCCTTAAGTTCAATAATTAAAATACTCTATAACTATTTCAAAATATGAAAGTTTCTCAAACATCTCCAATCATTTGGGTGTACCTAGCAGAGGTACAGGGAAAACCTCCCCAAGAGTATTTGTGCTTTATAAGAAAATACTTTTTAACATATTATTTATTTGGCTCGTTTGTTTGAATAGTTTACATACTTGTGGGATTTCAGTTATTTTGCACAGGCATTGGATGATCTTTTATAATGAGTGACCTTTCTTCACCCATGCGGACAGTAGCACTGCAACTCATCCAACAAAGTGGATCACCTCAAAATATATTCAAGGAATATTATGTCTCAAATATGATTAATCACGTGGGTGTCGCAAACAAATCTGTTTTGAACAAGGTCATATTATTCATAAACGTCGTTAAGGTAATCGACCATGAATATTTTACTGCACAGTTTTAACAAGTGTTTAATTTATGCTATAAATATTGGTTCAATGATTTCAAATCATTACAGTTCACGAGCTATAAAGAATCGAACTTGTTGTTTTATGCTTTTTGCGTACCATTAATAAGGTAAAGTAGTTAATGTATGGGGTTGAAATTTAGTATAGCTAGACATGCGTATGATGTTTATAGAATGAAATATTTATGATATATTTATTAATAATATTAGTAATAGCATTAATATTATAATTATCTCAATGAAATACTAATATTAAAGTGGATTAATCTTTATAATATATATTACAGCAATACTCATACTATATATTTCAATCTATAAACCTCATATAAATGTCTATTTTCACTACATTTTAGCCCCATATATGCATTACCTCACTTTAACAAAGTTATGGAAGAACCATAAAATATCCAGTTTAACCCCTTATAAATAATAAACTGTAACGATATTAATTCACTGGATCATTGTTTGTAGTTTATAATTATACCCTTGTTAAAATTGTGAAATAAAATTTTGATGGTTGAATGATTTTATTAAAAGAATATGGTGGTGTTTGGTGAGGTCAATGTTCACGTAAGTGGAAATAGTATTTTAAATATGAAGCTAGTGTTGAGCTCCATTTATGCACAAAAAAAAGTGATTAGTGAGTGTAAGCTTAGTGATAATGTGTCCCGGCCGCCCACAAAGTCGGGTAATCTGGCCGGCACGTACATGCCAATTTACTTTAAATACATTCCCTTTTTGGACAGTTTTTAAAATGAAAAAATCAATCAGGATTTCTTTATAAATTGGCATTGTGTCTTAATAGGCCCTACACCTCCGGGCTGTACGCTTACGTAATAATTACGCTAATGTATTAAGGACGAGTAAACTTGAATTTAAAAGAAGTGTACCAGCATTTGCATGGAGGGAGAGTGGAAAACCATTTAGGGAAAACCACCCTCGGTGCACCCGACCGGGATTTTAACTCCAATCTCTCTGTCATTGGCAGTCTAGTCTAATGCAATAGTGATGCCTTAGACTATGCAACCACCGAAGCGGGTCACGACTTAATGCTCACCACCTAATTTTTAATGGAATAATTATCATCATCTAGACGTTTTCACCAACAAAAGAAGAACGTTAATAAAACCCTAATCGCATGACCATTTTTTAACTAAGATTGGCTCATTTTCTATTTATTAAGTAGGATATAATCTTGGAACAAAATAAAATGTTGAATACTTGACGAATAATACTATAACTTTAAATAAGTATTTTCTTGTTACTGTAAAATACAAACGTTCCTAAAAAAGTACTATTTATCTACAACTTAATGTCCAACCAATTGATTCAACGGGGTCAGAGCCATTTTCATTATTTATTGAAATAGTATTTTTAGGCTAGTTAAAATTAAATAGGGAATATATACTCGTTAATAATTACTATTAGCAGAGGTATCCATAAGGAAAACACGTTTTAAAAACCAAACAAAACAGTTCAGTTGGAATCTAATAGCCAAAAAGGCCTTTTATTGGAAAATATTTAATCGCTGTCATATCAAAAGAGTGGGATGATAAATGAAAGCCTTGGGGTA
Source organism: Timema podura (assembly GCA_033556935.1). NCBI lineage: Eukaryota > Metazoa > Arthropoda > Insecta > Phasmatodea > Timematidae > Timema > Timema podura. The sequence goes on along the minus strand of JAVRXN010000011.1, from coordinate 47,340,561 downwards.
TGCTATGCTACAAGCGATTCATTTGGAAATATTATTATCTAAGCTTTTAAAAACTCAAAATTTTTTATAATCCTAAATAATTCCTATTTGTCAACATTTGATACAAACTTGGAACTTTCAGAAATCAACACAAATATGTTTGCAGATATATATGTGAGTAAGTAAAGTAGGAAAACCATTAAATATAGAACCTGCTTCGGTGGCTGCATGGTAAATGGCGTCAATCTCGTGTTGGACTAGGCTACCGATGATATGGAGATAGGGGTTCGAATCCCTGTCGGGTGTATTGTGGGTTTTTTTACAAGATGGTTTTCCACTCTACCTCCACGTGAATGTAGGTACACTTCCTCTAAATAAAACATTCCTCATACCTAACACATTAGTTTAATAAAATTATTACATATGCATATCGCCTGAACAAGTAGTAGGACGTGGTGTTAGAACAAATATAATCTTCAACTGTTGTTGTTGTTGTTGTTGTTGTTGTGGCGTAGCACACTACTTATTATCCCAGGCCTTTTGTTTAATCCAATGTCATTTTAAAATCAAATAGTTCCGTACTGATTCGCGTTGTCAATTTAAATTTAAATTATTTTTTTTATGAAATCATGTTTGAATCAAATTGTATGTGAAAATGAAGTTCGTCTGCTGAACCGCACGCCATTTACTAAACTAAATTAGACCCATTTACAAAAGAAAACATTCTAAAAATATCAACCAAACATGTATTATGTCTTTCTTACGCCAAACTAACGCGGACAGAAAAAAATAAACTCTTTGCCAAAGGCAAAAGCCACTTTGAGCACAATAGCAAGATTGAGAACTAGCTTATGAATTCTAAAAAATATCTCTCTCGCTGCAAAACTCTGGTTGTATCTCCATGGAGAAAGGAGACATCCAGAAGAATAGGAAGGGTGAAGAAGAAAGAGGAAGAGAGAGAGGTTGCTTGCTATCTCTTCGCATTGTTTAGCTCACTACTTGCGTGTGACAAGTGGGTTTGTTTCCTCTTATCTCGCAAGAGGAGAGGTCTTCCAAGACCGCACACAAACACACATACTGGCCGAAAGCGCGAGGGCGGGCGACATTTCACTCTGAGACAAAGTGCGGCGACATCCTAAATCTTCTTGGCGTCATTCGAAATAGGGCTGTACGGAAATAGTGAGGGATCGAACGTTGTTGCTTTTTTTCCCCCACTGCATTTCACTATCCAACGTTTTTTTTTAAAATGTTCAGATATGTTAACTACAAGGAGCTTCGCCCTACATACTGTGGTTTGAACAGCAACAAAAACCACGGACGTTGTTAGTGAGTGGGACACCTTTCTCCACCCCCACCCCTCTATAATAGGTTTAAATGGGGCACTATTAGAATGGTAAAAGAAACAATGAAACGTTTTATAAAGAAAAATTGAAAATCTACGTTTGGAGCAATATATATAGTGAGAGCCGACCTATAAATATTGAAAAAATTAAAACCGAACAATATGGTCACACACACACACACACACACACACACACACACACACACACACACACACACACACACACACACACACACACACACACACACATATATATATATATATATATATATATATATATATATATATATATATATACCAGTTGATACCTTAACAATCATTAATGGATTCTATAGGAAGTGAATATAAAATAATTATAGTGATAGGTTAGCCTACATCAAGATATCAAGTCAACATTAAAATTAATTTATAGTTAATATATTTGATTTGAATTAAATGTTGACATAATCTAAAATACTTCACACCCGGTCCGGTGGCCCCACGGTCTAAGGCAGGGGGCACAACCTTTTCAGATCTGAGGGCCATTTTTACTTTAACTGATTAGTAGCGGGCCGTAAGACAACCACCTATTTAACATTTCCCCCTTATAATTTTGCCACTAAGGCTATAAACTAAAGTGAATAATATTCTGAAAATTGAAAAATGACACCTGGACACGGGAATCGAACCCGGGACCTCTGGCTTAGTACGCCAATGCTCTAACCACTGAGCTATCCAGGATTCGTCTCGTGCCCTGGGTCATTCTTCACTCATATTTTAAGGCAGAGTCTATGATGGACTTAGCGGAAATCGTCGGCTACAAATATGTGATTATATTAATATCACGAGCCATCGGATAACGCAGCCATCTGTGACTCGGTAGTTGGCATTATGCTGCCATTTGCACAATTATTAAATTGTACGGGATCGCACATATTAAGAATTAATAGCCAGAGCTATTATTTATGCTTATTAGTGGGGATCACTCCACCTAGATATCATATTCTGAAAATTGAAAAATGACACCTGGACACGGGAATCGAACCCGGGACCTCTGGCTTAGTACGCCAATGCTCTATCTAACCACTGAGCTATCCAGGATTCGTCTCGTGCCGACGATTTCCGCTAAGTCCATCATAGACTCTGCCTTAAAATATGAGTGAAGAATGACCCAGGGCACGAGACGAATCCTGGATAGCTCAGTGGTTAGAGCATTGGCGTACTAAGCCAGAGGTCCCGGGTTCGATTCCCGTGTCCAGGTGTCATTTTTCAATTTTCAGAATATGATATCTAGGTGGAGTGATCCCCACTAATAAGCATAAATAATAGCTCTGGCTATTAATTCTTAAAGTGAATAATGATGAATGAAAACCGCGCTTATGAGAGATATTAAAAACTTACACAACTACTCCTAAGCTATCTCTAGTAGACTATTGATATTAAAATCGAATTATACCTAAAACAAAAGTTTGAGGTTAGAGAAGCGATAGCTATTAAATTCAAAAATAAAAATTTTCAATTTGTAAAGAAACACTTTACAAAACAAACACATAATAGCGCTAAATTATTTATTTGAAAGAACGCACGTGTTCACAAAAGAGAAAACATTACTTATAAAAGACGCAATAAGATATTTTTTTTATTCTTTCAATATCGGATGCAATGTTGGACACAACAATTATCTAGTCTTCCTCCAAATTTTTATCTGTAAAACGGAAACTAACTCTTGATTTGATTTGTTTCATCCAAGAAAATGACTGTTCACATAAGTAGGTGCTGCCAAATAATATTGCCGTTTGTAGAGCATGGTTGTTCAAATCTTCCATTTCCTTAGGCAAGTAATTTTTATAAAAATCCAGTAGAGAAACTTCTGAAAATTATGCCTTCAACTCAGAGTTACATTGAAGATCAATCCATCTAGAAATCGAGTGATCCCCCCCAAAAAAAGAAAATATAATCTTGGTGGATTTCCAAATATAATTTTAAATTATGCCAACCTCTCGCGGGCCATGGGTTGTGCACAGCCGGTTTAAGGCGTAAATCTCGAAAAATATGAGATAGGAAGGTCAAGGTTTGAATCTCGTCTGTGTGAATTAGGAGTGGTTTTAAACTTGCTCTTTATCATGTTTGTTTTTCCATGCCATCTTCACGTGAATGCGGTTGTATTATTTCTACGCCACCCCTTCAATCCGTATCCCTTAAACTATTCGTTAATGACCCAGTGTGTTGAACGTAATAATAATAAAAATATACTTCACTCACAGTATTAAATATTACATATTAAAAAATTGCAGATGAGACTTGGAAGAAAAAAGCATCTATTCATAATCTACCACCCGTAAGAATGATAATAACCAAAATGTAAGTTCACTGTGGTGGTAAGGGCCTACCACATACTATAGCGTTTTGATTATTAAGAACTGTTTAGTTGATTCAAAATAGGGTTCAATTAAAATTAAGGTTAAATGACTCAAAAGGTTATTTGAAGATTGAAAAAATTATATTTTATATTTTATAATCACAAAAAAAAAAAAAATTAAAAAAAAAGGCAATGATGCAGTTAGTTAATTTACATCAACTTTTCAAGTGAAATGTTGCGGTTTTGAGATTAAATAAAGTAAATGGTTGGAAATATAGATATAACTTTCCTCAACCAAATAGTTATTTTTAAGAGGGTCACAATACATAATCTTTTAAAATTCTAAATGATTGTTTAAATTAGCTTTGAAGTAAAAAACAAACAAACAAACAAACTACCACTCTAATAATAAATACTGCAGTGTGAGGAAATTTTACCTTCAAGAAGGCAGCGTCCTCAACTAAAATCTGTCACCCCCCCCCCCCCTTCTCTCCTTTAAAACCTAAAACAGCAGGGAACGTTGAACCCTTCATCTTCTACTTACCTAGCCGGTGGGTCTCGAGGCTCACTCCTACAAGTGAGACTAATGACTAATTAGGCAATTAAGCTACCATTATTCACGCTAACTTGACCTGTAGAATAATTTAACCTTCATTATGTGTGCCTTCCACCATCTAACAACACCTTCCGTCTTCTCGAAAGGTAAGTAAGCTGCACGGTGTATCAACCCTCACATTTAATTCATGCTATTTATATATATAAATATTGAAAGTCACAATATAAGATCAAAACTACCGCTGGAAATATAATAAGATCAAAAAGAATAAAATAAGTGTAGCTGTGTATCGCACAGACTTTCCCTCTCATTAATTTTTAATAATATTAACACCGCGTCTTACTACCCGTTCGGGTTATACACTTACGTACTAGTTACACTAATGGTTTAGGAATTGGGAAGGTTGAATTTAAAGGAATTGAACCCACGTTTGTGTGAAGGGAGAGTGGAAAGCCATTTTGGAAAAACCAACACCAGTTCACCTGACCGAGAGTCAAACCTCGATCTCGCCGTCCTTGGCAGTCCAGCTTAACAAGAACCAGCGCGTTAGCCAACTACGCCACCGAGGTGAGGTTTAATCTTAAAATGGAGACATTTATTAAAAATTTTTTTTTATTATTTTGTAGCACTGCGTCTTACTACCCATTCAGTTTATACGCGTTTGTAATAATTACGCTAATGGTTTTAGGGATTAGGAAGGTTATATTCAGAGGAAGTTTGCCCGCATTTGCGTGGAGGGAGAGTGGAAAATAATTTTGAAAAAACCACCCTCAGTACACCCGACCGAAATTTTAATCTCGATCTCCCCCTAATCAGCAGTCTAATCTACTACAAGAGTAGCGCGTTAGACCACGCGGCCACATTGGCAGGTAACAGCTACTAAGATCTGTGAAACGAAATATTATAAACTGTCGAAAAAATATTCCACCAAAGAGCATACATTAAATATTTTACAATGTTACAGAAACAGCGAGTAAAGAGTAGTATCTCTGTCCACCAAAGAGCATAACAGTCAATTTCATATCACAAAGTAGGTGACCTGGTGGTCTAGGGGTAAGGTGTCAGACTTCTGTACTAGGGTCCGGGGTTCAATCCTCGGTCCCGGCACAGATTTATCTGATTGCCAAACCCTTCCTTCACCTCTGACAAGACGTGTATTAATCACAACTTGTGAATGTGAGGAATGCCAGGCCTCTACCGTGGTTCGGATTCCACGTTAAACTGTAGGTCGATAATCAATTCCTCACTAAAAAGCATACATAATAGCTTTGGCTAGTTTATTCTTAGATATGCAATCCCTTACAATTCTAATAATTGTACAAGTGGTAGCAATAAGCCAACTACTGAGTCGAAGGTGACTGCGTTATCTGATAGCTTGTGATCTTAATAAAATCACACATTTATAGCCGCCGATTTCCACACGTCCATCATAGACTCTGCCTTATAATATGAGTGAAGAATGACCCTGAAAACGGGACGATTCCTGGATAGCTCAGTGATTAGAGCATTGGCGTACTAAGCCAAAGGTCCGAAGGTCCCGGGTTCGATTCCCGTGTTCAGGTGTCATTTTTCAATTTCCACGATAAAATATATGTTTGCACATAGCTCAAAAGCCAGTGGCTTTATAAAAATATATTTCAAACAGAAGGCTTTATTATTTAATAGTATTACGTATTTATAACGATAATTTATTTCCTATCTCTCATAGCTACGGAGATATGATAAAAATTGGAAATTTCTGCTTATGTAGGCCTATAATACCCACCAAGTCATTTTCACGGAAAGATGAAATTTGCCCTTTTGTTTGTAATAATGTTAAACGATGTCTAGATACAAGATTTAACCAAAATCGTTAACGTGGATTTTGAGAAAATATATTTTATCTCTTTATGCTCTTCAGTAAACTCCTCTTAGTTAGGGTTGGACCTATAATTTATAAAACCCCTTATGATAGCCCCAGACACCAAGTTTTATCCTCAATGGTAAAATGGTTTCGGCTCTAGCCCAAAATACAGACACACGGCATCGCAAAAAAACACTTTTGTGGTTTCAGGGGGTCATGAAATGTCAACATTTATCAAAATATCGAGTTCGATTTTTTTGACAATCAAGACATTTCTCTATTCGAGGGGTCGAAAAAGAGTAATAAATAAAAAAATATGAGATAAAGTGTGGAAATATATCAATTATGGCTCAATTTATAAGAATCTAAAAAAAATTACATTATTTTAGTTTTCATTTCCTAAAAAAAGAAATGTTTTGAAAAATCTAGCCTCACTTGTCGTATTTCCACCGCAAGTCCCATGTTCGGATCCTCCCCAGCTTAATATATGCCTTATCATTCTCATTACTCGTGGGTTATTCAATAGTTTGCGCTAGATTATAATATGATCTTTGTGTTTGAGTGCTAGGTAGTTATGTATCTTACAAACGTTTATTGTTACATAAAAATATAAACATTACATTGGCTAATTATTTAGTTCTATTTATTGAAAAACTTCGATTGATCATAGCACCTTAACTAATAATAATTACCAGTTCCTCTGTCCAGCCAAAAAAATCTCTACACCCAGTCCAGCCAAAAAAATCGCGAGACCCAGAAGATCAAGGAAGATAAAATATTTCAGGCAGGTAGGTAGATTAGAGCCCATAAGAGTGCAAGAATACTTGGTGACAGAACGCTCCAATGGGGGCCTCTAAAATGGGAGTATTTTTAAAAAAATTAGAAAAATATCTCAAAGCTCAGAAGCCCTAAGAAGCTTAAATTTTGCAGACAGGTAGCCCATAATCCAAAAGGGTGCAGGAACATTTGGTGACAGAAAATTCCCAAAATAGGGAGGGAGCTTAGAGAAAACAAAGTCGAAAAAATCTCGAAACCAAGTAGTCCTAAGAGGTTTAAATTTATCATTCAGGTATCTCCTAGCCCAATGGATGTAGGGACCCGTCGTGGCCAAAATGTCCCATGGGAGAGGGGCCCCAACTTTTTTTTTTCAAAAACAAATACGGTAGTTAATAAAATCGCAAGGGCTAGAATACATAGGAATCTGAAACTTTTGGCAGGCAGGTAGCCTTTAACCAAATAAATGGTACGGCACACCGCACAGACTTTCTCTCTCTTTCTATAAACTCATAAGATTTCTGAACGGAATAATGTACATTGTATCATCACCACTCCACATAAGAACACGCATAAAATAATATACAATGATATAGAATCAATGAGAAAAGAGACGCATCTTTGTCCACCTAAGAACATTTCAAACAGTTTAATGTCTTCCACAAGGGTCAACACTTCGTATTAAAATTTCGATTTCTGGTTAAAATTTTAACATTTTAAAAGATGTTGCAGATCTTCAAGTCATCGCATTGATATTTAATTATTCATTTATACATTTTGACCAATAAAAAATGTAAATATTGACTATTGAGTCTAAAATGGAGATAGATCATTGCTATGCAAACATTTCTCCTAAGAGATTTAAGGAAAAATAACATACTTTTTTTAGATACTTACTTATATTTAATTACTCTATGGCATTGGAGTATTATTGCGTTAAGACTTAAGTAGTATATGTTTACAACTAAAGCTCACAAAATTGTATTAATATATTTGCAAATATCTCAGAAACTGCTGTTTTTATAAAAATATATGTCAAATAAAAGTTTTTTATTTCTAATAGTCCTACAATTTTGCAATGATAAGTTGTTTAGTTTCTCCAATAGTTGTGGAGATACGGAAATTAACGCTTCTGTAATGTACCCTAAAAATCATTTTCATAGGAAAATGAAAATAGCCAGTTTATTTGTAATCTTAATCAACGCCTAGATACGAATTTTAATCAAAATCGTTTAAGCAGATTTTGAGAAAACCAAATTTTTCTCTTTTCGTCCTTCAGTAAACTACCCTTAATTTTAAGTTTTTATAGACACACAGACAGACGGCATTGCAAAGACTATTTTTTAGGGTTCGGGGGGTCATGAGACGTCGACATCCATCAACATTTCAGGTTAGTTTTTTTTTACGGTCGCAATACTTAAACTTTAATGTCCAAAAAGGTAAAAAAATTCATATAATTGCGTATATATTGAAAGTTATTGATTTTATAAAAATATGTTTCGGATAAAATATCTGTATTATAAATATATATACATATTTGTAATGCTAAGTAATTTCATATCTCAAATAGTTTCGGAGCTATTTAAAAAAATGTTAATTTACGCATCAGACCGGAGCCCTTAAAGCCATTTTGCCGAAAAATTGAGGGTAGCCATTTTGTTTTGAATATTTATTAATGTTTATAAATGAAATTTAATCAAAATCGTTGGAGCCGATTTTGAGAAAATCGACTTTTTCTCTTTTTGCCATTCAGTAAACTACCCTTAATTTTAAGTTTTAATAGACACACAGACAAACGGCATTGCAAAGACTATTTTTAAGGGTTCGGGGGGTCATGAGACGTCGACATCCATCAACATTTCAGGTTAGTTTTTCTTACGGTCGCAATACTTAAGCTTTAATGCCCAAAAAGTTAAAAATATATATATAATTGCGTATATATTGAAAGTTATTGATTTTATAAAAATATGTTTCGAATAAAATATTTGTATTATAAATAGATATACATATTTGTAATGCTAAGTAATTTCATATCTCAAATAGTTTCGGAGCTATTATAAAAAATGTTAATTTACGCATCAGACCGGAGCCCTTAAAACGATTTTGCCGAAATATTGAGAGTAGCCATTTTGTTTGGAATATTTATTAATGTTTATAAATGAAATTTAATCAAAATCGTTAGAGCCGATTTGAGAAAATCGACTTTTTCTCTTTTTGCCCTTCAGTAAACTACCCTTAATTTTAGGGGTAGATATCCAATTCCAAAAACCCCTCGGGGCAACCCTATGAAAACCCTAGATATCAAGTTTCAGCTCAATCGGTAAAATAGTTTAGGCTCTAGTTGGAGGTACAGACAGACAGACAGACAGACAGACGGAAATTCAAAAACCACTTTTTCGGATTCAGGAAGTCATGAAACGTCAAAATTCATCAAAATCTCGAGTTCGATTTTTTTGACGATCACAATACTTTCTCTACCTGTAAGATAGAGAGAAAGTAAAAATAGTGCAGGAATACTTGGTGACCGAAAATTAACATGGGCGCCCCCATAAAACTAAAACGTATATATGCCTACAAAAAAAGTGTTTTTTTTTAGTGAAATACTCAAGCAAGGAACATTTTCACACTTCTATTGGGGTAAATATTTGATCTACTATAGGGACTTTAATTGAAATATGCCCAGACTTTGAGGGTTACTAAAAATGATCCCCATTCGCAATCTTTGTCCAACAAATCCCAATGAAACACATTGCACGGCCATAAATGAAGCCGTTGATTTTTTTAAAACGGGTTTTATGCTAGTACAATGAATAACTTATTGCCTCCCTCTGTATTTACTTACTCTACGAGTATATGGCTTAGGAACTCGAATGTTTATCACCGCATTTACCAAAGTACTCCACCTTTCGATATTTTGAGCTAGTGTTTTATAGTCAACCTCACTACACCCTATCCCTATCTTGGGCTAGTTCTATTTAGCCCAGCTCATTACACCCTATCTCTTTTCAGGTTCATTCTAATGTTATCCTCCCATCCCCGTCTAGGTCTTCTCAATTATCTCTTTCAATTAGGTTTACCAGTCAATACCTTGAACACAGTTCTTGATACTCCCTTTTGCGCTTTAAGTCCTGCCCATCGTAATCTGCGAAATTTTTCCATCCTTACAATGTCTTGTGATGAGTACAATATATTTAACTCATCTTTATGTAACCTACTTAACTCCCCAGTTTCTTCGTCCCTTTTTGAACCCAATATCTTCCTAAGCACCTAGTTTTTGAACAGCTTCAATTTATTTTCATCAGGTATGGTAAGACTCTACATTAGCTATATAAACTTAAAATTAGTTAAAAGACTTATCACACATCTATACTTTGTGGCTGATACATATATATATATATATATGGAGTGTTTATTTCAACCCCATACCTTGTAACTGATCGAAAATGAGTGCCCCTCCAATTAAAGCGATTGGACCTTTTCATTTGGTGTGGAAATGCAGAGCCATGAGAACAAACGGTTATCTTCAAGATTTTTTTTTTGGTTTTGGAATTTTCTTTTCGGAAACGGTTTGTTCAAGAATAGAAGCATGTTGATTAAGCTATACTTTTTATACATACATCTCCTCTATAATTTTAACAGTGATCAAATATCGATAAAATTGACATTTTTCAATCAAAAACTGCCGGCTTCATAACAAAAAATAAGAAAATCTAACAATTTATAAACATCGATACATTATCTTAGAAGGGGTGTTGAAAATATTAACATACAAATTTCACTCGGTCTTGAGGAAACTAATATTTCCAAACGTATGATTTTTCCACAAGACCTGTTCGGTAGCTAGCGCCATCTACGGTGTTCATGATCCATCTTTTCTTGTGGCGCGGAAGGATACTTTGCCCGGTTCTGAAGCCACACCACACCACGACTTTCACCCTCCCACCCACAATCCCACAAAATAGGTTTTAGACTTGCATTCGACAGAGCCAAGGGCCTTAAGTCACGTGGTTGATTGTCAATCCAACGGCCCTCAAGGAAGAGTCTACCAATCAGAGCTCATTGGTTAAAACAGCGTGCACCCCACAATATAAAATAGTGATTGGGGGGGGGGGGAACTCTTAGAAGATCAGCGATTTAAAAGTAGCTTTTTTATGCCAGGATAGTAAAAAACCAACTAAACAACACAACTGACATTGTTGCCATGTCAAGCTATAACCATTTGAGAAAGTCACGGCCAAAATGTCTATTACTGTAGATCTACTGGGAACCTGAGTCTTATTAATTTTGGGGAGGTTACTAATAAATATAACGTTTCACAAAATTATATAAATGGAATGCACATATTTTAAATACGATAGGAAAAACGAAAAACGTGTTGAGTTAGAGTAATATACTTTTAAACTAAACATTATTGGTTTAAGCTATCATTATAGCCTGGGAAATACAATTTTTAAAGCAAATATTTTATATGTTTTGGGGGAGACATTAATAGTGAACAAGGAGTTAATAATATTATTATTTACTCAATTTTGTTAAGATTATAAACTTAAATATTAACTAAATACGGTGTATATTTTCGTACTATTTGAACAAATATAATAAATAATAACGTTAATAAAGAAATAATCCACTAAATTTCACATGGCACGTATTTTCCAACAGGTGCTACAGTCCAATTTTAATAGAAAGAGCCTTTAAGAAAAAAACTTTTTTCGTGGTCAACATTTATAGAATTCTACTATTTTATTAATATTACTTTAATGGTATTGATAAAATCAAACAAAAGGGACAGCCGTAGATATGAATACATGAAAGTAGATCTAGCGTTTTTTCTAGTTTATAAAATTTGGACTGTAGCTAAATAACTTGAAGCTTTATTCTAACACTCCAAACTAGCTGACTCTAGCACTCACCAATCACCCGACTTTCTTTGTCACTACCACACTTGCCTCTTGACGGCACTCTTCATGCACTTCTGGCGATGTATAAGTTATATTAACACACGGACACACACACGTGAACTCATTTTATTTCAAAGATTAGTAGAAGCGAAAAATTAAATTCTAATATAGAAACATTTAGTTTTGAGTTTTAGACTAAAATTTGATTAAAAAATATGTATTGAAAATGAGGGCATAAATATGTTTTAATATTGAAAACGATCACTCAAAAATTGATTAAATGGTTCAAATAGGATTATAATTTAATAAAAACAAATTTAGTTAAAAAAAAGTATACGAGTGAATTAGATCTTATATAAAACTAGAAATAAAAGCTTCCTTCACTGATATATGACAGACGAAAATAGTATATAATTAAATATAATTTTTTTTTCTAAGATGTTACAAAATGATACAAATTCTTAAAACTGCACCATACAAGACTTTCCGCCCAAAAAGGTGTTTTTTGTATCCATCGTTTATAAATAACAAAGAACTCGCGAACCACGCTTCGCAGTATTTCGGACAGAGTTATCGTAAAACAATTACTGGATCCGACTGAGGAGTGACTTTGACCACCCCCTTCTCTGTGGTCCACGGTATCTCGAGTCCTCCCTCTTCCCCCCCCACCCCTCTAAAACCGACAACTACCACCCACGCACGCTGAGAGTCATACAGACTGGCCTGACAGATGCCATATTCAGGACGGCCCATCCTTGCTTATGGTGGACCGCGCGTTATTCACTTCCATGCCATAAGCTTTGCGGTCACTGGCAGTGCTAGTGTGCTTATTTTGTACGCAAGGGAGATGTTTACGTACTCAATTCAGTACTGAGCTCCGTACAAGTCAACCATTATCAGACCAGCCTGGGTGGTCACATGGTATAAGGTGTTCCTTTCACAATAGACGGGAGATCAGGGCTCGAATCCCAGTCTGGTGTGGGCCTAATGATAGTGGTATTTTCCTTAAATAGTTTCCCCCTTTCTCTCCATGCAAACATGGGTACATATGATCTTCCTCATTCCTAGCACGTTAGCGTAATTTATATTAATGCGTACATCCCTAATTGGTAAGGGAACGATGGTTAAAATCCAAACTATTACCGTATGAACGACGAGCTATCATGAATACAAGTGGTCGTTACATAAACAAACTGTACATGATGTCACTGCCTTTCACGCAATAGTAGAACAAAGTATATTTGTTAGAAAAAAAGTCTGATGAATGATTTTTAATTAAATTTATACTAATGATAAATGTATATCTAGAAAGAAATATACCAGGTTGTTTCCAAAATGCATCGAACTTTTAATTTATATATACACAAATTATATTCTTAAAATATTTTCTAACCTTAAATACTCTCACAAGGATAAACAAAATGATTGTGTGAATGCGCATAGAATTTCTTCATATATGTAAACGTTTATTTACGTAATTGAATAGGAAAACATCATTCGCGCTTATGTTAATTTGGCTATAATTCTCTCAAGTTCGTGAATAAAGGTTGAATAAAAATTAACATGTTTTAAAAAGCATCTTTATTTCAAACTCTCAAAATATTTTGATAATATTAAATATCGTAAAAAAAAAAGATTCCAAGTGAATAGGGTTTTTTCAATTTCATATAAATTAAATTGTTCAAGATTATTTTATCCTATTTGTAGGTAATAATAATAATATTGTTTGAAATAAATTGTAATATATCATATTCATATTGTGCTCGAGACATTTAAAGAAATAATTCTCTCATGCGTTGACTGACCAGCCTTATTAACTTTGCTATTTAGAATCCCAGTTATGTTGAGGTTGTTTATTCTTAATTTTATTAGAAATATAATGTGGTCTAAGAAATTTTGAAGCATTTATAATTGCGATACTGGGTGTTAATAAGCCTTAGTGTTGAGAGCCTTAAAAACAATAATTTACTGAAAATGGTGGCTAATGGTATTTTTTTCATATAACTTTATTTTGTTATTATTTAAACAGTAACCTAAATAAGGCAGTACTAGTTAAAATTTAACTTACTTTGACCTAATATAAAATATAATGAAACTATTGTGTTTGTAATATTTTCCAATCGGAAATTTTAAGTGCACTTTTAATTATGCATTACAGTACACCTTTTGAGTACTAAGATCTTTGGTTTTAAAATGTAGCCTATGTATTTGACTCATCTTATTTAGTGCTCTTCATTTTAGTTCTACTTCATATGCTTTAAGAAATGTCTTCTGGGAGCAAAAATGTAACATTTCAAGTTTTGTAACTAAAACAAAAAACATGAAACACATCACGCAATATGTCACAGTTTTAAGATCAAAGTTAATGACTAGAAACATTAATATGAACCTTCCTCAAAACTATAAAGTCATAGTTTTTAATAGGGTTCCAATAACATTTTAAGATTATGAGGCTTGTTTTAGTGGTTTTTACGCTCTGGAACTGCCATTCCCACTGCAGTGCGAAGGCATTTCCATTAAAATAGGTTGTACCCTTAAGGTGGAATTGGTGTAAATGTATATAAAATGTTACTGATGTGAACAACTTGTTATTTTTAATTTTTTGCTATTGTTTTGGTTATTAATTAAAAGTTGAAGAAAATAATTAATGGTTTTCAACTTTAAACTTATAGATTATGTAGAAATATTTTGTACATAAAATATCTAGTCAGTGTTACTTTTCACTTTCATTAGTTTAATTTATTAAATCACATTATTTCATAAGTAGGCTAATATAAAACTTTACAATTTATATCGATATTTTTACTGCCTAGTGTGGAGAAAGTAATTTCAATGCAAAAGGCTGCTTATAATATTTTTACTTTGATCTTTCTTATACTAAAAGACCTTTAGAGGTTACCAGTAAGCCCTTGCTAAACTTTCGCACATTCAACCTTTCCCTTCCCCCAAAAATAATGATTTAGTCTTTTGTTGGGTTGTTGAAATTAAATACTCAGAGAAGTGTATATACAAAATAGCAAAGAGAGTTTATTTTAGGTAAGTGATACAAAAATATTGTTAGATTTTTTAAACTTAAATTTTAAACAAACAATGTGTTTTAACGTAAACTGAGTATGCTATGTCAGAAGTCGGTACAAAATTCTTTCCACTGATACCTTATTCATCGCTGTAGGCTTTGTATTAGTTGAGAAAAAGGGGTGTTGACAACATAAATAATAAATAGGACAATAATATTAATTTTTTTTTACATATTTTATCATAGCGTATTACTTACTATACCTCAGTTTTAGCTTATGTGGTGCTGACTGACAGCTCACAGCTGACTTCTGACGGCTTTAAAAAGCTACCAGACCAAATTATGTATCCCTACGCCGAACCATATGATCTGCAAAAAACATGTCTTTAGCAGTTGTCACTTCTGACAGTCAAAATTTAGGTATATACCTAAATGTTGACTGTCAGAAGTCAGCTGTGAACTGTCAGTCAGCACCACGTAAGCTAAAACTGAGGTATACCTGTTCTGGTTATGTGCATTTATTATAATAATTACTCTATATGGGGTAGGGATGAGGAAGGAAGCATTCTAGAGGTAATCTACCTGCAGATGCGTGTAAAGAGAATAGGAAGTATCAGCCTCAAACGACCCGACCGGGATTTGAACACCAATCTCCCCATCATCAGCAGGCCAGTCCAACAAGAGTGATGACGTAGACCATTTGGACACTGAAGCGGGCTATTACTAAAATATATTATTCTGAAAATTGACACCTGGACACGGGAATAGAACCCAGGACCTTTGGCCTAGTACGCCAATGCTCTACCACTGAGCTATCCAGGAGTCGTCCCGTGCCCAGGGTCATTCTTCACTCATATTTTAAGGCAGAGTCTATGATGGACATGCGGAAATTGTCAGCTTTATTCACGAGCCATCAGATAACGCAGCCATCTGGGATTTCGTAATTGTCTTATTACTGCCACTCGTACAATTATTATTATAATTGTACGGATAATATTAAGAATCAAATAGCCGAAGCTGTTATTAATTTTAGAGAGGAATTCACCATCTACATATCATATTCTGAAAATTGAAAAATGGCATTTGGACATGGGAATCGAACCCGGGAACCCTAGATAGCTCAGTAGTAGAGCATTGGCGTACTAAGCCAAAGGTCTCGGGTTCGATTCCCGTGTCCAAGTGCCATTTTTCAATTTTCAGAATATGATATTTAGATAATGAATTCCTCTATAAAATTAATAAGAGCTTCGGCTATTTGATTCTTAAAATATATTAGTTGGGAATAGGCCTAATCTTAATTTACAGTTTAAACATATCCAAAAGAAAGTGACTAAACTTTTAATAAGCTTTCTGAAATACTATGTAGTCAAAATATGTTTATTAATAATCTAGTGCTTGTAAGCCCCCTGGTCCCCTTCTACCCAATGCATCTTTGTGAATTTTTTAATTCTAAGGTCCTTAAGCGTCTGACAAAAAAAAATATCTCATAACAAAAATCTGAGAATCCAAACCAGAGAAGTGTAGGGCGAGGGTGCCTACGCAATCTGACACGACAGAAAACCCCAAGCGGTGAGGAAAGCCGCCACTGAAGCGTGTCCCTCCCATCGCCCCAAAGGACGTGCTTGGACTACGCGACAACCCTTATAGTCGGAGAACTGTCACACGCTCTCTATCTCTCTCTCTCTTACACAAACACGTACACAGCGGCGTTCTCCAGCCGCAACATAGCTGAGGAATCAATTGGATTTACTTAATCCCTTTAATTAGGTTATTAGCCTCCTGCAATACTAATTCATCTAGAGTTTAACTAGTGAAGACGGTTTTGCGACCAAGGAGGGCTGTTAGGGAGGGTGAAAAGTACGAGGAGGGGTTAGTTCAGGACTAAAAAAAAATGCTAGTACTTTAAGTAACTATCTTAGAAACAAAATATAGGATTTTTAAAAAAAAATCTGTGGCACATTCACGGTTACATTCGCAACGCATTTGGTTACTGGAGTTCGAATCTCCAACCAGGTGAACTAGAAGATGAGTCCCTCACAAATTATACTATCTATGTGATAATCATTCACCCTCTCGAGTGGGTGCATTTCCCCTTCCTTACATCTCTAACCCTTAAAGACAATTGAGGGTTCCCCTGCCTAAGTAATGATTTACTGCCGGGAGATTGGATAAGATTAGGTTTTTCCGCCAGCCGTGTGCTGATAGTGTCTTACAATCGGTCTGGGACACTCTTATCCGTTTTAACTTCACCAATAAGGAAGTTAAAATTTTAGAGGAAGTGTGCATTTTGTATTTTTGTGGAAGGAGAGTGGGAAACGGTTTAAAACCATCCTTAATGCACTCAGGCGGAATTTAAACCCTGATATCCTCATCACTGATGGAACAAACCAAACGATCTTGACGTCTTAGCTGGGTGTTCACTGATCATCATCATCATCTTACTCGAGCACAAAATAAGTTTTCCTGTTACACTTCTTAAAAAAACGTAGGCCTAATATATAACAAGCTTGAACTACCCAGATAAACATACCTTACCCACAAGTGAACCCCTTACTTACAAGTAAATATATGAAATAATAAAACGATATTAAATGTTGAGAAATTGTTACATGTAAATATTCACTCAATTTATTCTTTGCTTATAAAAATAACATTTTTATTTTATTCCTAGAACCTTGTCTACTCTTTCAGAAACTCTTCTCAGCTTGTTCTTTAGTTCACACAAATAGGCTGCGTTTCCCAATATTCTTGATTTTGACATTGCATTCATGGATAAACGTGTCAGTCTCGTCTAGTTTGGTAGGGGTCGAATTCCAACAAGGGGTGACAAGAAAGATTTTTCCTTAGTGATTTTCCATTCTCTCTACTCATACACATGCTGATACGCTTTCTCTAAATCCAACTTTTTTAATCTCCAGCACATTATTTTAATTAATACACCTACATTTACCTGAACATTACTCCACTCTACCCCATGGCATTAGGAACTTGAAAGCTCATTGCCGCACTTACAAAAGTACGCCCCATATCCCTATCTTGAGCAAGTTATATTCAGTCCACCTCATTACACCCTATCGATAGCTCGAGCTAGTTCTATCCAGTCCACCCCATTACACCTTATCTCCATCTGAGCTTGTTCTATCCAGTCCACCTCATTACACCCTATCCCTATCTCAAGCTAGTTCTATCCAGTCCACCCCATTACACCTTATCCCCATCTTGAGCTTGTTCTATCCAGTCCACCCCATTACACCTTATCCCCATCTTGAGCTTGTTCTATCCAGTCCACCTCATTACACCCTATCCCTATCTCAAGCTAGTTCTATCCAGTCCACCCCATTACACCTTATCCCCATCTTGAGCTTGTTCTATCCAGTCCACCTCATTACACCTTATCCCCATCTTGAGCTTGTTCTATTCAGTCCACCTCATTACACCCTATCCCTATCTCAAGCTAGTTCTATCCAGTTCACCCCATTACACCTTATCTCCATCTTGAGCTTGTTCTATCCAGTCCACCTCATTACACCCTATCCCTATCTCAAGCTAGTTCTATCCAGTCCACCCCATTACACCTTATCCCCATCTTAAGCTTGTTCTATCAGTCCACCTCATTACACCCTATTCCTATCTCAAGATAGTTCTACCCAGTCCACCTCATTACACCCTACCCTTATCTGAGCTTGTTCTATCAGTCCACCTCATTACCCTATCTTTTTCAAGTCAATTCTAATGTTATACTCCCATCTGCGTCTAGGTCTTCCCAATGATATCCACCCCATTAGCGCGAATAAACCACTAATAGCCTGGACGAATGTAATAAGATATGAGGCAGAAAAAATGTTATTCAATAACTCAGTTCATATATCTCAATGCCAATCAATATGTAGTATTATACTATAGTCTACTAATGTGCTAAATCAATTTTTTTTAAGTGTCTCAGAATATTTAATAGAAATATAAAATCGTTGTGAGTTCGCCCAAAAGTCTCCACTCCCCGCCAAGGATATTTGCACGGTCCAACCTACCTCTCCCTTGATGCAACCTAACCTAAACAAGGTCCCACTGTAACCCCTCCCCAGCGACCTTCCGCCATCTTCTCAGCGAGGCAGTCCGGGAATTGAAAGGCTAAAAAGTTGGGAGGTTGGGAGAAGAGTGGATCTTGATAAGGAGATCTAATCCGAGATCCGAAGCAGTAGAACGACTAGACTTAGGTTTTTTTATCCGGGTGTATAAGAAGGGGGGGGGAAAGGGGGTGTAGATAGGGGGCTCAAGAACCTTAACAAGATTGTCTGGTCCGGTGACTACCTACCTATTTTACCCCTAGGCTTTAACTTTGGCAAGCAACCCGTTCCTTCGGGGGGAAAAAAATAGAGAAAAAAGGTTCACGTCATGTAAGTTATTGGTATACGAACAGTGGTTTGTGTTGGTAGGCTAGATGTCTTAGAAAATACAAAAACTTTTTTTGTGTAAAAATAGGCTAATACAATTTTACCATTACATTATTTTGTAAGCATTTATAATTTATATATTTATATATGCACCCGACCGGGATTTGCACTTCGTCTCCCCGTCATCGGCAATCCAAACTTTTGCAAGAATGATGCCTTAGACCAATTATGTCAAACTTGCAGCCCGTGGACCTTTTAAAGTACCAATAGACAATGGGGCTCAGTAATCATCTCATTATACAGTTGTATAGATATATCATTTGATATTATGACACTTTTAAATTTATAAGTTTCTCCAAATAATCATCAAGTGAGGTTTGATACACCAAATCTTAAGCCTCTTTGGATCAATTCCCAAAAATTGTTCAATTTTCTAACCAGATAGTGTAATGTTTGTCAACACACAATTTGTGTGAATCAGTTCTATTCTTTATGAAAAGAACAGACACACGAAACATCAGTTTACAAACATGCATTTGTCATCAACAGGAAGCCGGTTTTTGATGACATAAAAATGATAAAAAAAAGTCATAAAAGACCTGAAAATTCTAAAAAATGACCTAAAAATATGAAAAAGAATCATAATCAATTTGCACACGACTAAATCAAACACATGCTTTACAAATGTAAACCAAAAATTATCCAAGCAATGAAGTCTTCAACAACTAAACGCATGCGCTGCTAAATATAAGTATGCGCGCCCGGGTATTTACGTCCCATTTCACTCTGAATCATCTCTTCAAAAGGGGGGCTAGTTGCGCAATCACGCACCCCACCATAACAATAATTTATGTATCCCACATTAAAAAAAACAAAAGAGGGTTCGCTACACAATTTAACAATATACTTTCAATATTCAACCACCCAACAAAATTTGTATCCATTTGTAGATCAAGAAACTGATACATACTAATTACTGACACACAACACATTAGGCCGCTTTAGCAGTCTGATGAATTAATAGTTAATACTATATTCATTAGAGAATAACGTTGTTAACGTGTCAGACTTAAAAGTTACAATATTTCAAAATTTACAACATATTCCATAAGTACGCGATTAATATATTAGATATTTAAATTAAAATTACTTAGATGAGTTACCGGTACTAAACGAAAAACACTTAGAAAGGCCACGATCTTGAAACGGGTGTTGTAATTAAAATTACGCGACTTTAACGGGTCATTTTAACGATAATGTGTATTTTCAACATTTCTTGACATAGATTGTTATTTAAAATAGAGCAAGGAAAAATGACTAGGCATAATTGTTGGGAATAGTGTTATCTATAAGTGAGATATTGTAAGAATTGAATAAAACCAATCAATTCAAAAATGATAGCAAAAGAACTGCGTTTGATTAAAACATATTTAAGCTCGGTAGTGTATTAATAAATCAAAGCGTGGGATGATACATTTTTCAAAGTCACTTTATAAAAAAGTAAAATAATGTACAGTCATGTGTTGTCAGTTTTAAAATAAAGTTTCAAATTTATTTCTTCTCAAATCAAATGTTAGAATGAAGAAATTTCATATGTTTAAAATGCCCTCTAAGAATTCCACGTACTTGAAAGATAAAAAATTCCCATCATGTTATATTTTGTAGATAAACATCATTATGGTGCTTCAAATCAAAACAAAAAAGCTCGAATAACCTATAATGTTCTGTTGTACCTAACTTACAATTACGCATTTGTTTAGGGAAGGTAGATCTGAAATGTATCAAACTCTGAACATCACAATACACGAATAAAAAATAAGCTTTGAACATAATTTCAAACTCGTCAAGATATTTGTTTTATTTTGAGTAACCCTTCACATAACTTGTTTATTTTGCTTAAGTGAATAAGTGTAACCGTGTATCTCTACTTGTAAAATTTTTTGAAAATGTATCCATCGGCTTACTTGTACTCAATACACTACTTGTTAAATTGTTTGTTTATTTTATAATTTTCTAGCCGGTGTACTATCTTTCTTTCTGATCCTGCGCAAAAGGATGAGGAGCATTTCGTTTCAAAAGTACTACAGAAAGAGCTCATCCAGGCATGAGCTAAGAACTACAGAGCCATAAAGTTATTTTCAACATAAAGACAGGAGGAGGGGGGGGGGATGAGGGAAATAGAAGACGAAGAGAAAATGGGGATGGGACAGTGAAGGTTGTCAAGTCGATGAGAAAGTCTTAACAGAGCCTGTATTCGAAGATGAAGCAGCAGACGTAGAAAAAGATGAAGGGGGTAAACACTTGAGATACCAATGTTCACCTTCGACAAATAGTAATCACGACTGCGGCATCTTCTAGATTGGGAAGTGGGAAGGGAAAAAAACACAATAAAATAAAGGAGAGGGAAAAGGTGGGATAAAAAAAAATGTCATTTTCTTGAAAGACGGGGAGTTTCTTTATAAATCTAGATCGTAGCTTATTTTTGAATATTCAGAATAGCTTATTTGAAGCTAAAAAATTATCTATCAGTAAACATCCTAAAACATATTTTCATGTTTAGTTTTTAAATATAAAGTAAACACTAACAAATCCTGTAAGAAGATGTATTGAGAAACCTAGAAATATAAATCTATAATTAGCATAAATATGTTATCAGTTTATAGCTCGAGGGAGAGTGAATTGAATTGAAAGTTATTCACTATTAGGTCTTATTTAATTCTTCTTTTTCTTATCAATAAACCGACTAGGTATGGGAAAAAGAGTGATTTTACGATGTTGGTGATCACCAGGACCGTGATTTTAAAATATTCTGATGTACAGCAGTGAGTGTTCTCCGTGACTGGTAGTCATTGAGTCTTTATGGAGCGATATTTCGTCGCGGTCGCAGTTTGTTGTATTATCGATATTTTATTCCAGATACTTATTGGTCTTTACTTGTAGAACTGATATTTCTTTCACTGGCATATCTTGAACCAAACAAATAACGTTTGAAATACTAAAAATAAGTTATTTAGGCTTATATGTTGGGTTTAGTAAAGTAAATTAGTGAACAATTTTACGAGATGTTATTGCAAATAAATTCTATTTAGGAAGATGAGGCTGCCGCCCTTCAAAGTGATCAAGTAGCGGCTCTTTATCAAATAATCTTTATTGAAACATGAGAGCAAAGGGCATAAGACTGGCTGCACCTGTGAATCACCAACATTACATTCTGTCAGTCACGGCCGCCGCTTTCGATATCAAGAGTGCTCTGCTGTCGCTATCACTGATACTTTTTGAGCTCTAGTCATTGGTAGTGACGGTGATCGGTGAGTTTCAGCGAAAAAAATCAGTCAGTGATTTATCGCCCATCTCTAACTACAACAGTTTAATTATAAAGTCATCTGCCTCGCTAGCCGCATGGTTATGGTAAGGCGTAACTTTCGCAATAGATTTAGGTTGCTGATGACAGGAATATCGGTGTTCGAGTCGTGGTCGAGTGTACTGAGGATAGTTTTACCTGAATTTTTTGACATTTCCTTCCATAAAATTGTGAAAAAACTTCCTCTAGATTAAATCTTCCTCATCCTTAACTTATTAGCGTAATTATACTACTATAAAGCCACACGGCTGACTCACTCACTCATGACATTAGTGTTTACCCACTTCCAGATGAGCTAGAAACTTGAAATTTGGCAAAACTTGTAGCTTCTAGCCTGTAACGACGGGAAGATTCCATGAAGTTAAAAATTTAATTTTAACTTTTAACTCCCGAATTTTTTTTTCAAAATGTCGGGGCAACTTTGAAGTTCGGTGCGGACCTTTCTTTGGAAGTCTCTTGTGGCTAAAAGGTAAGTCTTATCAAAAAACGGCTGTGGTAATTATAATAGTTTACATTCCTATTGGGGGTTTGAGCCCCCAACGAGCAAAGCTAGTTAGTATTTATGCATATGCCTGAACAGGGTAGACATTGTGCACAAAAAAAAAGTTAACAAATCCAAAAAAGAACCTATCCTTCACTGTCTAAGAGCATTAAAGTACGGAAATGTCGACACCGATATCTCGACTAAACACTCCACACCGCTCTAGTTAAACTTTTAGAACCATTTCCAAGTTTCTGATACTGTTCCACTACCGATACGCTCAGCTATGCTTTTAACTGTTACTCTACCACGGTGTATTATTTAATGTTTTGTGAAAAATTGGTGACTTAGCGAGTCAATATTTTCATGTTTGTACAAAAATGCACGTGGGTAGGCTACTAATTTTATAGATTTTTTTCTTTTTGTGGGAAGAACGGGGATACCACGCGCTTCGTTTCATCATTATATTAGCCAACAGTTTAAAATGGGCTGATCAGACCTGGCATTGCAAAATGCCGCATGGATATATATATTGGTAATATGAACTGTGCAAACAAAATTTAAAACCATATGCACAATCATACATTATTTAATAAATAGACAAAAATAACAGTGCATATGTTGAAAGCTCAGTTTATATATATTTTATATAGGCCTATATATATATATATGTATATATACATTTTCTTGTACATAATAAAATTATTTAGATGATAATAATAATAAAATAAAATAAAAATTTACTTGCCAAATGATAAAATATATTTACAATGTTTTCAAAGGTTTTACAAAATCAATTTTTTTTAAGTGCAGATGGGGTTCTAGTGAGCGTGAGTTTTGGGTAGTATTTTCGAAGTTTTTATAGCATAAACATTTATTTGGCCAAAATAAATCAAATATTTCTTCTATAGAAACATAGAGTTTAGTTTTCCGCACATGCTAATCTCAACAGTTCTTTAATATTGTCAAGGTGTCCTGAAATTTAGTGACAACGTTTTTCTCTGCATTTAAAAAGTTTGTCACCAAATTCCGCTATGCTCATGAGAGATATTCCAAGAACTCTTGAGATTAGCATGTGCAGAAAGCTAAACTCTATGTTTACTATAGAAGAAATATTTGATTTATTTTTGCCAAAAAATGTTTATGCTATAAAAACTGAAAAATTAATGCACTAAACTGGCGCTCACTAGCACCCAACCTTAACACAACTCACAAAAGAGCATGAATTGATTTTTTTTGCGAGAATTCTGACAAAGCTTGATCAAAAGATAAACGTCGTTTATGTCACTTTCCATTGATAAAATAACTAAGAATTAGCCTATTTTCACCCAAAACAGAACGGAGTCTATTTTTCAAACAGTTTTTCAGTCACGGAGTGGTGAGGAAGCGAGCAGCCCAGTACTAGCTAGCGCCAGCAACTCTCGCCGGTGGCGTGAGTTCTCTAATTTAGACAGAAATTTCTTCTCCAATTGTCACCCCTACTGGCAGTCTTATATTTAGTTAGTTTTCAAATATTTTTATTAAATAATTGAAGAATAAAAATCATTTAATGTGTGGGGCATTCTTGGAGGCCCTCTTCAAGCTCGGGGCCGGGTCCAAGGCCCCTTTTGATTCCCCTTAATCCGGCCCTAAAAACCAAATTAAAAACTATTAGCGCTAAAATTTATTTATCAAATATTTGTTTGCTTGTTTGTGTATAAGAGATTTATTAATCAAATAAAATTTCATTATCTAATTTACATAGATACACTCAACGGACAAATAAAACAACACACACCAGCCCAGAAGGGCTCTCGAATGCGAAACGCTACAAAATTATAGACGGGATGATAAAAACTCTTCTTTGGCCAAACGGCGGGAGGGGGAGTAAAGGGGGGGAGCGATGGTTTGACCAAGAATGACAACCAAAAAAGAATTTGATATAAATATTAAATATATTGATATTAAAATTCTCAATGGACTTACAAATTTAACCGAATTTGTAGTTAATCAATAATAATATTTATTTGCATGCATGGTTCAACAGAAAATTCACATTGCTGAAGAATAAGTACTTATTTCTGCTTAAACCTGCACAGAGAACGAGAAAAGAAAATCCGAAACGATACCACCGTGCTGAGGGTGAAATCGGTAGAGAAAACCCGAGAAGGTGAATCCGATACTCAACGTGGAACTGTTGAAGGTATCGGTATCGTCCGAAACGGTTACTAGTGGGATGTTGAGGGGAAGGAGGAAGTAAAAAGGGGGAATAGGTACTGGTGGAATACGTGGTAGGGATTGAGTAGGATAGTTCCTTAACCAATCCATCAGTATCGGCAGCGAATGACAAGACTACCTGTTCAAACCGTCCCAAGCAAACTAAACTTCAAGTAACCGTTAAAGTCCGTTCACCGTAGGAATTGGTTTTCTGAAAGGCCTTTTTCCCTACCAAAAAGCTATTATATAGTAGGATATTGGTAGGAAAAAAGACCTTTCAGAGAGTAATTCCTACCGTGAATGGAATATACATCAGTATCGACACATCCCATCACTGAAAACGTGAACGTGAAAGTAAAAAGTACGGCTAGTTGCAGACAAATACTAAACAGTTTAGTAGAATAGTAAAAGTTAAGTGTCAAATGGGGTGTGGCACACGAAGAGAGTTGATCGAGACCCAACTGAAATGTTGGACTAAAGTGTCGGGGCAGCTATCGTTCACCCCTCAAATGTGAATGGGAGTTTATCGGAACACGCACACTGACGACTTAACAGTTGGACGGTTTCCTCCTATATCCCCGCTTCCTCGCTTCAGTTCTGACGTTACACCCTTTGCACAAAATTAACTAGAATTAAAATTCAATAATATCACAATTTTGTGAGAGTTTTAAAGAGGAAATGTAACTAAGTAAAGCTAAATTGTCTTGAGGTTCTGATGAAAATGACTAATGGAATGAACCCAGTATTTTCAGAGCTTATTTTTTTTTCCAAAATATATATTAATAAGGGATTAGGAAGATATATAGTCCAAATGGTATGAATATACTGAAAAGTGAAGGAGGTTGCATAATGCATGTATGTAATGAGTTGAATATCCTGGACTTAGACCAGTAAAGATAATCAAGTCTCGTAGTTTATGGTGGGCAGGACATGCAGTGCCAATGGGAGAATCTAGAACCGTGTTCATAGTAATGACTGGCAAACCCAATGGAAGATACCATTGGGAAGACCTAGACGCAGATGGGAGGATAACATTAGAATGGACCTGAAAGAGATAGGTGGCATGGGATGGAGTTGATAGAACTAGCTCAAGATAGGGATAGGTGGCGTACTTTTGTAAGTGCAGCAATTAACATTTCGAGGTCTATGGACCATAGAATAGTAAGTAAGTAAGGCACAAATAACCGTAATTTCCTTCACGTTCAATATAACTACTAGGGTATGTGTGTTAACTTGCGTTGTCTCCACTCTATGATGACCAACTGTTGAGTGTCGTGTGCGGTGACAACCCAACTAAACTGTTTGAGGTGAAGTGAAATCGTTGGTGTGCGTATGATTCCAAATAAACAGTTGTTCACCTTGAAATGTTCTTCTGCGTCTTGCCTGAGAAATCTCCTTTCCTCTTGGCAAACTGTAAGCCTAGTAAAATTACAATGCAAACTTTGCTTAAGTGAGTACAATTATAGCGAGATTACTAATCATTATAAATGTATCGGTTGTCCCCCAGCAGCAGAGAGTTTATTTTATAATAAACTTATTTTTAATTTTGGTATGACTTGTAGATTTTAGTAATAGCTCATTTTGCATGTAATGGGGTGGTTTTTCCTAAATGGTTTCCCACCCATTATCTCTCCATGAAAATGTGGCTAAACATCCTCTAAATTGAACCTTTCTCATCCCTAAACCATTAGAAAACCATTAGCACAATTAATATATACTCAAATGGGTATAAAACGTGGTGCTAAAAAAAACTAATTATTAATGTTATTTCACCCAAGACACAAACCTTATCAAGATGTTTAATTTAATGATAGCCTCAATGTAACATGCATCGTAACTGTAAAAATATATAATTTTCCTAATTGTAAGTTTTCCTTTATTAATAACTTATTTTACACATACATCAAAAGAAAGAAAAACTTCATTTTTAACACGAATACATCAGCAGTCACAAAGCGCGACTATAATTTTGATTACCATTAAGTAAATTCCTCCCTCCCCTCTTTTTTATCAGAAAAAAGAATTCGTGGGGGGGGGGGGAACATTTATTAATTATTTACAAAAAAGGAAGCTCAAAGAAGCTAACGGGGAAAAATAAAATAAGACATGTGTACAGTTCTTTTACAATATTAAATATACATAATATATATAAATATGTATGTGCAACCACCAAAGCGGAATGCTCAACACAATTTTTCTGTTTTTTAATCAAGTTGATAGAACTGTTGTAGGTCTTCAAAAAGGAATGAAAAAAAAATTGTTCTTCTTTTTAAAAATATGAATAAACTTTTAATCCCATTTAAAACCAAGCCTTTACTTTTGATTCATATGAGAACATAAAAAAAAAAACACTCAAGAAGAAAAACTTTATACCACATACTGGTTGAGATATTTGCAAACTCTTATAATGAAAAGTTCGGGGTGTATTTAGATACCTTACATTTACTTTGAATGGTCAAGTTCAAACGTTTTCTGAAAACCATTATGTTGATTAGATATCGTGTGCATGAATATAGTAGAATCTGTAATGCAAATGGAAAAATACTTTTGAGCATTCGATTAATATTCAACTTTATTATTTCAGTTTACCCATGATTTATACACACTAGAGGATCAATAAACCAACAATGCACTAATAAATTAACTAATTACTTTTTGTCATAAGCATTTAAGAACAAAACATCTAAACCGATCTGATTTAATAACGATATCCTGGGGGGAAAAAGAACAATATGAGTAAACGTTGTATTATTATTAGCACCGCGTCTTACTACCCGTTCGGGTTATACGCACTTACGCTAATGTGCAATGGTAGGGTGATTGAGAGATGAAATGGAGGACCTACAGTTTAACGTGGAATCCGAACCACGGTAGAGGCCTGGCATTCCTCACATTCACAAGTTGTGATTAATACACATCTTGTCAGAGGTGAAGGAAGGGTTTGGCAATCAGATAAATCTGTGCCGGGACCGAGGATTGAACCCCGGACCCTCAGCACAGATATCTGACACCTTACCCCTAGACCACCAGGTCACCTAAACGTCGTATTAAATGTTTCGATATCTTCTTATTTTTTAAATAATAATATGAAAACGGTTTATTTTACTAAATAGCTAATATTCAAACATAAGTTCATCGTGAAGTTTTTCTTCACTCTTAGAATTTATGAGTCACAGATTAAAACACAGCATTCATTGATACACGTCTTACTACCCATCCGGATTATACACCTAATCACACTGATGGGGTTAGGATGAAGAAGTTAGAATTGAAAGTAAGTCTTCCTACACCTGTTTGGAGGTTGAATGGGAAAATAATTAGGTAAAAAGGTCCCTCGATACACCGAACCAGATTTCAAGCTCCAACCTTCCCATCATCGGAAAACCAGACACGACGAAACTGATGCCTTTATCTATGTACCTATCGGTGTAGTAGCCTTAGTGTAACAATTATAAAAAAACAAAAAATTTAGGAACATAGGTAGTTGCCAAACATATTTCGTTTGGTTGCTTTCCAAAGTGTTTCAGACTAAATCAGATATTTTGTTATAAGCAGGAAATTGTGTAACAAGTGTTTTATTTCCATTAAAAATATATAAACTGAATCCTGTCATGAAGAAATAAAACTCTATCAAACATGTATCAACCTACATGTGTAACTTAAACCCATACATGACCCACCCCAATTTTTAAATATAGAGTCAGCATATGCCTTAAACCATTGAATAAAGAAATTGATGGGCTAGAATATATTACTCATATCCACATTCTTATCGGACAGAAGCCCAAACAGCAACAAAAAATCCCCAAATACCCTATATACCCGTAGCACCTGGCGTTTGAAGACAGACCGCCCTAACAAATCGCTTTTCCCAAAGAAAAGACTGGCCTAGTAACGTTCACCTTTATTATGTTGTAGTCTTTTCTCCCCTCAGCACTAATGTTACATCCTTGTAAACTCTCCTACCATTTATTTTTTGTTGCCTTTCTTTATCTCTCTCTCTCTCGTCCCCTATTATGTTGCCACGTTAGGTTTTTCATGTAATGAATTTAAAAAGTTGTACACGTGTGTACTCCGGTATAATATTACACTCATAGTTTTTTTTTTCTTAATGTAAGAGAGAATACAGGAAATATGCTTTGTTAACTCCTAGCCTCGTGTAAGCATTTATTTGGCTTCGTAAGGGTTCGGTTGCCAAGGCGACGGATGTACGTCTTTCTAACAATATGGTTATAAAACGAGTCTAATCGATTTAAAATTAACAGAGAGATGATTTGCTTGAGGCAAAAGTTTTTAAAGCTATCAAACTGAGTTTGTTTTACTGACGCTGTTTATTATAAAAAATAATATTAAAGGAAGGAATTTTAGTCTATAAAAACTAAATTCCATAATGATACGTTTGAAATTAATGGATTTCACACTCCTAAGACGATGCTTCAGTCTAGTTCAAGAGGAGTGTGCTCTATTTTCACAAAATCCACTTTATTCGATGTGTGTCAATAAAATGAGCTCAACTCGGTAAATTGCTGTGCATCATACATAAAATTTTATATTTGATAAGGGGTGACCTAGCGGTCTAGGGGTAAGGTGTCGGACTTATGTGCTAGGGGTCTGGGGTTCAATGCTTGGTCCCGGCACAGATTTATCCGATCCAAACCCTTCCTTCACCTCTGAACAAGACGTGTATTAATCACAACTTGTGAATGTGTGAAATGCCAGGCATTCACCGTGGTTCGGATCCCACGTTAAACTGTAGGTCCTCTATTCATCTTACAATCACCCTAACATTACACATTAGCGTAGTATAACCCGAAAGGATAGTAAGACACGGTGCTAATAGTATTTGATAAGAGAGAAGGCTGATAAAGACATAAATACAAAATTTGGAAAAGATTTAAATCCATCTTAAAATTAAAGTTTGCGCTGTGCAGTTGTATTCGTTGGTATGTTCGGCGTGTGTACACCCCGTTTACCCTGCAAAGCAGCAGAGTCTTACCTCGATGGATTACAATATGATATTATCGTATAAGCTATAAGTTACGTCCTAGTGGAAGTAGTGGACACGTGTAAAGTAGCCTCCTCATACCTTTCAGGTTAAGTGGAGTGTATGTATAGGATACTCTACAGGTTGCAATAAACTGAGCCCAGATTTTGTGTACTCACCTAATTTATTTTGATAATATAGTCATATTTAAATTAATATTAAATTGTAATATTAAAACAATTTATATTAGAATACTGCACTACAATTTATTAAACTATTTTACTCTTCATATAAGCTCAGTCAAAACTTCAAAACTTAAAGTTTTCTGCAAGTTAATTAAATGTTTAAAAACTACGTATCTAAATCTCTAAGTAATTGGTTCCGTGGTAATCAAACGACTGAGTAAGAATTAGTATTGACAAAATGTTCATTTAAGAGTGATTTATTCCAACCAAAATTAAAACAAAGACCCACCTCAGTGACAAATGGTCTAAGGCGTCACTCTCATGATGGACTGGCCTTCTGATGTGGGAAGATTGGGGTTCAAATCCCAGTCGGATCTACTGAGGATGGGTTTACCAAATGGTTTCCCACTTTCTTCCACGCAAATATGGATAGCTTATCTCTATAATGCGTCCTTCATTCCTACCCCATTAGAACCAAAAATGCCTATGACCTGAACTGGTAATAAGACACGGTGATGATTATGATGATGATAATAATATAATAATTAAACAAAGCATTATGAAATATTTTTTTTTTCAACAAGTTGCTTAGTTAGAGAGAACTATGGAATCTATTTCCAATATAAACTATTATTATTTATTATTATTATTATTATTATAGCACCGCGTCTTACTACCCGTTCGGGTTATACGCACTTACGCTAATGTGTAATGGTAGGGTGATTATGGGATGAAATGGAGGACCTACAGTTTAACGTGGAATCCGAACCACGGTGGAGGCCTGGATTCCTCACATTCACAAGTTGTGATTAATACACGTATTGTCAGAGATGAAGGAAGGGTTTGGCAATCAGATAAATCTGTGCCGGGACCGAGATTGAACCCCGGACCCTCAGCACAGAAGTCTGACACCTTACCCTTAGACCACCAGGTCACCAACATTATTATTTAAATGATAATATTGTCTAAAATATATTTTAAAGATTTTAACTGACAAACATTATTACTTTTGGGCATGTTAATTAAACTAATTTAAGTAAAATTAATATGGGAATATAGTTTAAAATGAGAAACTGTAAGAACTAATATCTCAAAGTGTGTATCACTCCCATAAATAATTAGGCCCTTTTAGATAATACATATGTAAAGAAGTTAAATATGCGTTTCCAGAAATATAGCTATCTATTATTCTTACCGTACTACTGGTGGAAAACTCTTCATTTTAAAACTGCTTACCTGCGAACAGAAAAAAATAAAAATAATAACAATGTTCGTTAGCTATGTTGGTCATATTTAACCCAGACAAATTATGGAATTTAGATGTATAGCCATAACACATATCCCAAATACACAGGTCCCTAATAATTATATTATGAAATACACGTTCTAGCAATACAGTGAATTTACCAAGGAGATTAATTAATTTCGCTTTTTGTAAAAAGAGGTGAAACATTAAAAACACTAGCTGAGATTTAAGTTCTTACGAATATGTAAAGAGCTATAGTAGGATTCTAAAAGGGACCTATTATAAAATACGAACTTATTTTGCGGTAAACAATGACATTTATACAATCTATCAAACGTGACAGCTTAATATGTTGACTTATGAATGAAAGACTTTACGTATGAATATATGACATCGAAAATAACTTTCGTAGATGTCAGATACGGTATTTACAAGCAGTACAAATATAAATGCTTAATGTATGTAAGTTGACCTCGGTGGTCTTGGGGTCATGCATGACCTGATGTTCGTGGGCTCAAACTCAGCAGGGGTCGACGGATATTTTTGAGCAACAAAAATCCGTAGCTCAACTTCCTTTAGAGGGAAACTAAATCCTTCGGTCCCATGTTGATTGTGGCATATAAATGAAACCCTGTAATGTATGTGAAAATACCATTCCCGGCAAAATTGGTCGACCCTTTCACACTCGCTCGTAGAAATTCAGTGTGGAAATCAACAAGGAACCAATACACTTCCTGAACTCCCCTAGTACATGTAATGTCTTATCAGATGGTGCGAGGAGCACTAACCAGTTGTTGCAAGGCTGTATGCATGACCAGCTACGGATGGATAGAAATCACATCAAACCATCCTTATTGCTGACTTAAGGAAAAGAAGAATGATAGTGAATTACCTTAACTTCTTGTGTGAAGTATAGGCCTTTAACAAAACTTCACCCTTCAAGTCTAGTCTCTGCCATTCTATTAAATATACACTTCTATAGTTTTAAATTACTTAACACAAGCGTGTGTATAAACGTCTGATACCCCAATTAAAGTAATCTACGAATAACTTATATTGTACCTCTTCTCACACCACGGGAAGAGAACATTCGTCATGACAGGGATTCAAACCGGATTGTATTGGAAACGATTTGAAAGTGCCTAAAGCGAATGACATAACTCTTAAAGCCACGTGCATTGGGATGAATGATTTATAAATACAAATAATAGTACTGTAGTAAAGTGAACCAAGAGAGATTTTCAAAGTGTACAGTTGGACAGTATTATTGTTACGAAAAAAAAACACACCTAAAAAATTATGCCATTTAGGACACGTCTTAAAGTACAATCCTTGAGTTTCGCTTTAGCAAAAAATAAGTCCACGTTCTAATGACTATGTTATGATTAGCATAGTCGATACACGCCCGAAAAAATCGGTTCAACCGTCATGGGCTGGAAACAAAGTCAAATACTAGCTAAAACTATGATAAAATAACTTATAACTGATATGAGCTTACCTGGGTAACTTGTATAGCAATACATTTGGTTCAATGACGTTTCCAAGTTTGAACGATAATTTATATATTTAAAAAAAGATACCGCTACACATAAACGGAGGGAGGAAAGTGGGGGGGGGGGGGGGGGTCAAATCATTGTTCTTAATATGCGTGCTATCAAACCAAATAGTACACAACCATTTTCCAAAACAAGGTTTGATTTAAAACTTATCACTAGATTAGGCTTCATCGCCGTGAACTAGAAATATATTTTAGTTTTAATGTTAAAACAACAAAACGCTACACCATTTTTTAGAGTTTCATCCTACTTCTAAAATCTAAAAAAATAAAAAAAACTCCCATAAAACTAGGAGGAAAAATATCACATGACTTTTTCAGGGGAAACATAATATATCCACCGTTTGTCAGCTGAGAAACTTGGTAGTTAAATTTCCCGTGACACTGTAGAACACAAAAACACACACACACGCACGCCGTGGAAACAACTCTCGCCTCCGGGACTCAAAACACAAACACACGACACAACCGAAACAAGTTTTCATAGAGGACTGTAACAACTTGCAGTAGCACGTTTCCTTCACACAGAATCACTCCCCACCTTCCTTTGGTAAAAATGGAGTAGAAGGAAAGGGGGGGGGGGGGTGGAGAAGGGAGAATGAAAAGGGCTTTTGGAACGAGACAGAAAAAAAAATATATATATATATATATAATAAAGGGGATAGAAGCTTTAAGCATTATAAGAAGAAGAAAAAAATATGGGAGCCTAAAAAAAAAATCGAAATAAAACTGGTGTGTCCTCTCCATTTCCTTTTTCTTCCAGTCAGGATCCTGTAATCCTGTGTATTGTCCTCCGCAATATGTTATAATGGATGTTCATTGTTACTGTGCAGTACAATGGCCACCGTCCTATGGAAGAGCAACAAGGCATGGCTGATGGGCTGATCGAGAGAACTTTTCTCGATGCAAACCTGTCTTAGTGCTATGCTGCTGTAATGTATACTCTTGTGAAGTATCTTTTGAGGGGTTGTTGACTCTCTACCCTCCTAACCCATATCAAAATCATTTTAAAATTGGTTTACACTTTGTAAGTAAAATGAAGGACAACGCTGCAAAAAAAATATTTTCGTTTATTTAAATGCACCCAATGTTAATATAGTTTTATTAATTTTAAAAATTTAAATTTATGGCAGTTTGGAATGATCAAAGTGAGTACCAATAATAAATATTGTAACTTGAATTTAATTAGCTTTTGTGTTTTATTTTTGAGTAGCAGAAGTACCCGGCGTTGCCCGGGGTAGCCGTGAAATGATTTGCGTTGTTATCATGAGTAAGTTTTTTCCTTGCTTCAAACAGACGGAAAACAACTCTTCTTTTTATTTGTTCCAACCCACTTTTAAATACATAAAAAAACTAATAAAAAAAATTCAAGCTTGCACATGTTTGGCACAGAGGCTACTAATTTTAAATTTCAGACCTCTGCGTGTGGTAGATATCGCGCAAAGCTCATGATGGACAAAGACAGACGGACACACAAATTCAAAATTTTATCAAAATCGATATACCAAAATCATTTTTCGGGTGAAATAAATATATCTTAAAAATACATCTATAGAAAGCTCCAAAAGTTCCTTTCATTAAACTCTTAGTGATTTTGGTAAAATGTTTTAACCAGTGATGTGTAGTGGAGTTTTTCCAAGGTAAGAAATGTTAGTTTTGTAGTTGTAGCTGTTCTGTAGCTCTTCATTCAGTCTTTAGACACTCAATGGTGGTCTAGTGGTCAGTATTCCTAGCTGCTAGTCTAGAGGTTCCGGGTTCGATTCCCTGCATTACCATTGGTATTTTCCCCGAAGAGTAATTGTTCCAATGATTTCCATGGTCTGGTTAATTAGGCTTAAGCTAGGATTAAAACTTTTACTGGCACCAAACAATCATCATCATCATCCCATCATATCATCGGGAGAAGTAGCCCACCTACATGGTGGCTTGACCTCAAAGACAGTTTACATATCCAATACTGCCAGTAGAAGACCAATAATGTCTAGCGAACAAACCCTGATGGCATACGCTAAAAAAAAAAATCAAAATAAAAAAAATCTCATTGGTCAGGTATTATTAACAGAGTTAATAGTTATGTAGGTGACCTGGTGGTCTAGAGGTAAGGGTGTTCGGACTTCTGTGTTGAAGGTCCGGATTCAATCCTCGGTCCCGGCCCAGATTTATTGATTGCCAAACACTTCTTCACCTCTGACAAGATGTGTATTGATCACAACTTGTGAATGTGTGGAATGCCAGGCCTCCACGTGGTTCGGATCCCACGTTAAACTGTAGTCCTCCATTTAATGTCACAATCACCTTACCAATACACATTAGCATAAGTGCATATAACCGAAGGGTTAGTAAGACGCGGTAATAATAATAATAATAATAATAATAATTATGCTATGTAGTTTAGATTCTATGCATCGGGTGTCAAATGGGTTGCCATTAGGTGAGTACATACTTCTCATATATAGTTATAATTAGCTATGATTACCCTGTCAACACTCCTCGCCTACTGGTTTTTTAATACCTCTTCAACTTAATCATAATAAATAATTAATAATTAATATATCAAATTACATCAATAATAATTATAGATATTAATAGTATAACCAACTAATAACGCGGTGCTATAAATAAACTCTTGGATCCAGTTTCATAGTCAGTTGAGTAGGTACCTCAAGCTACTGTGCTAACTAAATACAGGACGACACCTACCTAGACCAGAATGATGGTATAATAATGAAACTGGCCCATTCCATTCGAGTTTAGGTATGTGACGTCTTGTATTTAATACAGTATCACACTTAGAAGTACCCAAACTGACTATGAAGCTGGACCTTGGAATAAATTCTAGAAGTGAAAAACTCATTACGCTATAAAAAGTAAACATTTCTTTGAAAATAACACCAAGAGTTTATTATTTATTTAAATATATATTATATATATTGCACTGAAATAAATTGTGAATGTACCGTCATTGATACACTTGTTGAGCGTTCTGCGAACATTTCAACCAATCCTTGTAAAAAAAAAAAAAGGCGATTGCATAAACATTAATTAAAATAAACGTTTATTTAAAACTATCACATTTACTTTGGGAATTTAGCCATTTTATTGCGTTATGCACCTTTAAAGTACAATCAATAAGAAATAAATTTAACAGAAAATACATTTACTTCTTGTATTTATGGTATTTATAATTAGAACACTAAAGAAAGTTTTCTAGAATTATTTTATTTTGCATATTTATCTTTTCTTTCTGTAATAGTAATAGTAGGTTTACAAAGAGCGTAGAAAATCTCTCTACTTGTCTTGATAGGCTAAAGACACTGGTAGAAGAAGCTGAGTGAGGAGGTTAGTGATACTAGCCAATAAAACCCCCCCTAGTCAGTAAAGAGGGGTTAAATTATGCCTCCCCTTTCCCCTGAGGTGCACAATATGGGGAAAATGGGGCTGGTTAGAGGGGGTCTGCCAA